>CM033278.1:25544513-25940047 GCA_019343175.1 Oedothorax gibbosus
TTACGTAAAAATTGAAATTCTTCAACATTTTATTAAAATCAACAACGGTTTCTTAGAATATCTAAATAAATATAATATAAATAAATGAACATGGTAAAGCGTCAATCTGTAAGAAGGTTTTTCTAAAAACGTCTCGTTTTATGTATGCCACTACGACTAAAAGCAGCCAGTTTCCCGTCGGAACAAAATTATATTAAAGCTATAAATCTACAAAAGCCATAAATATCTAGAAGATGACAGCAACAGTATTAAACTTTTACATCTGCATAGCTATTTTGACTATGCGTTGATTTTTTTGTTTGAAATCAAGTGCAGCAACCTTAAAAGCTTCCGTTGGGAAGAAATGTGTTTGGTTAGTCATAACAGTTTTTAATAACAGAAAGAGATTTAAAATCTTTCCTTGCTTCTTTTAGTTGTTCAATAGGATTTTTCCAAAACTTTGTTAAGCTCGGAAATTTGATTTATCATAAATATAAACCCCAACAACACCTATGTGTCTTGCTATCGTACCATTCTTTCTGCTTTTATTGTAACAAAAAGTGTATGGCATAATTTGAAGAGTGCAGTTGTAAAGCCCACATTCTAAATATTATTACTAAGAAACAGGGTCTGGTCCCTTCATTGGCCACTTCAAATCAAATTTATCATTATCAAAAGTCGCCAATAAAAAGGCTGGGCCTTATACTTTCTTTATACTTCAGAAAATGTGGGTTTAGAAATGCACTCTTTATTTATCGTATAATTTATTGTATAACGTAGATAATTAAATTGTTCAGGTAAATTTAAACATCAATTCTTCCAACGATGCATATTCTTCATAGCTTAGCTACATAGCGTCAACAATCATACATAATGATATTTTGTTCAGATTCAGTTCAATATTGTTCAGACTAGTCTATTTGACAATTAAACATATAAAAGAAACTCATTAATATTCTATCTAAGTATTTTTTTTGTTCCATAATTTTTGTAAAAAATTAAACTTAATAAAATTTTTATCAATCACGTTCCATTAGAGATGTAATATATATGTTCTTTTTGAAGAACAGTTGCTCTCTGCTCTGTTCTTTAAAAAAGAACAGTTCTTTAACATGTTCTTTTTTCAAACGTTACTCTACACGAGGAAGAATTCAGATATACATAAATAAAATACATAATGAACGTAAAATAAAAAAAATACGATCGGAAATATCAGTTTTTGCAATAACTTTAATAAGTTTTATTATTTAAAAAAGTAATACAACTTAAAATTTTTTAATTAATTTATGACAAAACTATTTAAAAATATTAGTAGAGTAAGTATTAGTTAGAAAATTACAAGTAATGAATAAAATCATTAAAATATTTTTGAAGTAAATTACGTACAATATGCATACAATAACGCAAACGTAATGAAAAAAAAAATAAACTGTTGGGTACAAATTATTGTATAGAAAAGTATTTGGATGCTTTGAAAGTGCATTGATTTCAAAGATTTAAATTAGAATAGTTTTAATGAAAATGACGGGTAAACACGTTATTAAAATTAGATGATTAATTATTAGAAATTAATTAGAAAATTATAATGATAATTAATATGCTATAGATTCAATACTGAAATTACAACAAAAATCCTTATCGGAATTTTTATTAAATAGTTTGCTTCCAAAAATATTTACATAACAATTTTATTACATCCTAGTACTAAAACATTATACGTTGTATAGTTTAAATGATATATATAAAATAATAAAATTTTAAAACAAGTATTTGGTATGACACCGTAGACCAATTTCTATACTACACTATTGAAAAAATTTATTTTATTGGCTTAATGCTTTAAAAAATATATACATCAGATAATTTAGTAAAGCAAAAAAATAAGCACACTAAAAATGTATACAAAAAAGGTATAAAATAAATATTATTATAACTTACTTGTTGTAAGCTGCTAAGCTCATTATGTAAGATTTTAATTGTTAAGTTTCACTTTCAATTTAAGAAATTCAAGGAAATATTATCAGTAAATAATTTTTCAATTTAAAAAATTCCAATTCCAAGGCTATGCTTCCAATTTCATTTTTAAAAAGTAATAATCCATGCAAAATAAACTATTTAAAAAACTGCTTTTTTTTTTAAAAGTCTCTCAAACGTGAGTCCTCTGACAGTTTTACATTGATTAGAGGACCAGGATTGCCAATAGAAATTTCCAAAAAATAGACAACTGCTGCTCAAAAAAGCAAAAATACCCAAAAATATCTTCCATTACGTCCCTTCCAACACAATTAATATTACAAATTTGACGTATTCAAAAGCAAAAACTCAACGAAACGCGCAAAAAATAGTCAAGAAACGAAAAAATAAAAAAAATTGAGATATTTTCAAACTTAATCTAATCATTAAACCAGAACAATTTTGGCCTTTGGTATAAACCAAGCGGATCAAATATTAGCCAAAACTGCTGAAATTAGCCAATATGACAACCCCAACCCTCCAACCGCGACTTTTAACAAAACAGCCACATTTCTTGAGCACCCACCCTAAAAAAACAGAAGGGAAAAAAATAGTTGTTTACGTTATCATATTCTCACTCTTAACTACGTTCCCCATTTCAGTTCAGTGGTTCAAAGTTTCAGCCGATATTTCTTTAAGAAATGTATTTTCCTAGATCATTCAAACGACTTTTGAAATGAAAAAATAATAGAAAAAGTTTTGGGGAATGATACGATTTAAAAAAAAAAAAATACATAATGCTACGTTGTGCAATTAAGAAGATTTTTAAAAAATAAGCTTACATATGCACCAGAAGGGGGGAAAAACGCAAATTCGAAAAAAATTAAATAATAACAAAATAATAATGAAATAATAAAAAATAAAATAAAACAATAGTATAAAATAACAATAATAAAATAATATTATAAAAGAATTATGAAATATAATAATAATAAAATAAAATAATAATATAATAATAATAAAATAAAATAATAATATAATAATAATAAAATAAATTAATAATAAAAGAAAATATTAATAAAATAAAATAATAGTAAAATAAATACAATAAATAAGCGAAAGATATCTCACACGCACAAAGCCAAAACCCAACTATGATAAATCTAATCCTACCATTTGAATGTTTGAAAGAGCGCAAGAACAACCGTTCAGAACAATGCCAAAAGAGCTGTTCTCTCAATAAAGAACGGTTCGAAGAACAACCTCGAAAAAGAACGACTCAGAGCAACCTACGCCATTTTGCAAGTTCGCGAAAAAGAACTGCTCCGAACAACTAAAAAAAAGAACTGTTCCGAAATGCAAAGAGCTATCGCACTGCGAAAAAGCATCAAAGAACATACAAAAAGAACACCTGTTCAGTGTTCTTTCATCGTAATCGTTTTGAAAACTGTTTAATTGCCTGAATAGTGGGTATAGCGTTTCGGGCTATCGTGACGTAAGATGAGAAGATGCCTTTTCGTCCAAACCCACTCACCAACTATGAGGAGAGGCTGTTGCTCGTTTTGTTAGGAACTTTATGATTAATGATTTACCGAGTAACGGAATTAGAAGAGGGATGTATTTTTTTTTGTTTAACAAAAAAATAAATTCTGATGAAAAATCATTAATTTATAGAAGAACGGGTTTTTTCAAAAGCAAAGAACACACTGTTCCAGTTCTTTTTAAAGAACCGGTTCAAAAGAACATGGTGTTCTTTTTATTCACATCTCTACGTTCCATATTTTTTGTAAAGATTGATATATTTTTATTAAACAAGACATTCTCGTTTTTTCCCCCAAATTAAAACTCGCTTTCCATAACATCTTAAGAAAAATGCGACAGTAAAAAGCCGCTAATTAATTTTTGCTGGCCGTTCTATAGCTTTTTTGTCGTGTTAAAAATAAAAATAAATTAAGGCTACAGTTAAAGATTTTTTATAATTTGTTTTTGACACATGAGGAGATATTACAAGAGTTAGGATGCTTCTGCTATGATTACAGCTAACTGTACTTGTCACTTAAAGATAAACACATTTCTTTTTTCAGTGGATTCTTAATTTTGTTTTGAAATGTGTTTTGCTCTTATTTTGTTATGGTTTTGATTTTGTTACTGTTTTTTTTTGTTTTTAAATTATATTTTAGAACAAGTACTTTTCTAATAAAAGCTTAGTTTTTGAATATTCATACTGTGACGATTAATTTCACGTTTTGTTAGTTTTGCAATTTAATATGAAACTTTAATTAAAAATTCCAAGAAGAAAGTTAAACAAAATATGAAAAGAATCTTTTCTATATATAAATACATTTTGAACCATGGAACTAAGTTATGCTTTTAATTATATCTAATTAAAAATAATTTTGCTGAATTTAATTGTAGCTCAGGGATATCTATTTGTATAAAAAATTGAATTGCACGAAATATTTATAATAATATTTATTATATTAACATTTTATCACTTAACGAAAATCAATACTATTTTGATCTATATCTAACCGTAAGTTTAAAGTCCTTATGTTTCAAGTCTAAGGGTACGCATATGTTTTGAATGTGAATTTATGTCACAATTTCGGAGTGGCTCATAAAAAGTGATTAAAAATATTGTACTGTTGTTTGTTGGCCTTATTTCCAGATATCGTTTTCAATGAGTAACAAATTGTAGCATACGCAGCTGGAAATGTGGCTTAAATGTACAAACCAAATCACCGATACGGCAATAATTAAAAAAATATGACGGGTGCTGATTGGCAATCTTTTCTACTACGTGCAACTTTTCATCATTTTTTACAGTTTATATTTACCCGTTAAATTAACCATGTTTTAATATCATTATCCACATAAATATTTACGGTCGTCAGTTTAAGAGTTTTTTATGCTTGATATATCTTTCTATGTTATACTTATTCAATTGGTTCAGCTAGAAGTATGACTTAAATAACAAACTGAACCAAGCTACTGAATGATCCAGAAAATGTCACGGCTACTGACTGACATTCCTACTAAGCCAAGTAACCATTCACTTTTCCTATGCCTTTTTTTATCATATGCAAAGGGTACATTAATCCACTAATGTTTTAATATCATAATCCATATAATGATAAGAGGTTGTTAGTTTAAACTTTTTTTCGAATTTGTATGTAACCTAATTGAAAATAAATAAGCATATTTCCATTTAGAGTAAATCTATGATATTTTTTCAATTGTCCATCTGGTAGTGTGACAAAGTTTTACAATACCAATGATTTAAAATAAAAGCGCAATTTAGACAATGGGTTTCGTCTATGATATTTATTCGGTTATACAGCTGGTAGTGTGACGTAAATTAACAAACCAAACTGATTCACTCTAAGATACGCAAAATATCACGCTTACTGAGTGTCATCCTTCAATCGTACTCCAAGTGGTCATCGACTTTTCCAATGCCAACCGATGAATAATGCAACGTAGGATCTATTTGGTCGGCCGGTCGAGCTATTCGTGGATACATACCAGTGGGTACATGAAAGGATGTTACGGTGAGATGCGTTATTTATATCCTTTTGAGGACTACCAGGACAGTGAACGTCGTTGATGGACGAGATATAGGACAAGAAAGTACAGTGGAAATACAAACGGAAATTTTATTGCAAGAAAACCGCGTAATTTGGATGTTTTTTATGTGTTTACTTAATATCAGAAAAATGTGGTCTATGAAAACTGTATTCAGCTAAACTTAAGAGAAAACAAGTGTTACTGATGATAATTTTCTTACTTTTTAACTGAAATACAATTTACGAAAATTGGACTTAAAGTATTTTAGATAATAAATGAGAAACAAATGGAATGTTTTTTAAAAATTATTTTGTATTCAGTTGAACACTGTTAAAAATTTTGTGCTTGGTTTCACCATGATATTGGTTCCTAGTAGCTGCAACGGCTGTGTGGTGAAATGTTTCACCTTTTTTTCGGTGTTTGGTTGAACCATTTATCTGGATTTGGAAACAAAAATCTGAGAAATGGTTCAACCGAATACCAAAAATATGGTTTAACGTTTCACCACACAGCCGTTGCAGCTACTAGGAACCATATTTTTGGTGAAACAAAGTGCATAATTTTTAACAATGAATATATTGAATAAAAACACGTATACGTATTCAATGGAAACTAAATTAGATTTAAACAAAACAAGGCATAACTAGGTATATTTTTAAAAAAATTAGTTCTAAAACTAGATAATTATACGTTTCGTAACTAAAAGTTCATCTAATTACAAACTCATTTATTATTATATATCTTTGCCCAGCCAATCAATTTATCTGTGAATACACCCATGTATGTAAAGTAGTTTTAGTAACGTAAGTTATTTATAGGATTTTCCTACTATTTACTATTCTCTTTTACAATTATATTATTGATATATTAGAGACATAATGTATTTCATTGATTTGCGTGATATTTTTAAGTAAGTTAAATCTTTTTTGTGCAGAAAAAATACAGTTTTAATCGAGGAAGAATCATGAATTTTTAAAATAATTAACCATTATTCTATACAGTGTTAAAACATCCAAAATAATTTACAATTATTTGGTAATAAATTTATAAAATCGTAATCTTTTTTAACCTTAGGCACAATAATCATACAATAACTTCTTACGAGCCCAATAAAATGCAGTTTAAACCAAATGAAGATGTTGAAAGGTTTCTTCATTAATAATACTTGACCGAAAATGATGACTGTAGTGATGGGGGATCCTTTAGTTAGTGCATTGCGTTGTGTAAATATAAAAATAGGTTTCACGACTATAACTTTTCCAGATTCTATAATTTTCCCCACTAAAATCATATACAAGACTACCAACAATATAAAAAAACTAAAATAAAAAATCTGATAATTGTTAAAGAATGTATTTATTTATTTGTCTAATTATGAGCATAGATAAAATTTGACAACGTATCTTGGTAAATGCAATAGATTGTAAGACATAAATGAATTTAAAAAAAAATACGCGAAATATCCAATCGAAATATAATGTGGTAATGATATATTTTGACTTTGTATTTGAGAAACTATTAAAAAAGTAACTCACAGTTGTGTTGTGCAGATACGGGGAATCTCATAGCTGGGAGGTTGAAGCTGGCCCTTGCTGGCATCAGACATCAGGAGTGCGGCCGACAGATGTACTTGGAGTTGGCTCACATTAGGGATGGGTCAGCCCGGGAGATGCACACTGGAGTTGACTGACATCAGGGTTGGGTCAGGCAGGGAGAAGTGCGCTGGAGTTGCCTGTCATCAGAGATGGGTCAGGCTGGGAGATGTGCGCTGGAGTTCCCTGGGATCAGATATCGGCGAGGCTGGGACAGGTGCGCTGGGGTTGCCAGACATCAGAGATGGCTGAGGCTGTGAGATGTGGCGGAGATTACGTCAGCGCAACGGGTATGCGGAACCTGCTAGGCGTTAGTGCAGCCTTCCCGGCAATCGATTTGTTTAAAAGAATCTCGGATAGTTGTAGAGGATTGTCGTTTTAATACTAGTAGTCAGGTTGGCATCTTTTCATGTAATGATCACTTCTAAAAATATCTCTCATCCAGTCCTTCATAGTGGGCGTTACTTGCAGGCCTATTGGTTGCGACAACCATGGTACGTATCTCATGGGACGTTCCCTAATCCTGTGATAGGCCTAAAGTTCCTTCCATGGGGTTAACCGTGTCCAATGAGAAACGTGGGAAAATGTCCTTTTCAGATTTGTTTTATAAGAAGTCATAAATTTCCCTCCATCAACTTAATTGGGGACCACACTCTGTTCTTGCCGATAAAAGCTCTTAAACTGTCCCCTTAGTCCAAAATAATTGAATTTATGACTCCCTTATCGATACCGATACAACCGTGAGCATTTAAACATACCTTAAAAAATCTATGTATGGCCGTGAGAAACGTCCTGAAAAATCGGAGTAATGTTTAGTTGATACATTATATTAAGACATTACGACAATGACATTCAAGAAAAGTACTATTTTAGTCCAATTGAAATAAACTCGCACTAAAGCTAAACGAGGCTTGTTGCAGACGGACTTCGTAATTTTGAACCGTCAATTGAAAAGGTCAACACATGAGAGCATTATAACATAAAATATAAAAGTTTAATTTATTCCTGCCTTCAAACTAATCTTAAGTTTTCGTTTATATTATAATTATAACATGGAACGGAACAATTTGAAATCAAAATTAATATCATCGTGATATTAAAAAATATATGTTTTATAGTTACGTACACTTTAGTACAGTAACGACTAACGAGTGATGATAAAGCTTAATTGATGATAAGCATTTTTAAAAGTAATTTATCAAAGCTTTTATTAAAATTCCTCTTAAATCTAGTGATTGCAGATTTTTACGCAGAACTTCGTCATTTACAATCGTTAACTAATATTAAATTATAAGTTTGAGAGGAAGTGTCGAGGAATTTTATATTTTAATTTTCTTAAAATTGTTCCCGGAAAGCTGTCTAGATATGCAAAAAAAAGAATTAATTTTGCAATTATAGCATAAAATGGTCTTTACGAATATGAAATTGGATACAAAGTTTATTTAAAAGCTTTATGAAAAAGAAAGAGACATACATTTTACTTTATAAAATTATTTCCCTAAAACTATACATTCGCATTTTACGATAATGGTTTTGAAGGCAACACTGACAAAAAAGACAATTTTATTTTCAAAGTGTATTATTTAAATTGGCGTAAGGGGGGGGGGGGGGCTGTTGACATAAATATAATATTCATGCTATATGCAACTTCTAAGTTTCAACTTTAGTATTCTAATAAAGGTTTTTTAACACAGTTTTAAAATAATTTATCTACCACGTGTGTCCCATGGGAAATTATGAGGAATATTTACTCATAAATTCCAGTTAACAAACAAAAAGGGCAGTCTTAGTTACAATAATCTCTTTCAACTATGCAGAATTCTAATTCATAAGTATTTTTTTAAAAAAAACACACCTTTGATAATAAGGAATTATAGAGTGTGATAGTTACAGCAGTATGTAAATACCTTTTATTTAAAATTCAAAAAAGTTAAGCTTTATGTTTGCTCTTATCAAGAAATAATAAAATGCACTAAAATAAGCAGAACATAATTTTAATAGAACAATGCATCACTTGCAAAGAAAAGTTTTTTTTTGTTGTTTAGTGTTTACAAAAATAATAGAAATTATTTTTTCAAAGTTTCTTAGTCAATTTGAATTTTTGTAAAGTAATCTTTATAGATTCGATTTATATACATGTTCTTAAACTCTTTGTTTCATTTACTTAAAAGGTTATTAAAATTAAAAGTTATGAAATGCACAGTGCAGCATTTATTTACAATAAAATAAGGCTAAATCAAACAAGAAGAAGAAAAAAGTAATAATTTAGAAAATAGTTCTTATTTTGCGCCTTAGTATAGCATTAAAATAAAAATAATAGTTTTACAAAAATATTAACAAATAATTTCACTTTCGGTTACAATTATTGGCTCTTCTCAGTTTAATGTATAATAATCTCATGTAGCTAAATTGCTTCAAAGTATTTTTTAAAATATTGTTCAATTCGCAAGTATGTGTAGTATTTTTTTTTCTTTCTTTGAGCATTTATATGCCTTTGAAACGTAAATGATGTATTTTAAATCTAATTAAACGTATATATACCCTTGAATATTGTTGTAAGCACAAATTTCGCAAAAAAAAACAATTATGTATAGGGGCGATCGGGGCTATTTTCCCCGTGGGGTAAGTTTTCCACCAGCTTATATTAGAAATGTGCTGTTGGGGGGTGCCAAATGTCTGCTTGTTTTATGAAGAAACACCTCATATGCCCCTCACAAGAACCTTTGTTCAGTTGGTGTTGTAATATTTTCGTTAGAGCTGTTTTTATGATTTTTTTAACATTGAGTGATTTTTTATGCTTACATTCAAACCTAAATGAAACGTACTTTCATTTAACTTACAGTTTTATAGTTGCGTATAATAAAAGGTGCTTCCTCTCTCTAATTAAGTATATATTTGTTTTCAAAATAACTTAAGCCTCCAATCGTCAAAATGTGTAACGGGGTAGTAGTCAAAATATGGCAACGGGGCAGGTTTTCCAAAATTTCACTGGGCAAGAATTCCAACAATACCTCGTAAATAAACGTGCTTTAACTTTTATAATATTTCATAAATGAATTATTTTTTAATGTATAACCAATTAGTATTAATCTTGCATTAATTTCTGAATAAAAAAAGCTTTGTTTTAGTATAAACATTGTCTACATAGTAATAAGAAGAAAGTTGGCAGAAATCATACTATTCCTGAAGCGATATAAGTTGCTCTAATATCTGTCAAAAATTGATTTAGAAGCTTAAAAGCAACCAAGAACTTAAATAGATTGTGAACAATAGATTGTGAATAATTGCACTATAAAATATTAATTTGTCATGTTGCACCCAAAACTTTGTAGTAAATTGGCTGGTGAAAATAGGAGAGTGAAATAATCTCAATCAAACTTCAGAGTAAGGGATATGATTTTTTAAAAAAAATCTTTAGTAATCCTTTAGAAAACCCTTCAAAAAGACCACTAAATTATAGTTGCACAAAAGGGAAAGTTACACAATTTTCTTGATTTCAAACCCGATGATAATGACCTTTATATAACAATTTGGTATAGTAAACTGTATTTTTTTATAATTTTACCTACATTCGGGGTATAATATTTTAGGCTATTTTAGTTTACAATAAAAATGCACATACAAACAACAAAATGTTTATTTTTTAAGTTTGTTAAATCTTTTCAAGAATAGTTGGAAAATTTGTCCCATCTAATTTTGGCAGTGTAGGAAAATTTATAACGGGGAATGGAAACGTATACGGGGCACGTTTTCCAGCTCATCGTGTTTGCATTTAACCACTTACTGCCAAAAAGTGCAGTTACTTTTTAGAAAAGTAGCAATAGTACAGTAGAAATAGAGTTAGGAGTAGAAAAAATTGGAACATAAACTATTCTTGTTGCAAATGGTAGGTAACATGCTTCTAATGAACATACTAAAAATCGCAACCCGTACTGTCGCGACAAATATGTGTTTTTGACCGCCATCTTGAAAAAACGTCAATTTTTTTTAAAGAAAATCACAATAAACCATAATAAGTCGAATTCGGTATCAAATTAAAGGAAATTTTATGCTGACAAAGAATATGATATTGGTTTCAAAACTACAAATATTTACAAGCATAATTTAGACGACGGTAAACGACGACAGTAAACGATGCGAAAACGTCCGAAAAATATCACTGCAAGCGACGGAACCATCCCTTGTTATTATTGAGATGTCCAACAAAAGTTTGCTACCTTGCTAATCAAAGCCATGATTCAAAGAATGGAGTCCCTAATAATAAGCAATATTGAACAAACTCTCATGAAATGTACTTAAAGAATGGACAAAGAATGACTGAAAGTCAACCATGGAACCTGGATTTTAAATCATTCGAAATGCAGTGAACTAACTTATGCAATTTAGTTTGCTGACCAGTGTTTTCCGTTGATATAACTGATGCAAAGATGACGAAAGATTTTGTCAATTTTTTAGATCACAGTCCACTTACTAACTCTTCATGTGTTTTGTGGAATATATTTAAATAAAATAACAGATAGTGCAGACAAGGCCAACGTGACACGATTGAAAGAAATATTCAAAATAAACTAACAAACCTTTTAGAGATGGCACTTTATTGAAAACCGACTTAGCAGTTACGATGAAACTATGGAAAAAAGAAATTGCGGTGAAACTCATCGCATAAATTAGCACAGAGGATGCCTGCTTGCATCTCCTTGGATAATATAGTACAAGAAAAAAAAGTTTTTCAATTACGAGTTATCTATGTATTACAAACTTCATTATTTGACCATAACACTCGGCCAATGAGGGTAACAGACAAATATTTCGCAAACGTATTAGATTCCATTGATAACAATAAAATTCGACAGTCTCCTTGTGCCCAGCAAAGTACTTCCTACGTTCTTGATAATGGTGCATTAATTCACCTGCACCACTTCTACAACTTTTGGGGATATCACAAGTCATTACTAGCATAATGTCAACATAATTTATTAAAAAGTTGTAACAGTTTTTGATGGGTATGAAAAACCAAACAAAAGATGTATGGTGCAGCCTCCTCCACAAATTACGCATAAAAAAGACATACGTTGCAATTGAAATTGTATTTGATGAAAAATCACCTATAAATGTGAAGAAATACAAATTTATTTCCAATTGCTAAAGCGACGCTTTTACAATATATTAGAGAAAGCTATTTGAAAGAAAGTGGTCATTCTCCCTCCGTTGTTCATGTAGAATGTGATACAAATACATTAATCGTCAAGGAAGAATTAAAAAAGCAAAAGAAAAGCAAGTAACTGTAGTAGCTGATGATGCGAATATTTTAATGCCACCTTTCCCCCATTCTACTAAGGATACTTTTTACATGTAATCTGCCATAAAATATTATTAAGTTCGAGATATTCAAGTTTTTCAAATATCTAATACGAGAGGAAGCTTTTAAAACTTTAGTAGCATTTTTCTAGCTCTATTGCGACGATTATTCGCTATTTGAAAAAAGTAAATTTTCGGCTTTCAAGAGTATAATAAGATTAAAAACCTTACGCGATAGGCTTGCAAATTTGGGTCATCCGACGATATTGGTAAAGAATATTTGCTATAAATTAGTTTGTAAATTAATTGTGGTACTTTATGGAAGGTAACACGAACTCAAGCACACTAAATATGCTGCGTTTCAACTGAGAAAGGATTTGATATAGCTCGGTTACCCCCAACATAAAATGCAGCAAAATACCACCTCCTTCGAGTGCATTTGTATATAATTATTTGCAAAAAACTTTAATATGCCATTCCCTGAATCCCACACTGATGTCGATACAGACATCCATGCTTAGTAGTTTAAATTTAAAAAAAACAGTTGTGGAAAGGACTGTGCAAACTCTGGATACAGTTTTGATTTAGATAACGATGAACATGAGTTTAAATTTTAATTAAATTAACTCTATTTTACAAACCACTGATATAACTTTCAACTTTTATATATTATGGTTTAATGTACATTAAAGTTTAAATAATATTTTTTTTAAATTTATTTTTTATTTCTTTAAAAACCATATTTTTAACTAACAAGATTTTAAAACTTATGAGTTTTCAAAAGAATATTTGTACGTTTTCCTGATTTGTCGACTGTTTTGATTAAATAATGAAGTTCGTAATGTAGATAACTCGTATTATATTATTCAAGTGAACACAAGAAAGTCTTCTTTGTTAAAAGACGCGTATCTAAATGATGAGTTTTACCAGCAATAACTTGTCCTTTTTTTCAATATTTTCATCATAACTGCAGTTCAGTCACTTTTCAATAAAGTTCTATCGCTGGAAGAATGTAAGTTTATTTTGAATATCTCTTTAAATCATATTACGTTAGCTCTATCTGCACTATATGTTATTCCATTAAAAAATTCCACAAAACACTTGAAGAATCAGTAAATTTACTGCGGTCTATAAAAAATTGCATTGCCTTGTTTAGAACTACAAAATATTCGTCATCCCTGCATCAGTTATATCAACGGAAAACTCTGGTCAGCAAACTCATTGCATAAGTTAGTTCACTGCATTTCGAATGATTTAAAATCCAGGTTAAATGTTAACTTTCAGTCATTCTTTGTCCATTCTTTTAGTACATTTCATGAGGGTTTGTTCAATATTGCTTATTAGTAGTGACTCCATTCTTTGAATCATGGCTTTGAGTCGCAAAGTAACAAACTTTTGTTGGACATCTCAATAATAACAAGGGATGGTTCCTTCGCTTGCAGTGATATTTTTCTGACGTTTTCTCATCGTTACCTTTAAAATCAAGTTTGTAAATATTTTTAGTTTTAAAACCAATAAAATATTCTTTGCCAGCATAAAATTTCCTTCAAAATGATACCAAACTCGACTTATTATGGTTTATTGTGATTTTTTCAAAAAAATTTGACTTTTTGTTCAAGATGGCGGCCAAAAAAACATATTTGTCGCGATAGTACGGGTTGCGATTTTTAGTATGTTCATTAGAAGCATGTTACCTACCATTTGCAACAAGAATAGTTTATGTTCCATTTATTTCTAGTTTAAGGTGTTTTTTCGCTTATTTCTACTGCACTACAATGCTAGATTGTAGATAACCATGTGAGAAAGGCAATGATATCTTATTTTCTTCAAATCAGATAAAAGTAAAAAAATATACAACCAAAAAGAAGAAAACATGGAAAACTTGCCACGGTCTCCCCTATAAAAAACCCCAATATTTTTATCATCTAACACAACTATATATTTAGTTTGTTGTTATATCAGAATTATTTTTAGAATACTTCTACAATTTAACGTTCAGAATTCTTTTACCATATATTACTAGCTTTTTTTGCAAAGATAGCGTTAAATTGAAATTGGTAAAATGTTAGAGTTTTCTATTAATCTTTGCAAAGTTCGAATAATAAGTAGTAAAGTAGTACAAAGTAGAATAATATTTGAACATATAAAACAATTTCGTACCACATAAATGTTAATATAATACATGTAAATTGTGATACATTTATAAAAATGATATTAGTCAGTTTAAATTTAAACTTTTTGTGTGTAACTAAACAGTTTTTTGAGAACAGGTAAAAATTGGGATTGAAAGTATGCGATACAATTAGTAGGAAATTTTAAAAACTTCACACCCAAAGTTACTTTCTAGAGTAAATTTATTTTATTGTCTGAACAAGTTCAAGATTTTCATATTAAGTTCCCTTTTGTAAAACGTTTCACCCAGTGTTTGATCGGTCCCTTTGCAATTCTCGAGACGAATTTTGCTCTTCAACGAGAAGTCGTTGGAAAGAGAAATGTAAATATCACTGAAGTTGACACATATTCATTCAAACTGAAAGAGTTGTTCATGTTTTAAATCCCTGTAAAATGTTTGGCTACCATCAAAACCTGTATCTTACTTTATTATATGAATAGCCTTTTTATAATGACTTTATTGTTTTTTATTGAAAAAAAAATATTCAATATAGATTGTTATCTTAAAATTTATGTATAACAGTTCAGTTACTTTAGTTTTGAATGCAAAAGATTTAGCTAATATATCAATCTCGAATGCAATTCCCTTACATTTCTTGTATTAAAAAAAGTTAATATTTCTTGCAAATGTAGTTATTTACAACAATATTTAAATTGTTTACTTTCATTATACAAGCTCAGACCATATTTTATATCTTCTTTCATAAAGCGCCTTTTTCGAAGGTTGCTTATAGTCTCTGCAATTCTCGAGGGTCATTTTTCCTTTCAGTGAGTTGGAGTTTTGATTCAAGTGGTTGGAAAGAAAAATGTAAATATCTGTACGTAAAGTGGACACATTTTATTGGCAGACAGGTGCATGTAAATTACATAGTTTTATGTATATTATTAAGTACATTTATATTATAACTAAATATAACATTGAATTAAAACTACGATACCACCCTTCTATAAACACCCAATTAAAAAACAGTTAAATAAGTTAAAACGTACATTTTTTCTCGACTGGGGAATATTATGAGAATGTTAGTTTTAAGGATTATTTTTAATAAATTTTAACTTATTTTCATTTGACTGCTAAAAAAAATGTCGAACAGTAAAGTTTGTACAGATTATTTAAATTTGCGTTTTTTATAAAGAAATTAATTTTTATTTAATTTTGCTATAGATAAAAGGAATTGTTATATTGATTAACTCAAATTGCAAATTTGTATTAACATAATTTTTTATATTTATGAAAATGATTTAGTACCGTCAAAGCGGGTATCTTTGGCCATGGAGGGTAACTTTGGCCACGCGTCGGAAAAAGATTTGTTCTAAAATTTCTCTGCTCAAAATCATCAGACTTTAAATTAGTTAGCATTTTTAGAAAGGTAGCAACATTGGCTTTATTTTAATATAAGACTTTTTTCTATATTAGTTTTGGCAACACCAAAAAAGTGTGTTTTATTTCTGCAAGCGTTGAAGAACAAAAAACTACTTCAGTAAACTTTCATTTAGAATTGTTCAAAAAGTATTGAATATTGAGTAACTAAATGCTCTATGCGATTCTTAAATCTATTGGAAATAATATCCCACCATTTATTTTATTATATGTTGAATATTTCAAAAGCTGTATTTAATTGTTGGTCACCGGGAAACTTTTGACCACGAATGCGGATAACTTTGGCCATAGCTACAATGATTTCCCTATGCTATATTAGACTTTAAAAAATGAACGAAAAGCGAGATTCTTTTTAAATAATACATTTTAGTCTTATTCTTATGGCTATTCTATATTATTATGCCTTTTTAAAACTGTTTTTAAACATAATATAGAACGACATTTAAAATTGCTAATGCTACAAATGTAAACTTTTTAGAATTCCAAATTACTAATATGTTATTTTCTTTTCATTATAATATCGTTTGCGTTTTGATTATGAAAATAATTATCATTAAATCTGGTTTTAAAAATGCATGAGTTGATTTTCTTTTTAGAAATGTAAATTAATTTTTTAAAAATGTCAGCTGAAAGTATTCTAAAGTATTGCGGCTAAATCATTGGGCGATGCAGCATAAACAGAAACAAATAAGAATTTTTCTTGTATTTATCCTGAAATCACCTAATAAACTTTAAAAACTAATAATTCTAATGTTTAGTAGTTTTATTATTGCACTTTAAATCTATTACACAGCCCAAAAAGCAGTAATTGGTACGTTTGATGAGTATTTCGTGCTTGTGGCCAAAGTTACCCTCCTGGACTCGAATTTTATCCTATCTTTTTAAACTAGTTATTTTTTTTTAACTTATAAAATGTAACAAAAATGCCTGCAAATTATTCCTAAAAGTATAGAATACTTAAAAGTAACAATACTTAAAATGCATAGTGATTTTAAAGTGTTTAAATCGGTTTTGTAGTTTAATTTTTCTTCTTTTGCAAAAAAAACAATGATTTTGGCCAAAGTTACCCGCACTGACGGTAGTGGAGTAAAACATTTTCTGTTTCTGTTTTTGCTAATGTCTGTCTTAACAGTTTTAATACTTTACTACTTATTAAATACTAAATTTAGATGTGTATCACTTTAGTTCATTTTAATGTATGCCCATTTAAAATTTTATCACAATAAAATTCAAATATACAAGAAAACAATAACAGAAAAATTATTTTATTTGAAACTCTTTACATATCGACATCAATTATATTTTGAAAAAAAAAATTGGGATTTAAAATTTATTGTTTATTAGACACTGACTAAATAGGCAATTTTGCAAATAAATCAATATTTTCATACAACTTCCTCGATATAATTCACAATTATTTGTGGAAGTTTCTTCAAGACACGCGCATAAACTTCTAGCTCCTTAGTTTCTTCCAGACCATTCTGACCATTGATATATTTCCATACAAAATCGCTTAAATTTGACGAGAATGCCTTTAGCTGTTTATTTTCATCTTCAATCAAGGCTCTTGATGTAGAATATCCCTCCGATGCAATAGTCGTCGATGCTTCACTAGTAGCAACATTGCCTTCGTTAAAAAATTGTACACTCGTCACACTTGATGTGTCTGAAACGGGTTTGTAAGCTGTTCCCCTTGTGGATACTGTAAGACTTACTTCTTCTTAACGTTTGTGGATGAAAGTTGAAGCTTTCTTTAGTCCATTGTTTCCACGATGTCGAACAACATTTGCAAATCCTTCGCTCACATTTCCAATACTTTTAGTTGAAAAAAAATATATTCATCAAACTTGTTGTGTTTGAGAACAGTTCCGAAGTTGTTGCCGCAGTGGATATCAATGTAGTCAACAACTTCGGATAGTTCACTTCTATTTCACGTTTGTACACGTAAGTTGAAGGATATGTTGGTTCAGTGTTACCGCCCTTTAACAGTTGTTGATCCTTCGCTCACAATGTTATTGCTAGTGTTTTAAACCAATATCCTCTTCAGACTCCATATAGTTGAAACAGGTTAATCAGATTTTGAACGTATGAAAACTAAAGTAGTATTTAGTTCTTTGCGATTGAATGTGGACGTTGAAGATTCTGGTAGTTTGGTGGTTCCATAACGACCTTTGCGTTTGTTTAACATATTTCTATGGTGTTTTCGGTGACAAAGAAAATGTGTTTTATCATCACCTCTAGCCCTTTTAATCTTCCTTTCTTCTTGGATCGCATTTCTTTGGGATCTTTTGTTCGTATTGTTGTAACTGCATACATGAAAGTTAGAGGGTTAAGCATAATTGAAAAATTAAGACCATATATTGTTAAACCCCTTAAAAAATATTGTATCAAGCTGTTGTTGAGAAAAACAATTTGTCAATCAAATTTTTCTCGAACGTAGGCGGATACCTTAATTTAATCCTTATTTTTAAAATTGTTGAAAATTATGACAAATAGTTGAATTAGGTAAGCATTTATTACTAATTATCTAATCTAGCTAAGCATATAATGCCACTTACCTCTTTAAATAAGTTCTTCTAGCTCTTAAAACAATACTAGCATGCTTATTGTTATATACACCTTTATCTTCTATCCTATCAACTTTTTCTCTCATTTGTTTATGCAGTTTGACTTCTAGAGGAAGATTAATTTTCACATCCCATTCATGTTCATCACCAAAAGCACTTAAATTGTTTGGAGCATAAAAGCCTTTATCTGCAACACTTCTTTTCAATTCATTGCTCAAAGCGTTAATTGTGTATAATATTCATTATTCACATCTTCATATCTGGATTGAAGTTTCTTATGGTAAAGTTCTTGTAAATATGGCTGTAGGGCTTTGGGCATGGAAACTATATATGCAGTTGACAATTGATAGTTTATAATTGAATTTTGAAACAACAATAAAAATGTAATGAAGGGCAATTTCATATTTTTCGGAAAATTAAATATTTAATTATTAAAAATATTTAAATATTCGATATTGCTTTTCACTGTTAAAACTGAAGGTGACACCTTTCACCGTCGAAGGTGAATTGCTGTTTGCAGGACTCCTAGGAAATTGCGATGACACCCCTAGGTAATTCACAAGCCCAAATTTCTTCGATATAAGGCGGTACAAAGCCTTGAGGTTCCCAATGGGACCGCCTTTTCACCCCGGGGTGAAAAATTGCTCCCAATTGTCTCTTTGAGTTTTAACAGTGTAGCGTACTTTTAAATACCACTATTTTTTTTTTAATTAAACTCAGTTGTATATGTTCCTTACTTAAGTTTAGTTTGTTCTGTTTCAGATTTAAAAAATCTACATATTTTTCCGTATATAATATATAACATTACTATCAGAGTTCAAGAACAAAAGAGAAAATAAGAAAAAAACTTTGAAAATTATAAAATATACGAAAACTAGTAATATGTTTTATAAAAATACATATAAAAACCCTCTAAATAAACCTTAATAAAACTCTTACGTAACATCAACTAATCTTTTCCAGAAGTAATCCGCTGTTTTTAATAAAGACGAAAATCTGTTTTCATTCCTATAGCTTGGAGAATTTCACACAGATTTGCAATTCATCGCCAACCAATAAGTAGTGAAACTAAGATTTCAATCCGTTTAATCCCATTTAGAATTAATATTTTAATTTATTTTATTGTGTAACATAAGAGTTAAGTACATTTGAATTGAATTAAAATCATAGGACTGTCGTTTTACTGAAAATGCTTTTAGCGAGAAATTAGCAGAAAATCCTAAATACTGTTGAACTCACTATTTTTCTTTGTGGAGCCTATTTATATTTAATCTCTTAAACATTTATATCTTTTCATTCAAAACATTAACTCATTATTTTAAATAAACTGTTCATAAAAGAGAAAATTTGCAAACTTACCATCGCTACGGGGGATATAATTCTGTGATGCTTATTTCCGTTAATTCTATTTTTCTAACAAGGTTTGAGAAAAGTTTTGAGGAAAATAAGCTATGGTAAGAATATATTCATTGTTGGATCTTAATAACGTGGGGGAAGCGTACCTTGAAATTCATTGTTTTGTAATATTGTTGTGTTGTTTAGTATTTCTCGAAAAGATGAGTTGTTTTCAAATGAAAAGGGATTATGCCAATTAAGGAACAATGATCTGAGAAAATTCACTTTGATGCCATTTTCTATTCTTCTTTTATAAATTAATTCCAGTTTAACTGATTTAAACGAATTTCTGCGAAATCAAACTATACTGTTTCTGTAAACCTTTTATTGGAATCTGAAATGGGAAATTAATAAGTATTTTTTGGATAACTAAACTTGAAAATATGTTCTGAATACCGGGTTTTAAACATTTCCGATTTATTATTCTTGTATTTTAAAATAAACTCAAGACTTAGTAGCTACAAAAAAGCTTATATAGTACGTAACTTGCCTTTTTTGTAATTTCTTAACAAATGGAAGCACATTTAGGGATATTTTGTGTTATACGAAATGAGGATTAACTAGCATAATTTCAACATTCATCCATTTAAAATTAAAAAGATTGATTTTAAGTTCATTTAGAAAATACATTTTATAGTGTAAAACATAAAAAATTCCCTACCTTTAAAAAATCACTATATCCCTTTAACAGTTTAAAAATGTAAAAACAAATAATTTTAAATTGCAAATAATGCATGGAAAACTTATAAGGCTTTTTTGAAAAGGAATAAAGTTACTTTAAAAAATCAACTTGATTCATTGATGTTCTAACATGGGCAATTCGAAGCAAACGTTTTTTATTTAGAACAATAAAATTAGCGTATTACATATCATTCAGAATGTGTCTGTAACTATATTAAATTATAGAAAAGTTTTTGTACATTACATATTTATACATATAGACTGGTTTAAACTAAACATTTTAAAATCATTTTTGATTTATCAAACCACCTTGACAAGTCACCAAATAGACAAAACGTAATTAGTCGCAAGTGACTTCTTTTAAAATTAGTTCCTCATGTTACAAGCATCTCTTATAGATATCTACAGTAAGAATGAAGATATCTCATTTCATGTATACAGGATGAGAATCAATCACTAATGTGTAAATATCAGCTGCAGATGACAGCAATCATATTTCAAGTGCGAAAATATGAACTCTTCAATTTTTTTATCGGCTGAAATTAATTTTTGAAATCTCCTAATATTTTTTTCCAAATTTCTAATGTGTAACTGCTTTTTTTAAAGAAGTTATTTGTATTTTTATGTGGGATGGTGGAGTCCTGAAAACAAAATCGAAATCATCAAGTTTAGCCCCATTTTCTTTGACAGTTTGCTGGCGCTTGTCATGACCTTACAAAACATTTAATTTGAATGCTAGATTTTTATTCCAACAAACCTTTTTAAGAAGGCTAGAAATAGACAGCCGTAAACGATTAAATTACCCAACAAACGTATTTATAAACGATTTCAGGAGATTATTCAGCTTTTTTACGATTTCGAGATAACCATTCGGTGTTTCATCTACTTATTAATTTATTTCTATTTAAACTGATTCATTATTCATTTTATTTAAAATAATTTATGTCAATATGGCAAGAATGATGAATAAATTGTCCAATATTAAATGAAATTCATATAAAAACTCCTTAATAACTTTTGCTATTTTAATAAAGTTTTATTTCTTTTAAGAAATATAGTTACATTTGTATTAATTTAACTGTTAAATAGATGTATGAAAATTATATTTAAGTTTTATGGATGTATATAATTTCATAGTTTGTATTTACGTAAATGGAAACTTTAAATGCATTTTTTCTCAGGGTTCAGTTTTCCTAGATGCTTAAATTTTCGAAAATGCTAAAACTTTTACAATTATTTATTCAGTAATTTACTTTTTTGTGAGTAGTTTAAAATATATGTTTTTATTAAAAACTAGCTTTTCAATTACTTTTTTGAGTTATAGTTATGTTTTTAAAAAAATTTAAAGTAAGAACATATCCATTTGTAAACTTTTCAGGGATTTTTCAAACAATTGCTTGATAAAAAAAATTACAGGTGATGCATCAAATTTGGACGCTAGTTTTTATGTATCATAGTTAAAAGTATCTGGGGAAAAATTCGGTGTAAAATATTGGTATTTAAAAAAGTTTTAGCATTTTTAAAAATGTAAAAATGTAATTGTTTAAAGAACAAAAATTAAATTAAAAAGAAAACGTTACAAATATTCGAAGGTTTTTTTTTTGATTCATTGTTTTTATGTGTTAATTCATATAACAAACCAGGGAATTTTTAATCAGAAAGATGTAAATAAAAAAAGTTGATGTGGTAGTGAGTCCCCTTAAGCTAACCAGGCGACATGACGAGAAATCCAAAATTGTTCTTAATAGTATGTTTTTTATTTAATCTTGAACAAGTAAGGCTAATTTTGTTTGTTTCATATGAAAACTGCTTTACTGATTGATATGATAGATTAAAATCAATTGATATTTAAAATAAATAAATACAGGGTGGCGCAAATAAAAGTGGCCCCGGCGTAGAGATAGGAATGCATTGAGATGCTTGGCGAGAAAAAAACTATTGAAGCCCCATCAAAATCTTCAAGTTGAAATGAAAGAATATTCAAGCGTGTAATGGCCTAACTTGGCAAACCTGTTTTTGCATTAGTTGTATTGGATTAGCATCACCTTACAGATACTCATTAAAATACGACGCCCGTCGCCAAATACCCTCGTGTAGCTCTAGTGCGACGATAATTCAAACTAAACTAAACTACAGCTACTCATTAACTATTGACGAGATCATATCTTAGTGCGTAACTGTGAGTTGGGTGTGGTGTGAGTTGATCAATGCACAGTTGAAGATGATACTCACAGTACAGCAGGGGTTGTTCATTGTAGGAAGTTTTATCAAAAAATATATATATAGGGAAAATGTTTAGAGTTGTTTGTTAAAGAATTAAAGGTGTAAAAGTGACATAAAAGAGTGCTACGCAATGATTAGTTACGAAAAGGAGTCAGGCAGGATCTGTTATAAACAATTCCAAAAATATTCCGAAACGTGCCCGAACACCAGATTTTGTGTCCTGCAATCAATTTAGTATGTTTTGGATCAACAAAAAAAAAGTCCGATTCTCTATCCGCCGAATTCTAAAAGGCCAAAATATTCACTAATGGAAACTTTTTTTGCACAGCTGTACAAACATTCAGTTTATGTGGCATTCCAACTAACTTGTCAAACCATTGCATAGTTGCCGGCAAATAATTCGCCAAGCGTTTGTTTGGGCTTAATATTGAAGCGATAAAGAGCTACACATAGCAAATCTGTTTTTGCATTGGTTTTTGACTTGGCAACAATATTATCTTATTCTTATTATCTAATTCTTAGCTTCATGACGGGGCCACGTTTATTTGCGCCATCCTGTACATAGATATTGTATGTTTTCATTTATTTTTCGAAACTTAAAAAGGAGTTCATTATTTTTTGGGAGGATTATCTAAAGTTGTTTTATAATCTAAAAAAACCCGGAATTTCATAAAAAACATTATAAATAGATGTTACTTACTTTGCTAAATATATTTTAAAATTGGACACAAATAAATTAAAAAATAGGTATGCACCAACATTATTTTTGAGAAAAAGTAGTTTATAGTTTTCTAATAGATTTATAAGATAATATCCCACACAGCGTGACCTTTAAATTATTTCGATGAATATGTTTACGAATAAAATTATTTTGCAGCATAAAATTATTTAGAAGTCTTTTAAAGTATTGAACAAAATTTTTTATTTTTAATAATATGAAATAATGTTTTCAAAAAAGAAATCATTTTTTAATGTTGACAAATATCCCTATGTTATTTAAAACTGCCTGGAGTATGAGTGTTGTAAATTAAAAACTCACATTCTTCGAAGCACAACTAAAAAATAGGGTCCTGCCTTTTTATTTCAACTGTCGTCCATTTGAAATTATCATCATCAAAAGTCGCCAATAAAAGTACCGGATCATATAATAGTTACTTAACAATACATTTAAGAATGTGAGTTCTGAAACTACACCCTTCCTATGCTTTCCTTACATAACCAAAACAAGAAGGTATGCAAACATTTTTTTGATACGTAAACGTTAAAATTCTTCAACCTTTTATGAAAATCAACAACACTTTCTCTGAATTTTTTTAAAAAAAATAACATAAATAAATCAGGTTGGTAAAGCGTCAATCTATAATAAAATATTTCGGAAAACTTCTCGTTTTATATATTTTACTACGACTAAAAGCAACCAGTTCCCCGTGCGATCTATAAAATGATATTAAAGACATAAATTTACGAAAGCCATAAATAGCTGATAGATGACAGCAGCATCATTCAAATGTTATACATACGAACAGCTATTTTTTTTATGTGTGGAATTTTATTAAAAATCGAGAGCTGCAAACTTTAAAACCAACCATTGCGAAGGATTGTGTTTTATTTGCGGAAATATTTTTTAATAATACATATAGATTTAAATAAACCCTGGTTTTTATTAGTTGTTTAAAATGATTTTTTATGTACTTTCTGATCTTAGAAGTTTGATTTATCATAAAATAAATACCCAAATAACACATTTGTGTCTTGTTATCGTACACGCCTTATTGTAAGAAAAATTTTATAATAATATTCGAAAGGTATAGTTGTAAGCCCACATTCTAAAAAGGTAATTCTAAGATATATCGTCCGGCTCCTCCATAGGCGAATTCACCATTCTCAAAAGTTACCAACGATAGGAATCATATACTAAATTGTACTTTGGATAATGAGAGTTTTGCAACCACCTTCATTTATCGTATATTTTAGTACATAAAGTAAATACCTAAATTGCACATTAAAATGTAGACAAATATATTTTCCAAATTGTATATTCTTCATAATTTAGCATTTTTTAAGATTCTTTTGATAATGTGTGCACGTCTATGTGACAATTACACCTATTGAAGACACTGTTTAATGTTCTAAGCACATTTTTGTTCCAGCTTTTTTTTTAATTTTTAAGAAATTAACTTTAATGTAACTTTCATCGCTCACGGCAAATATAATTTTTTTCGTACGAATTGATATATTTTTCTTAAATAAGATATTCTGGTCCGCCAAATTAAAACTCGCTTTCCTATCTTGAGAAAAATGCGAAGAATATCTTGAGAAAAATGCGACATTATAAAGCTGCTAATTAATTTTTGCTGGCTTTTTTTAAAGGTCTTTGGTCGTGTTAAAAATACTAAAAACTTAGAGGCTGATGTTAAAGGTTTTTTTTAATAATTTGATTTTGACACATGAGGAACTAATATAAGAGTTAGGATGCCACTGCTCAGTTTAGCGCTAACTGTACATGAAACCTAAAAAAAAAATGCATTTCTTTATTCAGTGAATTCTTAATTGTGCCTTGTTATGTGTTTTGTTTTTCTGTTGTTGTTATTTAGAGTTTTGTTTATATATTTTTATTTTAAATTGTATTTTAGAAAGGGTACTTTTGCCATAAAAACTTAGATTTTGAATACTCGTCCTGTGACGAATAATTTCACGTTCTGTTAATTTTATAATTAAATATGAAATTTTAATTAATATATTTCAAGAAGAAAGTAAAACAAGAGATGAGAAGAGGCCATTTGCGAAATAAATTTTTAACCATGGAACTATGTTAAGCTTTAATTATATGTAATTAAAAATATTTGGAATTTATTTATGTGTAGGATATATGTTTTTATAAATTATTGTATGCAATTTTTTTGACAATTATAATAATAAAATTGTATCATTGAACGAAAATTAAAATATTAATTTAATCATCAATTAGCCAAAAGTCATCTGCTTTCCAATTTAATTAACGTTTTATTCAGAAATTGTGTCATATGTTTTGCATATAAAGTATTGCCATAATTTTGGGAGTGTCTTATAAACAATTGTTAAAAATACCGAAATATTTGTTGTTGGTCTAACTTTTGGGTTTCTCCTTGAATAAATAACACGTTGTTGCATATGCAACTGGAAGTGTGGCGTTAATTAACAAACTAAATTTAACCCAGCTACTACAAAGACCGAAAAAAGGGCGACGGCTGCTGAATGTCATCCTTTATACTAGCTCAAATTGGTTATCAACTTTTGCAGATTATTTTTACTTGTTTATTTATCAATAATTTAATATCGTAATCCCAAAAAACAATAGGGTACTTGACTAAAAAAATTTTATTGGCTTAAAATATTCTTATGCCAAAAATATTAGACTCGTATTTTTTTCTTTTTTTCAAATACCCCATAAAAAGGGGAAAAATGAATTTTAAAATTAGGTCGAAAAATCACTCCCGTAAACGCTTTGTGGCTGTCACGTGGTATCTATGATGTCACTAGTGACTATAAACAAACTTTGAAACACTATTTTGGAATCTACTTTAAGCAAATTTGAACTATCCGCTTCTGTAAAACCTCCACCTATTATCTATATAATTCTTATTTTAATAGTAAGTTAGATTAAAACCCGTTTAATTACAAACAAAAAACATCACACCGTTTGTTTATACATACTAGTGACGTCAGCCACTAGTGATCACGTGACGTACCGATAAAAAAAAACTTGAAAATAATTTTTATGAATAACTTAAAGATATATTTTGCAAAAAAATATATACGTTTGTTATACTTGGGTTCAAACTATAATTTAATTAATATTGGAAGGTATTTTAGCGATACTGTAAAGTACCCTATTGCGGTGGACAGTTGAATAAATTTGTTCTTGGTATGGTTGAACATGCATAAATGTCACGCATATTTACCAATGGTTAAATATCAAAATCCCAATAAACCGTAATGGCTGTCGGTTTCAGAGTTTTCTTGGTATGTAACTGCATTCAAAACAAATCTGCGATTTCGCTTATGGATGTAGTTTATGAAACATATTCCATTGTTCATCTGGTAGGGTGGCGTAAATTAACAAAATAAACCTATCTACTGCAAGATTCGGAAAATATCACGCTTACTAAGTGCCATCCTTCAATCCTACTCCAAGTGGTCATCGACTTTTCCAATGTCACCCGATGAATAATGCAACGAAGGATCTATTTGGTCGGCCGGTCGAGCTATTCGTGGATACATCCCAGTGGGTACATGAAAGGATGTTACAGTGAGATGTGTTATTTATATCCTTTTGAGGACGTCCAGGACAGTAAAGTTGTTGATGGACGAGATATCGGGCAAGAATCTACTGCATCCATACGAACGGTAGTTTTATTGAAAGAAACGAATTGAGTATGTCTTAAGTACTTTTTGTCACACAATTTGCTGGAAATGATATGTTACTTTTAGAAAACATTGTGTAATATTATGTTCTTATCTATGTGATCGTATAGTGTAATAAATAATAGAATAGAGCTAGAACTTTGCGTCATGTTAATGTTAGTAACATCAAATTGCGACACGACTACGCATTGTAACGCTTACAGTCGTAAAAGCATCTACGTCGCGAGACACACCGAAGAATTACATAGCGACATAACAATGTGAAACTGATGATCTTATTCTTACATCCTTAACCAAAATGCGATTTAAGATAAATGGATTTTTAGACAACGAAGGAAGTTTTTTAGATATTTAGTAAAAGCAAATGAAAAACTAATTTCGACTAAATTAGTTTGTATGCAATTGAATACTGAAACAAACACACGTTTACGTAGTTATTAACACTAAATTAGAATTACGCTAAACAAGTAATTAGTTTGGTATATTTTTTAATTACTTCCTACAATAGATAAATACATTTCGTAAATAATAGTTCATTGAATTAAAAAAAAAACCTAATTTGTTACGGAACCTTTGACCAGCCAACCCATTTTTCTGTGAATACACCCACATATATAAAGTAGTTTCAGTAACATAAGCTATTTATCGGATTTTCCAAATATCTACCATTATCTCATCACGGATGGGCCCGAGTACACTGGGACAGACGTGCTCGTTAAATCTGTGGAGTCCAAAGTCCCTACGGCGTTAGCGTTCGATATTGGGTGCCAGCTCAGGTGTCGACTTCGTCACTTGACCAGGGTTCTAAATTACGAGGCGTTATCGGCTGTGTTAAAGCTCCTACAGGAGGCTAGAAATAGGCAGCCGGAAACGATTATTAACTCTTCACCATTATCTATTAAAATTATGTATTGGAAATATAAAAGATATCACATTTTCGTCTTTTTTTGTAATATATTTCACTAATGATTGACCAATAACAGTCATTACGATAAAAGGATTAACCAATATTTCATACTGTGTTAAAACTTCCTAGAAAATTTTAATTTATGATGTAATAAAGTTCTGAAATTATAATATATTTAATATGAGGTACAAGAATCACATACAAAACTTTTGTATTGTATAAAAGAAAGACTATCATTTTGAGAGATTATTATTTATTTATCAAGCATATTAAAATACAACAAAACCAAATGTGGGTGATGAAAGGTTACCTTATTAATAATACTTGTCAGGTAATGCTAATATAATAGAAAGCTACAGTTTAGGTATGACACTAAAACTTCACGACTGCTAGTGGGGACGGACCTCGTAATTCTATACCAAGTAAAACGACCATCACCTGAGCTAGAAATAATCAATAAGATATTTGTTTATATTTTATTGTAATATATAAATATTACAATAAAATATACAATATAATATTGTTTCCTCTAATAAAAATGTTTTTTAGCCTATTTTATTGCATGGAAATATATGTTTTAAACTAAAAATTAGTTGTATTGTGATATTTAGAAAATTATATTTCGTTTTAACATTTACTAAAGTTTAGCCTAGTAACATGTTTTAGAAAGCATAGAAATTTTCAAAGTAATACCGCAAATGTTTTAATTAACGCCTTGTTAAATCTACAAAAATTTTTATGCAGCACTTCATCATTTACAATCCTTTACTAATATTAAATAATACATTTCAAACAAGTGTCAAGGGATTTATATTTTGATTTTTTTAGAAAAGTTTCAAGGCAAATTGTCTAAGTATGTAAAACAAATTAGTGAATTTTGTAATTATATTATTAAATTATCTTAATGAATATGAAATAGAATATGTGGTTCGTTAAAAGGTTTATAAAAAAGAATTGTATAAATTATTCAGAATAAAACAATTCCCTAAAATAATCCCTTTTCACTTTGATAAAATTGTTTTAAGAACAGCACTGATATAAAATACGTTTAAATTTTCTCAGTGTATAATTTAAATGTACGTAAATGCATATTATATACTCTCTATAACTTCTAAATTTAATCTTTATTAATTGAATAATGCATCTTTATAAATTTTTGATTTTATTTCACCACCAATTGCGTCCCATGAGAAATTTTAAAGAATTTTGTTACTAATTAATTCCTTTTAAGAAACAAATACGGCAGTCTTAGTTGTAATGGTCTCTCACAACTACGCATAATTCTTATTTATAAGTATTACAAGAAAATATCACCTTTGAGAATACGGAATAATAAAGTTTGATGGCTACAACATAATGTAAATCCCTTTTATTTAAAATTCTGAATTTGATAAGCTTTTTCTTTACTCTTCGCAGGAAATATTAAGATGCACTAAAATAAAAACAAAATACTTTTTAAACATCGCTATATTACTTTTAAAGGTAAATGTTTTTTTCTTTATTATTCATAAAAAATTTATACATCATTTGCTCACAGTGCTTTAGACAACACGAATTTTTTGTAGATTGATATTTCAGGATTATATTTTTCAAATTTTTTGTATCGTTTATTTAGAAGGTTATTTCAATTAAAAATAATGGAATTCACAGTTCAGCATTTATTTACAATATAAAGGCTAAACCGAACAAAAAATCTAATATTTTGGAAAAGAAAGTTATATATTGCACCAAAGAAAGATTTTATACTTTAAAATAAATAATACTTTTACCAAAATATTAACACAAAATGATATGTTTTGAATAAAATTTTTGATATTTTCTTATTTTCATAAATATGGAGTCATAACTTATTTAATTGGTCATACTGGAACAATATTTATCCTTATTTTGTTTCAAAGTAACACACACATTAACAATAATTAACAATATCACAAATAACAATAATTGATAACCGAAATAATCTTACCAAGAAATACTTGACTAGATTTTAATGACAAACACGAATAAACGGCAACATATAATTCTGAACAAATTATATTTAACAAAACAATTGAATGTCTTTAGTAACTTAAAGATGAACAGAACTTTCCTTATTGCAAAATTTAAAATTGTATATACAAAGGTAAGGTAATCGTTTCCGCTGCCTATTTCTAGCCTCCTTCAGGAGCTTTAACACAGCCAAATAACGCCTCGTATTTAGAACCTTGGTCAAGTGACGAGGTCGACACCTGATCGGCACCCAACGGAACTTCGAGCGACATCGTACGCTAACGCCGTCGGACTTTGGACTCCACAGATTTAACGAGCACGTCTGTCCTTGTGTACTCGGGCCCATCCGTGAATGAGATTTACTACTATTTCCAGCACAGATCCGATTTATAGGATGACTGGCAGTAAGTGGGATTCGAAACCCCGCACTCCTGAGAAGGTTGAACCTCTAGGCTGATGCCTTAACCACTCGGCACGGACGGCCGTATATACAAAACTAAACTCCTGCTCTAGAAACGGTCGTTGCCATAAAACTTTACTAAACTTTACGGTTTCTGAACAAACACGCTCGTATACGGAGCAATTTCTTTCTTTAGCATTTATATGTCTTTGAAACGTTAATGATTAATTTGACTTTAAACAAGCGACATTGAATATAGAACATTGTTGTAAGTATAAATTATACATACAAGAAAAAAAACAATTTAAAAGAATTATAATTTTATGTAAATCAGATAACTTTGATAAATTACTAATTATACTATTTATACTAAAATTTAATTTTATAATACTTCTGAAATTTAACATGCATGATTCCTAGTTATATATTTCACGCTTTTCGATTTCAAAAAATAATTGATTTTTTCGATTACAAACGATAATCGATTAATTGAAAGAGTAATTTTAATCGCCAAGTTAAAGTAATGTTTTAAACTTCGCAAGGTTCTTGCAGTAGAATAATAGAAGAATATAAAATTATTTCGCATCACGTGTAAATGTAAATACCTTTCAAGTAACTAGTGACACAACTACCTAAACAATATTGAATCAAATCAAAGTTAAACTTTGTGCGTTTACTAAAAGATTATTCTGAAGGAGAAAACTGGGTTTGAATGTTTGCTCTACAATCGTTGAAAATTTTTATAATCTATTTAAAATTAGAATAATTCAACACCCAAAGTTACTTTCAATATTCAATTTATTTTATTGACTCAACAAGCTCAATATTTTTATGTTCAGTCCCCTTTTGAAAAACGTTTCACCCAGTGTTTGATCAGTCTCTTTGCAATTCTCGAGAGGACTTTCTCCCTTCAACGAGAAGTCTATGGAAAGGGAAATGTCAACAGCACTAAAGTTGAAATTCATTCAATCGAACAGAAAACATTGTTGATGTTTTAAATCACTCTAAAATATATATTTGGCTACCTTAAATAGCTATATTCAACTTTACTGTATGATTAACTTCTTTTCAAGTTACTATATTCAGCAATCCTTCAACGAGAAGTCTATGGAAAGGGAAATGTCAACAGCACTAAAGTTGAAATTCATTCAATCGAACAGAAAACATTGTTGATGTTTTAAATCACTCTAAAATATATATTTGGCTACCTTAAATAGCTATATTCAACTTTACTGTATGATTAACTTTTTTTCAAGTTACTATATTCAGCAATCCTTCAACGAGAAGTCTATGGAAAGGGAAATGTCAACAGCACTAAAGTTGAAATTCATTCAATCGAACAGAAAACATTGTTGATGTTTTAAATCACTCTAAAATATATATTTGGCTACCTTAAATAGCTATATTCAACTTTACTGTATGATTAACTTTTTTTCAAGTTACTATATTCAGCAATCCTTCAACGAGAAGTCTATGGAAAGGGAAATGTCAACAGCACTAAAGTTGAAATTCATTCAATCGAACAGAAAACATTGTTGATGTTTTAAATCACTCTAAAATATATATTTGGCTACCTTAAATAGCTATATTCAACTTTACTGTATGATTAACTTTTTTTCAAGTTACTATATTCAGCAATCCTTCAACGAGAAGTCTATGGAAAGGGAAATGTCAACAGCACTAAAGTTGAAATTCATTCAATCGAACAGAAAACATTGTTGATGTTTTAAATCACTCTAAAATATATATTTGGCTACCTTAAATAGCTATATTCAACTTTACTGTATGATTAACTTTTTTTCAAGTTACTATATTCAGCAATCCTTCAACGAGAAGATGGAAAGGAAATGTCAACAGCATAAAGTTGAAATTCATTCAATCGAACAGAAACATTGTTGATGTTTTAAATCACTCTAAAATATATATTTGGCTACCTAAATAGCTATATTCAACTTTACTGTATGATTAACTTTTTTCAAGTTACTATATTCAGCAATCCTTCAACGAGAAGTCTATGGAAAGGGAAATGTCAACAGCACTAAAGTTGAAATTCATTCAATCGAACAGAAAACATTGTTGATGTTTTAAATCACTCTAAAATATATATTTGGCTACCTTAAATAGCTATATTCAACTTTACTGTATGATTAACTTTTTTTCAAGTTACTATATTCAGCAATCCTTCACGAGAAGTCTATGGAAAGGAAATGTCAACAGCACTAAAGTTGAATTCATTCAATCGAACAGAAACATTGTGATGTTTTAAATCACTCTAAAATATATATTGGCTACCTTAAATAGCTATATTCAACTTTACTGTATGATTAACTTTTTCAAGTTACTATATTCAGCAATCCTTCAACGAGAAGTCTATGGAAGGGAAATGTCAACAGCACTAAGTGAAATTCATTCAATCGAACATAAACATTGTTGATGTTTTAATCTGTCTAAAATATATATTGGCTACCTTAAATACCTCTATTCAACTTTACTGTATGATTAACTTTTTTCAGTTACTATATTCAGCAATGGGTCCAGGGAAGGGGTGGGAGCACACATTATATTGTAATAGATAAAAAAATTGTGTAATTTGTTAGAAATTTTAAAAAATTTCATCATGAAATAAAACCGACGTTTTCCTTTGAAAGATTTTCCTTTAAATCAATTTAAAGACGATGAAACATTTCCAATGGAATATATGGCATTTTAATATGTCCAGGTGTAAAATATAAATATTTTTTTGTTATAATAACAGTAGCATTAAAAAAATACATTCTAATATTTCCAAAATTAGCTATTTAAAGCTTTCAATCGCACAAATGTATAGTATATATGTCCAGTGTGTTTATTGGGGGTGACAGTTGGCAATCCTGAAAAGTTAACGTAGGCTTAACTCTACTTATCAGGATGTGTTGAAGTAGAATTTTTATCAGATTTGTGCAGCCTCATTGCTTGGCAATGTAAAGCAAATCGCGTTTTTTTTAAATAGATTTTATGATTTCTCAACAAAGTTATCAGCAAGTTTTTAATTAAAAACTTTAAAATGATGCAACCAGCCATTGTTAAACAAAAAAAAACCTCTTACATCCTTCTTTAGCAAAAACGGGTATTCTTAGTTTCAGTTATTTTCATCAAATTTTGCAGATTTCATACTGTGGTTTGATCATTTTTCGACACCTAACAACGTCAGGTGCCTGCTACGACTTTTGTGTTATTTAGAACAAAGTTTCTCAATTTTTGACATGTCTTTCCTAATTGGAATAAAGAAACGTATCTTTAGTTGGCCACCCGTGCATTTGCATTTACAATGGAGATTTCTTTAGACACTAGCGCCATCCGCAGAATACTTTTGTAACTTCAAAGAAAAAACCCGCAAGCAGAAAAAGGTCCGATATAAAAATGTTATCCTCATCTTTGAGTGATTTGCGAAACATCTATTTCACTAGGTTTAAACTAATAGTTGTTACGTAGTTGGGTCTCCTGATTTTGCAGTCAAGTCTCCGATACCTCTCTTCCTTCCCCTATATATAGTTCTAATTTTCAAGAAGTTTAATGTAGGGAGCACTTTGGCCAATTCTACAAAACCGGTTAGTGACTAATGTAAGAATTTTGCTACTCACTAGAGTTAGACTAATGGTTCGCGACCCATCACTTGAGAAACGCTGGTCTAGAAGAGTTTACCATGAAAAAAGTGTAACATTCCAAACAGAAATACACTTGCGTAGAACCGTCTGATTCCAACTTTAATTTAGAGTAATCCCAAGAGAACAAATGAAAATAAGCACTAGTAAAACAAGCCATATAGAACTTTATATTTGATGAAAAGAGATAAGTTTTAGGCATTTCCACTACTAATAAGAAAAGTTATTGAAATAATTTTATGTACAATTTGTTATTTCTTTTGGGCTGCAAGGTTTAAAAGAGTTTGAACATTTATTTCTACCCTTAAATTTCGTTTTTATATGTTTTGAGACATTTTATGTTTTAAAATCGTTTGAGAACTTGAGGAGTTAATTCAATCTAACGATAAATACTAAAACTGCAAAGACTCTTTGTAGAATAAAGATAGAATGATGCTACTACTTGATTTGGAAAGACAAACGATGAAACAACGAGACTCTTTTTTTTATTGACATGATTCTAAAATCAGAGAGAAGTGAGTGATGCCACACAGCAAAAACAAATTGTGAGAAGCAGTTAGTAGAAGAGCGTATGTAGATAACTTATATCAATGCATGAGCACCATAGATAATTAGGAAAACACATCCATTAACGATGGCATGAATAAAAAAATAAAGTGCGAGTATATGTAGCAGAAATTTATACGCAGCCGTGAGCTTAATTTCAGTGTTAATCGTTACTAGGGGCGAAAAATACAAACTAAATTCGTGGCCTCCATATGGTAACGCGTTTTCCGTTTTGTGAAAAAACACACACTTTTTTGCAGCTATTAGGTAAGCATTACATCTTTATATTTCATTTGAACAAATTAATTTGTTTATAGGACAGCAGTAAATTTTTACAATACCCGGGCCAGGCACTCGGACATTTCGCATGCAAGGCAAATGCCTGAGCAACTGGGCTACCCAGCCATGTACAAAGAGATAACATGCTTATTTTTGGAACTCGTGCAATAGGGTTACTGCGCCTCTAATTCAATTTCTTCCCTTTGTTCAAATCACTACATTCGTTCCACCATTACCTTTCTTGTCCATTTAAAAATGTATACTTCGTAACCAGTTGATTAAGTTTCGAATGCCATATATTTTTATTTAAAATCACTAGGCTAAATAAATCTACACTGTTAAAAAAAAACTGAAATTTCAGGAGAAAAAATTACTGATTTTAACGGAACTTTCCCGTAACGACTGAAAACGGATTTTTCCTTCTAAAAACGGAAAATATCCGTGAACCACGAGCGAAGAGATGAAAATGGAAATTTTCCCGTTTTTAGAGCTGCCATACTTTTATTACCATATCGTAGAGTTGGCGATAACGCACTAAGAATATACACATCGAAACTCGAACATCAAATACCTGTATTACCAGGCCCGTCCGTGGCCGAGTGGTTAGGGCATCAGCCTAGACATTCAACCTTCTCAGGAGTGCGGGGGTTCGAATCCCACCTACTGCCAGTCATCCTATAAATTGGATCTGTGCTGGAAATAGTAGAAAAATCCTCAATTCACTGATGGCCCGAGTACACTGGGACAGACGTGCTCGTTAAATCTGTGGAGTCCAAAGTCCGGACGGCGTTAGCGTACGATGTCGCTCGAAGTTTTGTTGGGTGCCGGCTCAGGTGTCGACCTCGTGACTTGATCAGGGTTCTAAATTACGAGGCGTTATTGTCTGTGTTAAAGCTCCTAAAGGAGGCTACAAATAGCCGTCCGGAAACGATTACCTTACCTGTTCGGGGAAATACAAAATGGAAAATTTTAATAACGGAGAAATAAGAAACGGAACTTAAGTAGAAACACGGGAAAATGGAAAGTTTTAACAACGGAGAAATAAGAAACGGAACTTCTGTAAATACACGGGAAAATACTTAACGAAACGGAAAAGTTCCGGCAACTCTGCTGCCAGTACTTTTCCCGTTAATTTTATTAATTTTTTTTTACAGTGTAACTGACAAATTAAACTTGATTTGATTCATAGTTAAACAAAACTTCGCTTGCAAATAAGATAAATAAGATTAAAATCTCTTGAAAATTTAGTTATTTCAAATAACAGCTGAATTGATTACTTTTATTATGTAAACTTAGATGGTCTTTTATATTTGATTTCATTTTATAAAGAGTCTCATTCAATGTTTGTTTAGCCTCTGCAAATCTCAAGGGTCATTTCACCGGTCAGTGAGTACCAATTGTTGCAAAGGAAAATGTAAACAATTTTACGTTGAAGTGGACCCTCATTTTAGTGACAGACAAAAAGCAATGTTGATGTTTAAATCCGTATAAAGATTTTATATCGTATTTGCAACTATTTTATCATGGAGATAAAAGGATGAGATGTCATCCTTAAAAATGAAATCCCGTACCTAATGGCCATCCATTGCTTTAAAAGTTGGCACAAAATACCTTAGGTAAATTATTTGGTGCTATTGAATGATGTAACTTATGGTATTTGATAAAGTTTTTCGTATTTATTTTACAAAAATATTGTCGTTTTAACAGATTCTCATTACAATAAAAGTTTTAATTGTATTTATTTTTACAATTATTTTTTGCGTACTAATCTTTGATATTAGATGCGACGAATAAGCTACGAAAAAATATTAAGATTATACTTGAAACATAAATCGTTTTTTAAGCTAGGCAATATATATGTCGTGTATTCTATGACAAATAAGGAGTCCAAAAGCAAGAAAATTAGTGAAACTCATAATATATTTTTGTAGTTGTTAGAGAGCCTTAATCAGGAGCAACTTGTAAGTATGAAAGCAGTTTAAGAAGCGTGAAAGAATGTAGTGAATTTTTTGGGGAGTGGCAGTGATTCACGGCCAACTTCAATAACAAGGCCAGAGAAGCTCTCCCAAACATGAGCGTAGACGGAAATTTTGACGTCACTGTTCCCAGTGCGAAATCGAGAAACTAGTCGACGATTCGGAACCCTAAATTGTGGTCAGCCGTAACGAGTGGTTCCGAACAGGTTCGAACTGGTTGTCTTCATTATCTTCGGAAAAACGTCACTCGGAACTATGACGTCAAATTTCCGTCCCGAGCTTGTTTGGGAAAGCTTCTTCGGCTTAGTAGTTGAGTAGGCCGTGTAGAATTTATCACCACAAGTTTTAGATGGGATATTACATAATGTGGTGTAAAGCTACATAGGGAGTGAACTTGAAACGGATTTCAACAGGTTAAAGAAATAATTTGCCAAGTAGGCAGCATTTTAATAACTATGATTTATGTGTCACATCAATTAAGTACAAATCATGTATGATTATATCAATTCACAATGTCTTGCAATACGTAATTCGAAATATGTATCACACCGTTCCCCCTTCTGTATCTCCGAGTATGCCTAGAATAACTCAAAAGTTTTTAAGTGCCGTTTGTATTGCGTAATACTAATTATAATTCGGTGTTAAATATATGCTACATTTAAGGGGCGTTTTAACAAGGTCTTTGGATTTTATACTATTTAAGGGGAATTTAATAGGGGGAATATCTAGAACAATCATTGATTCATATCTTGCTCGACATCATACAGCTGAACAAGTTTTTTGATTTTAAAACAAAATGTCTTTTTAGAAAAAACTTAAAGTTATCTTCAAAATGCGAAATATTTCTCTTTGTTTTTATATTGTTTGACTTTTCATAAAATATACGTCTGGCATTAAGTTCTTTGACAAATAAAGAAAAGAAAATACATTGAGTTTGTGAGAAAAAGACGTCATTACTGGTCCTTAATCAGCAAAACGTTCTACCTTAGGTGTAAAAAAAAATATTTATATAGTGTTTTTTGTTTATAATTATAAGACATTCATTATCTTTTTTAAGCAGAGATTAATTAGTGAAAAGCCAATGCAACACAAATCCATTACCTAGCATTGTATAAAATACTATGGATGCAATTTCATTCAACGTTTAAACAAAAGTCGCGTCGTAAGTAAAAAAAAAGTATATTATATTCAAAAACTAAATCGAACAATCACATGTCTTCTAACTTGAACAACGAAAGAAACTTTTTTCCCTCTCCTCCCCCAAATCGGACGTATCCACCAGCTATTAAACTATCGCCCGCTGTTCGAAATCGAACGAAGCTCTCTGCAGCGCCCCCTATCGTCCAAAAACCTTTGGACCACCCCTGCCGGTTACACTTCAGACACCGAATAGTCGCTCTTGGGATACGACACACATTTCCGAGAAACAACTCATCGGAACACCCCCCGAAAAATCTTTCTCAGGAAATAGTGTTTTTACTATCGTTTGCATTTAAGAAAATTTTGTGGCTTTTTAAAGGAGTGGTTTTAAGGGTTGAGAAGTTGAAAAGTTAGTTCTCTCTCTCTCAGAAAAAGTTTTGTGGAATTTCTTTTTTGACGACATTAGTGTTGTAGGCTCATCAAATGATTTGTTGATACATCTTTAAAAAATTTTAATTTTTGTTGTTTTTAATCAAAACTAATTCCAAGGAAAATTTAATAATTGGATGTTCCAGCGTTATATAAAGCAATTGTAAAACTTCCCACATAAGTTATTTTATAAAAAATACTTATGATGTGACAGGATTTTCATACTCAGGCCACCAAGGTGGTTTTGAATCATCTGTTCCGGCTTTCAAGAAACCGGAATTTCCGCATGTTTTCGAAGAAAATTAGCAATTGGTGGCGGGAAAGTTGGTGGTTGACGAGTAACTTTTTCGTGCATAGTAGCTTACAGTCACCATGCATCACGCATGGCTGCATATCATACAAAGGTTGGACACTAACTCTAAGGACGTTTCTACCAATTTTACTCTTGGTTTGCTCCGGCTTTTCACATTTTTGCTCATCTCAGGCTATACCAGGTAAGCAAACTGAACACAAAAAATTTAATATGTATGATTCTTAGTACCACATAATATGCATTTTAGTATGTATGTCTATTTCTTGAGTTTTTAAAAAAAAATTAAATTGTCTCAAGATTATTGGTTATGACTCGAATTTTTGAACTGTGTGAAATACTTGATTAAACAATATTATAAATTTTATGGGGAATCTGTTTTCGTATTTAAAAAAATGAAAAAAAAAAAATTATAAAAGAGTTTTAAAGTAGTTAATTGTTAGTTCGGTTATTTTTTTGTCGAATTCATTTCTTATGGATGAGAAGACAATATCACAAAGAATAAAATTGGTTCAATTACTATAAAAGAAACATTCGTTTAGGAGTAAATTTAAAATATATATATTTATGTGTTATCAGGTATTTCTAATTCTTCTTTTAATTATTAAATATTAGTAAATAGTGAGACATTAATATAGTGTCCGATTTATATGTTCCAACACTACTTTGACACAAAAAACGCGAGAATCTAAAAACGTAGAGCTATTAGAGTAAAACTAATTTTATATCTTGAGTCAGTTACTTAAATATAACTGAACTCGTTTCTACAACCCTAGGTACTGAAACAGTTATGTCATTTGACCAGGGTTCTAAAATACGATTCGTATTTGGCTATGTTAAAGCTGCATGGCAAAGCTGCACAGACATAAAACGTATAACCTAACCGAAACAGTTGTTTCTCTGTGTAAAGTAGTCGTAAATTTAAATAAAGATATTTATAAAATTTATTTTTGGTAGCAAGTTTTTTTTAAATATTGTATACTAAGATTTAGAAAATATAGTAGGTTCTAAACTTAGCAACCTTAAATTCAAATAAAAATATTACTAAGGAAATTTTACTTTATTTAATGTACGCAAATATTATTTTAGATATTTTGCGAAATATGTCCGCAGTATATATTTTTAGAATACATTTAATTTCAAGTACTTCACTTACTTCGGTATTTTAAATTGGAATCTATCGCGTTAAGTCTTGTTCTTCAAATTATAAATGATGTCAACGCCTGAAAGACATTTAAAATTATCATAATATTTCTTTAGTTTTTTTCCCCTTGTCTTTTAGTTCTGAGTTTAAAATTTCAACTGAAATTTTTACGCGTGCTGATATTACTACTAATTTTGACTGCAACCGTTTTTTATTTTTTATTTTGGAAGCTTATTTTCTTTGAACCTTAAATAAATACTCTACATCGGCAAAAGAAAATCCGGCAAAGTTTTTTGTTGTTATCAAACTAACAAAATTATTATACCCTCTCACACAGGTACCATTCGGAACATTTATTGGTATGTTATAGTAAATTCTAATCCTTAGTATAATTAAGTAAAAAAATAATTTGTAACAAGTTTCGAATAATATATAAATATTAAATTTTTGATATCTTATATCTTAAAATATCAAAACAAATTGATAGAAAACATTTTTAAAAGGATTGCAACTTCTTAAAAATTTATTCCCAAACTTTCCTGGATAGTAGAAGTTAACGTAGAAGAAAATTCAAAAATGTATGTGCTATTTTCCCTTCAGACGTAGGAAGTTATGTACATAACTTAAACTGGTATTTTTATGAATAATATTTATCAAGTTTCCCAGAATTGGTTATTTTGAACTTATTACTCTGTTTTATCTGCCAAACACATTTGAAATGGTGCCAAAGTGCATACACAAATATATTTAATGTGATATATGATGGAAAAGTACATTTTTATGTTCGATCTATTTCAATTATTTTAAAGTACAAACTATACACAGTCACAAAATTCGCAGAGATGACACTATATTTTACTTTAACTACTCAATAAAGTTCACTAACTAAATTACATAAACACTTCTTTATTTTGTAGAGATTGTTTCTTCGTGATAATATTTTAATTTAAGAAAAAACTGAGAGATACTAAGAGGTTCGAAAAGTTCAATTGTTTCAAGAATATATTCATTGAATTTAGTAGAGTAAGAATTAGTTTGCTCTGACTACAATAATTGAAGATTTATTTAAAGAAACAAAAATTATAACAATAAATCTGAAAATAGACTCTTACATATAGTTCCAACTCACTAACTACCTAGATTACAGAGAAACTTAAGCATTCTGTATAAGTTGTTACCTTATTACAAGACATTAACGTAAGCTACAACAACAATTAGGGTGAACAATACAGATTGTTTCAAGAATCAATAAATTGAATTAAATTGGGTAAGAAGTCACTTACTGAGTGTGTAATATTGTTTTTTTATTTAAAAAAAGTTGGCACAAATAAAACGTACTCCTCTTACAATTCCAAGTCACTGCATAGACTACTGAAAATTTCAGTATTCTGTAGAAGTTGTTTCCTTGTTATTAGACGTTAATGTAAACGAATAAAAAAACTGAAAATTTCTTTACGTTATTTTCAATGAATAAACTATATTTGAATTGATAATTGAATATTCATCAATAAATAAAACAGCTAATATTTCCCAATATCGGGTGCCATGTTTCTAAGCAGAAAAGTTGTAAAAGATATTTACAAACCTTTTTACTAATATTTACGGACTCCTACTAACAATTCTAACTCACTACCTATACTAAGGAGAGAGAGAATAACTTCAATATTCTGTAGAAATTGTTTCCCTATTATAAAACATATACGTAAGCGAAAGCAACGTATAGGGTGAAAAATATACTATATTGTTTCAAGAATCAATTCTCTGAATTAAACAAGGTAAGAAGTTTCTTACTGGATGTGTATTATTGGTTTTTATTTTAAAAAATTGACAAAAATAAAAACAGACTACTCCCTACAGTTCCAACTCACTATTTTTTTTCTCCAATTGGTGAATATTAGCGCTCAGCCTTTGCAGTCGGATATTTCCCAGCTGATAGCCATTCTTGTGGCACTCTAACTCTGCTATAAATTTTAGCCATATTAAAGACTTCATGTGGACTTAAGATGAATTTATTTTCGAAGGCCAATTCCACTCCAGGGATCTTTACATGGTACATAAATATATGCTGCGTGCCCAAAATTTTCCGATTCAGAAAATCTGAGATCCCGGGGTCAACGTGATCTTGGGCTTATGAGGTGACACAAAAAGACTGACAACTCACTAATAATTTACGAAAAACTCGGCTTTCTAGAAGTTGTTCTACTTCAAGACATAACTTTGAAAACAACATTGGGTGAAAATATTTTTCAAGATCTTTCTGAAGGTTAACAGGTGTAAGAACATCACCACTTAATATACTGGTTTATCATGTTGATAAATCGACAAGAATAAAAAAGACTCCTACAATTCCAACTCACTTTACGAAAACATAGTTCTTAAAGTTGTTCCTTATTCAAAATTAACGTCTGTGAAAAATCATTAAAAATATTTTGTTTCAAGAACATTCATGATTAAAAGGGTAAACAAGCACTATGAGAAAATACTGGTTATTATTTTAATTACAAAATAAAATACAGACTCTCAAACCAACCACTTTCACGGAAAATATTGTCTCTAGAAATTGTTCCATTTTAACGTTAATCAAGTCAAACAAATATTAAAAAATTTCTGTCCTTTCATCTGCAATAAATAATAATATAATGAACTATTTTGATAACCAATATAAAAACTATATTGTCAATATCTATACCACTTGAAAGAAAAGTTGTAAACCTACTTTTCATAATACTGTTTTGCTGCATGTTTATATAGGTTAAACATAATGTAAGTTCGAATCCTATGTATAAGCAGCACTGTTTCTATAATTTAATAATGTAAAACAGGGTGTTCACTTTAAAAAAAGATTATAAATTTTTTGGATTTTATATACCAGATGTCCAGACTCTTTTATTTCTTTTAGTTTAAAAAAAAGTATTTTTAGACTGTTACAAACGTGATAAAAGATGATTTTGCAACTGATGTAGCCTAATATTAAGAAATAGAAAAAATGTTCTTGAAAAAATAGAAAAAAAATTCATTGAAAATAAGGATGCCCCGTCTTTTCTTGTAGACTTCATTAATCCAAATTGACGAATGATTTATTGATATGGCTATTTTGTATCTCGTAACTTTTTTTTCAATACGTTATTTTCATTTTTAGTGTTATTTATTCTAGAGTGTAGCATTTCTAAAAAATATAGTCATTTTATTGCCTTGCATTTTCTAAGGATTGCATTTCGAAAGATATATTTTCTTCGAACGTTTTTCTTAGTCGACTTGTCTTAATAAACGCTGAAAAGTCTATGCAAACTAGACAAATTATTTATGCTAACAAAAATTCGAACTTGATTTGCCGATTTTTTTCTTAATATGGGTTACAGTACAATAAATTATATTGGTACACTTCGTGTACCAACAGAATACTATAATATATATAATAACTAAATATATATATATATTGTGACAATATAAATATTTATAAACAAAATAAGATATATATTTTTAGAATAATAAGTATCGTGTATTTCCATATTAATCTCTCATTACATTGATTTTAAGAATATATCTATTCTTTCAATTTTAATATTATATATATATAAATGCTAAAAAGTTTGAAGTAGTATCTTCTAAATATTTTGATTTTAATTTTTAATTTCTAATATTTCTTATTTTTTTATATATATTTAATATATATAAAATTATATTTATAATTCTTACAAAAATATATATATATATATAATATAACTAACACGATACTATAATATATATTGTGACACCACACTCACATTTCCAACATATTTTATAAACAAAATAAAAAATAGATTTGTTTCACGACATCAATGGCAACAGTTCCGGTGGTATTGTTTCCATATTTAATCCTTCTGGCATTACATTTGATTTGGTAAGAATTTGATCTTATTCTTTCAATTTAATATTAATAAATAGGAATTGCTAAAAAGTTTTGACAGTGTATCCTTTCTTAGCGAATACTTTTGATTTTAATTTCTCTTAATTTCTAAATTCTCTTATTTTTTAAATTCTGTTGATTTCGTAGTAGTTGTTCTCTTATTTTTCTTTTTACTTTGTATAATTTCTTGTACTGTAATCCTTAGAATAATTTATCTAAATATAAAAGATCTGCGGAGATATAAAATATCCTAAATACCAAATATCTGCGGTTTTTACCGTGGATTGAGAGTGAAACCTAAACTATAAATAAAATTGCGGAAGACCAGAATAAAAAATGGAACTTTCGGAATCTAAAACAATATAATACTTCGAGTTTTATTTTCATTTTAATTCAAGTTTCTCGTACGTTTGACGAAGTGGCAACAGTATAAATACAAAACGAAAATGTAATCTTCTTTTAATTAAAACAGGTTAAAGTTTTTTTTTTTAATTTAAACAAACTTCCCATTTTAATTTTTAATAAAATTTGGAATATAGGTTTGCATGAGTTTTTGTTTCATCCTGACGTATCCCACTTTTCACACAGTTTAATTATGTAACTGTAATTTTTCACGATGATTTATCATCTCAATAAGGGATCTAGGGCGGTTCAATTTCGCGATAAGACATAAACATTATTTTGTGAATCGTAATATCTTAGGTGTTGGTTATGTATTTAACATAATCGAAGTTCGGATAATTAGAGTTCAGATTGCCAGATTTCAGAAAATTGTAGTTCTACTATAACGTTTTTTCCAAAAGAAGCAAACTTCTCAAACAATTTCCAAACAAGCACCCTAAAAAACACAGAAATACTTAAAACTCAATATCCAAAAGCTTTCCAAGCTTACTTCTTTTAGTTCTAATTTAACTTGAATAAAACGATTTCAGAAACTTTCTGACAAACTTTTAGGTCTAATTTAACTGGACTAAAACGTTTATTTCTCAGTCTGTTCGAGAACATTTCATCGTAAAAAAGTCGCCTTTTAGGACGTCGTTTAAACTCGTTTGTGCGACTCGGTACCGAACGACAGAATGATAAATGACTATAAAAAATCAATACTTTAAAAGTGGAACGATTTCTGATCCAAATTTTTAGGTTGCGATCGCACCAAAAGGTATTCATCCCTTTGTAAAAACGTCGTGTACGGTGAAATTGGAAACTTTGGATGAAACGGTTTGAAATAAATTTTTTACTGCGTTTTTTTTATAAGTTGGACCTAGGAATTTGTGGTATGTGTCGATAAGGTGTAATTTGCCGAACTTTGAAGTGTTAGAAAATTTTGTATGGATTTGGTTAACTTTTTTTTAAAGCATGTGATTTGGTAAAGTAAAAAAAAAGTTATATTAAACTTTTTTTTTATTTTTTCAATTTTTGTATGGGTTTACATGATGAATATTACCTTTAAGGGACGTGGTACCCAAAATTTTGGGCTGCCCAGAAAATAATTAAACACGCTCGAAAGCTGTGAGATAAGGATATTGCAAAAAAGAAGGAATCTTTTATAATGGTAGAGGTTTGTTGAAAATGCTATATATAGTGGTTTGGTAAAATGGTTTTTAACATTTAATGTTTTTTTTTATTTTAAATTTTTCCGGCTTGTGAATGGTTAAAACCATAAGGCTTTTAGGTAAATTAATGTAGTGCTCCAGAATTTTTTCCTGTATTGATGCATATACCATTATCAAAACTTGGTATGGGATAAGGTCTAGTGTGAATAGTTATTTTTTAAAAATATGGTGAAGTTGAAAATTCACAAAAAATCTTATTTTTGGGCGATTTTTATACATAAAGCTACATAACTGTTCTTGTTTAACTGTTAGCTCAATATCCATACCAACTATTATTAAGAGATGTTGTGGGAACATTCGGCAAAAAAATCTATTAAAAAATTCTTTAAATTGTAGGAGGAGTAGCATTTTAAAAAAACGTTAAATTTTTTAAATTTTTTTAATTAAAAAGAACGTTTTTTGTTTCAATATTTATTAGTTTTACGTATATAATTATTGAATGTTAGTTCTTTGTAAAAATATTTTAATTTGGATGCTAGCTATAAAAATACTGGATTTAGTTTTTCGGGTACCGCGTCCCCTTAATCAAAAAATTTTATTAAATACGATAGGATGTTTTACAGATCAAAACGTGAACTTTTTAACGTTGTTGGCATATAGTATGCTCTGATTCTTTACTTGATTAAAAATGTTTTAAAAATTATATAAATAATTAGAAACTGTTAATAAGTTTCATATTTTAAATTATCAAATTTATAAGTGTACTGTTTATTATTAAAATGTGTTATAAGTACAATATCAAAAGTCATAAGTAATTTTAAAAGCTACACATCGATAAACATTTGTAGGGTCATTTTGTTGATGTATCTTAAAATGTAAGAAATGTCGTACTTTAATTTTATGAAAATTATAGTTTTAGAGATAAATAATTATTGAATGGTGATATTATATCTATACTATTTACAAAAGTTACAGTGTGATTTTAAGTACAAATGGTTTAATAATGGGTTATTTTGAAACTAAAAAATGACAATTCATACAAAATCACTTTACGTCAGTATACTTTAATCCTTGTTAAAGTAGAAAATTTAAAAATATGTCTTAACGTGGATCTTTTTTAGAGTACAATTTTATCTTTCTTAATCAAACGGGTTATTAGAAGGTGCCATCAGGTAATTTGAGCCTAAATAACATTATTGTATTTATTGCAACATATATATAAATAAATTTTTCACAAACTAAACTAAAATAAAATCGAATTAGCCAAGCAAAATTCTCTTTGACTTTAAAAAAAAGCATTTTTAATGAGTCAAATTTCTGCTTTCTGAAAAAATGTGCGTTAAAAAAGTCTTAGGGATTAATAATTTATCCTAGTTTGTGGATTAAAGGTAAAAAAACTGGTTTGCCGTTTTAGTTTTTTTTTTTTTTTGCACTTGTAGGCATGGTAATAATTTGAACCATCCATAAAATATTTCGCTTCTAGAGTACGATTTCTTTTTCGTGTTTCTGCAATTTTTAAAAAAATAACTGTGACAAAATAATTCAGGTTTCAATAAGCTATAGTAGTATTTTGGGTTTAGGTAATATTATAATTAAATCGAATATTGCGAATATCCTTACGAATATGCATCTCCTTACGAATATACATTGAATAAACACGGGATTAATGTGGAGAAAAAAAAAAAGTTAAAAAAGTATACACTTGCAAATCAAAAAAATTGAGGTATTTTAAGAACAACAATTTACTTTACACTGCCTTTTTTGTATGAGTTTCTTTAATAATAGTGATGAACTCATTGGGTAATTATTGAAGCATGCGGAAATTTTTCACTATCCTGATATAAAATATTTAAGGTTTTTTTTTATTATTTGTACTTTTTTAGAGAATTTGCAACTATAAATCTTATTATTTTCCGATTTTTTTAATAATTTCTATTACATTATATTATACGTGGTATATACGCTAGTTAAAAATGAAACTAATGTTACTATCAGATAATTTTGAAAAGCGTTAAGAAATTTCCACGTTAGAAAACATTAAAAATAATGTATTTTCAAAAACGATTTATGTAATAACAAAATATAAGTATTTCAATGTTATTTAAAATAATTAATTCTTTGTAAGAACTCATATCCGTGTCACAAAACATAATTCCAAAACATCATGAAACTAGAATCTTACGTTACCGTTATGAAATCACAATTATAAAGAAACCATTCTTTTATAGCACATATTTTAGGTAACATAATGAGTAACCCATTAGGTACATCTAACAATCATCCTTTCTGACCAGAATAGATTTCATTCTTAAAAAAAATATAAAACGGATGTGGTTTCCATTAATCTACATCTTTATATACAACGCACTTCTGTAAAGTTACACATTTGCTTCTTCATGCATATCAAGTAGCAGCTTTATATTGCCAACACTAACAAAACACTTCTTTGTCGAGAAGAACAGTGAATGTTAGTGTATCACGCTACCTCTAAACCCGATGAAAATTACGTGGAAACACGATTTTAGACACTAATTATATATGCGTAAGTATGCTAATCTGAATATGTGGATTAATTGCTTGTAAAACTCTTTTGTGTTTTTTGTCCGTCTAGAGAGCTTCGTAATTTTTAACCCCTTCAAGAGTTATTAATATGAAACAATGCATTAGCCAAAAACAATGCGTTTGGTTTCGTGCTGGAATCGGAACAAAGGCACTTGTTTTCTTTTCATGAATTATGTATGAGATTTTTTTTTATAAATGTATTCTATTTGTATGCAATGAAAAATGAGTTTAAGGCTATATAGTTAGTCGTGTGTTTTACGTTTGAATTAAAATTTATTTTTTGAAGTTTTACAATTTATGCTATACTGGATTGTTATGATTTTACCCGACCCGAAAAAACTAGGGCTAACAAAAAAAAACTTGAAAAAACCCTTCAAAAAACCCAAGTGGGCAATTGAGCTTAAAATTGCCTTCACTGAAAATTAAAAAAAGTAAAAACTTTTTATACATCCAAAAAATATACATTTCAGATAATTTTTAATTAATATTTTAGCGTTATTCTTAATATATTTTTACATTTTTGTACCTTCAATATTTAAAATGCATTTACAAATTTAAATTTATGCTAATTATTTAACAATTAAATATAACTAATACATTTTATAAAATTCTAATTTAAATTTCTATTGTTACAATATTCCGGATAATATAATTTTACACATTACACAAACAAACAATACTTGGTTCTAGACAATACTTTTATAAATTTAAATATACATTTATCTAACAACTATATGCAATTTTTTTTAAGTTCTAAATTAAATTACATCATTCCTGATAATTAAATTAATAAATAATTAAACCTTTCCTAAATAAATCACAAAATCCTGAAAAACACATCCAAAATACTGAATAAACCCATAAAACCCCGAAAAAACCTCAAAAACCCAAGTGGGCTGGGTTTTCATGAAAAAAAAACGGGTTTTTAACAACCCTGATTCTATACCACATAACTAACAGACTGAAAGCATGGCTTTGGGATTGCCGGTAAAGCTTTTGTAAGCAATAATGATATATTATTTTGTAAGTAGTATTTTTTCATAAAAATTAGATGCTTAACAAATCACAATTTTTTAATGTTATATGCAATTTAAAATTTTATATGAAAGTTTTGGAAAATAAAAATGCACGTTTTTTATATGTAATTTACAAATTTATATTATGATTGCATTACAATATTATAAAAAAAAATATTTGTAATATATGTGTTTTTAATATCAAAACATATTTTGCTTAAAACCATTTTTCGCTTTTAAGAAACAGATAAAAAACGATTTTAGAATAGATTGCGCTTAATGATTGTGCTTAATGTAATTAATTATGAAGAAAATGAATTTATTATTATATTTTGTTATGAAGATATTCATTATTTTTACAAGACTCAGCAACAAGAAATTTCCATCAACGCTTTGTCAGTTTACATTTTTATATGTTTTGAGGAACGTATTGTATATTATATAGCTATTCATTTTGAATTTTTTTTTCATTTTCACACACACAAGAACTCAAAAACGTTATACATCAGGACCTAAATACAATTATTGGATTAAAACAGCTGTATTTGTTATTTTTGTCAATATTGAACCACCTTGTGGATAAAGTTCAGAGATTTAATATTGGATGTACCATATCCGACAAACTTTACATTGAAACATATAAAACATGTTAAAACATCTTCAGTTTACCCTATTTGTTCATTGGCTGGATTTTTTGTTGGCGATTTTTACTTTTGACGTTTCTAAAAATATCTATTTGAAGGAAACGCAAGATTCGAAAGAAGGATTTATCATATTCAAATGTTTCATTTATTTGGCGGAAAGTATTATTCTATCACGCGCTGAATTCTAGAGCTTAACTAACGTGTGATTTTTTTAAATAAACAATTTTAAAGTACAATCTTTAATTACATTAGTTCTTTTTTAAAGATATTTTAAGATAAGCCAAGTTAAGTACAATGTTTTCAAAATAGCAAGCCTATAAACAGGGTGACAATGTAAGATCCGCAGAAAAATTCTCGCCAAATGAATAATTCATACAAAAGTCAGCATACTCAGACTCTCAGGAAAAGAAATGACATTTTCTCTTAAAAAATAGCAGTTATTATAAAATAAGATGATAATGAGACGGACGAGGCATATTTAAGATTCTTATTTGTTTGTTGTTTGGGTAAATGAAATATTGTTTTGTTTTAGATCCCTAAGAAAAAAAACGTAAGATAAGAAATTAAAAAAATGTCACAAGTAAATTTATTCGTAGTGCCTGCCACATGTTTTTTTTTCAATTTAAATAAATGTATAAATAAAAATAAAGCACACTTTAATGTATAATTTATTTTTTATTATTACTATTTCTAGACAAATAATTTAACTCGAATTTTATCAATTAAAACTACTCTATATACATTTTTATATTCTTTTTTTAAATTATATTCTAACTGTAACTGAATAAAATGAACCATGGTATTTTTAAAATGAGAACCTTGTGTGTGTTGAAAAAATAATCGCATGTGTGCGTGTTCATATCAGCAAAACTAATTAGTATGGTTCTTCTGTTTTGTCTTTAGTTTTATTAATTAGAATTGTATTACATAATTTACTTTCGTCATCCCAAAAGTTAGAAATAGAAATAATTCCGTATTTCCCGATATATATATATATATGTATACTTAGTGTGTAAGTATCTTATAATATTTCATCGTCTACATTTCATCTTTCTTATAATATTTCATCTTTTTTTTGTTTTTACATTCAACGGTATTTTTTTTAACTGAGCGAAGTAATTAGTAATGATATTTTTTAGATTACTAATGTATGTGTATATTTTAATCTAATATTCAAACCCAATGTACTAAGTTATCCGAAAAATAAGTTACTTGAATGTATGCAAAATGTTAATTACAAAAATAATTAGCTCATTGTTTTACAATATTTACTCGTTAGAAAGAAAGTATTATAAACTACTTTCGTCAGCCGCAGAGCAAGAAATAAGTACCAAAACTAATTTAGCACTTTTTTCTTGTTACATTTCGTTATATGCACAGTATATTCAAATCCCTGGTCTCTACCATATTTTATTTCTAACAAAAACTAATAACTCGCTTATACATGGCAAATGAAAGGACCTTATTGGCCACAAAAATGTAGTGATTACTACCTACTAAGGTATAATTAATTTATTTTAGATGATATTTACTCGTGTAAGTACCTCTGTAAGATATATTTCATTCAGACATTTGTGTTTCTGATATCGTTGTTGTAAAGAAGATACAGTTGAAAAAGATTGATTTGTTTGAAAATGATTAAGTTGAAGTTGATTTGTTTCGCAAATTCAGCAATTCAGATTACGGTGATTTTTTTTAGATTTGCTTTATCCATTTATATTTTAACCATTAAACTCATATTTTTGTTCAAATCTAATATTTTAGTATAAAAAATCTTGGTCACATTTTAGTAAATGATCAGTTCAATAGCACTGACAAAAAAGTTTCAAATATCATGGGGTCAACAGGAGTTTTTAAATAATATTTAACAACCTGATTACGAATACTTATTTTTGTACATCAACATTGTTTTGGCGCACCTTTTTTGCATAAAAAGTGAATATCTTAAATACTTGAGCTCTACAAAAATATCAACTTAATTTTCGTTATTGTCATACCAAATTCATTCAGATATTGGCCTATCTAAGCCCTTTTCACACAAAAATCCTATTTAATAAATGTAAGGTCTTCATATTTTAAAATCATTAGTTAACACTATTTTGAATTCCAATTTTAAATTTGGTAAAAAATAATAACAACAACTACGATTAATTAAATATATTAATCAACGTATATTTGAAAGTGCATGTCTCCCTGCATTTTATAAATTAGTATTTTTTTATGTATCTCTATTTCAAAGTAGGCTAAGAAAAAATAAGGGATATATCTATTTTATATATAATATTTCTGCATTTATTCTTATTTTGAAATCAATTTATTCAATGTGTCTAATTTTTGTGACTATGTTAGTTATTCCATTTTCGTACTATATTCATTAGTTTGAAAGAAAGTAAATTTAACTTGTTGTTGCCAATTAAATCTGTCAAGACAAAACTTTTTTTCTTTGGTGATTAAAACAAACGCTGAAAATGTTTTTAAAAAAAGGTCTTGATGCAATTAAAAAATACATAGGGAAGATGATAGAGAATTGAATATCCGCATAGGGCAAAAAAAATAATGAAAAAAAAAATGTGAAATGGAAAAAAAATCAATCTTCCGTTCTTTATAATTAATTTTCGTAAAAAAAAACTTGTTTATTTTCTACCAACTCATTAACTTAATTAAAATCATTTAGTTTAATACCCATATTTTTTTACGCATGACGTTAAATTCTGCTAGTAAATGAATTTTCTTAGCTTATTCCGATGCTAATAAGATAATGGTTCGACTGCAAACACTCATTAAATAGTTAAAAAAATCCGACCCGAAATATCAAATACTTTTTTAAATTTATTTTACCATATACGTCATTTTTCTAATATCAGATCATTATTTAAGGGTATTTAAAAGAAGTTATTTGTGGAAACTTAAAACACATATATTTTTTATAACTTTGTTACCATTCATTTAAGAATGTTATAATTTTCGTTGAAATAATTTATTTTTAATAAATACAATGTAAATACTTTTTTACACAAATAGTTTTCTTTGAAAAATGTACATTGTAATCAAATCATTTTTAAAACTATTAATAATATTTTATGCTAAATATAAATTGTTACAATTTATCAAAATTTATTTTAATTATACAATTGTATCAACCAATTTGCTCTATAATCAAATATAAAAGATTAAGCATTTGTTTCATCGTATTTTTTGTCAAATTAATATTAAATTTAGAATTATATAAAAGTAGCGGCTCAGAGTGCCTGAGAGGTTTAACGTGTCCACCTCATAAGCCCAAGATCGCGGGTTCAAGCCCAGGGTGAGTCGTTGGATTTTCTGGATGGGGAAATCTTGGGCACGCATGTCATATGATTATGTGGCATGTAAAAGATCCCGGGAGTATCCATTTGGCTTGGGGTACTCTCGGCAAAATTAAATCTCGGCATAATTTAACATCCACAGAGAGCTTAGACTCCTTGTAATCTGAGCATCAAAATTGGTAGCGAGAGTCGCCTAGATGGTGCCACAAAAAATGACTCTTAGTTCTGGAGAATATGCCGAGTCTGCAAAGGCTTGCCAGCCAATATTGCAGCCCCATTGGATGAAAAATATATATAAAAGTTTTAATCTTTCACATTCGAAGTAATTTTATTCATGTACATTTCATTTTTAAGTGTTTGTGTGTGTACGTCTCTTAAATTGCCACTTACAATAATCTATACGAAAGAAAATCGCACAAACTAGATTTCTGATTATTTAAATTTATATATGCGGCCATAACATTTGTAAAACTAACGAACACATTGTCAGAAACATTTTTTTTTAAGAATCTAACCCGGACTTGACGTTAAACCATTCTAATTAACTTATCTTCGTTTCCCAACAAAGTTTAAACATATAAAAGGTGTTATTTGGAAAAGGGCTAGTCGTTTTGACATCGAAAGCCGTAGGTCTGTAATTATAGTTTGTTTTAGTTTCAAATATTACTTAGAAATACCAATTGCGTCTTTGGGTAGCGAAACTGCTGTTCAAGAAAAGTTGTTTTGATTACAGGTGTATAATTTAGAGATGTAAACATTTTTTTTTAAGTAACCGTCGTTTCAAGAAATGTCACTTGCAATTGAAGATAATTTTACGTTACGAATCTTTCCTTACGATATTCGCAAAATTAAACCTTATTGGTTTCAAATTATAAGAAGAATTTGTCTAAATACACGCCACAAACAATTATTCTTATTTATTTTTTAAATTATACAGTCTCGTGTTAGTTTTTAAAACATACTAGCGTCTGTAGATTTGAAACTATTGGAACTTTTTTTTAATTTCAAGTTAATCTGTACTAATTTTTATGAATTTCTTACTATTTAATTACTTAATAGTTGATGATAATGTATTTCGCTCTTAATAAATGCATTAACAGAACATACACTAAAAAAATAAAACAATTGAATTCCCCCAAACACATTTTCATATGGTGATGTAGATGTTTAGGGATAGAAAAGAACTAGTAATTTCCGTTGCTGTGTGACATCTGAAACTGCAAGTTGTAATTATTATTTGTTTTGTTAATCCTCTCTTACTGTGCAGGAATCGGGGTGTGTTGATCAAACATCATCTAAAAAATGTTATTTAGATGATGTTTGGGATTACTTGTTATATAGTTAAAGATGTAATTATATAACTTGTATTTTGAAGAAGTAATAAATGTATCTGTAAAACATATTATTAAACATATAGGTGATTACATTTTCTTATTATAGAATCAAATTAATTTAATGTGAAAAAATAGTTTTTAAAAAAAATAGGTCACAAATGATATTTATTTTCAACATTTAAAGTAGTTATTCATTTCCTTCAATTTAAGTATTGAAAGTTTCTTTCAAATATTATTAATAGCGATAAGCTGTAATGTGTAAATATTAAGGCCAAGTTGTTTTTACTTTTGACGTTAAAGACGTACCCTAGGGCGTTAGTATCGATACCGTCATGCCCTTTAATCCAAAACAGTTTTTGACAATGCAATCATATGAATGAATTGCGTAGAATCTAAAGATAAATTTCCTTGTAGATAAGACTATTGCATGTCAAATACGTCTTGCTACATCGACTTAAACCAACACCTCCTTAAATAGAAATCATCTGCACTAAAACAATGACGGGTTTGAGAGTAGTCCGATCTAACCAATCACAAAAGCAAAAATCAATGCCAAGACATAATTTGCCATATTTTTTCGGTAAATGATTGGTCAGAGTGGACTCCTCTCACTACGCAGCGCGTAAAATGGTAATACGTGCAGGCGATGTTGCCTGAACCCTCAACATAAAGTGTTATTATTCTCGTTATCGGTATCACGTCACTTACTCAAAGTTTGCAATAACATATCACAAAAAAAAATCAAATTGCATTGTGACGTAAACACAAACCAAACTCAAAACATAAGTTCTTTACTTCGAAACTCATTGACCAACTCAAAACGGCCAGTTCAACAAAACAATCAACTTAATAGCTAAATCACTTAAGAGACAGCCTAATGGCAAACCCAAAAACAACGAAATGTCTCAGATTAAACTTTTAAAGGAACGATCCTCGTGTATCACAAGATCTACTTTAAGAGATACCGTACTAAAGTTAATGAAATTTCCAAGGTCTCTAAATTCTCTTATTGCTGTGGGACCGAAATTTCTCTTGCTTGAAGAGATAGCTCAGCCGCTTTTAAATTTATCGGTCGCTTAATCGAAGAGAACATTCGTTAATTGCTTGTTTTTGTACTCTGGGGAAAGTTACTCACGATAATTGCTTGGATGGAAAGAATGGGGATTTTTTGTATTTGTTATTTTAATGGAAATAATTCGATTTTTAGGTGTGCTTAGAACTGTTATTATTTTTTTATGAATGTGTTTGTTGCATTTTATAATCTGTTTATACTTAATGATGAATCATTGTTTTGTTTAAAAAGAAAACATTTGCATAGTTTTTTGCATTTATTACAAAGTTTGGATATTTAATAAATGTTACATTGATGGTTTGGTGTTGGTATAGCTATATTTAACTTAAAAAATGATGTTTATCTCAATTTATTTGTTTTTTTATTCAGTCATAAACTGATAACACAAAACGTATTTCGCATTTAAAATTTATACTTTGGTTTAGGTTTATTTGACTACTTTTAAACTCAGCCCAACCTGTAAATGATTTATGAAAGTTTACACATCATTAAAGTTTAACACTTCGCAAACGATACATTCAAAATGCATCATAAAATGTCCATATAGAACAGAAACGTTGTATAATTCTATAAACTATAAATTGGTTTTAAAGTGTAGAACAGAAAAAAAACCAAGATATTTCAGTGTACAAAAAAGGCCTAAAGTAAACATTACATGACTTTCAATTACAACGAACTAAAACTATACATTTAAATTTAATTATATACTTTCTTAGGTAATTTCAATAACTATAAAACACAAAAAGTTATATGGCAGATACCATTTTAGCATGAGCGACTTTATCGAAAACCTTACCCAAGTAATTAGCTCTTTTAATTCGAGCTGTTGCGAGGTTGACCCATCCTTTCATCCCTTGAGTAGGTCGATAAAATGGGTACCAAGCAAGCTTGGGAACTAAACACTGGGGGTTCCGCGTGAGGCTGACCACTTTACCGGGACATATGCCTAGCCCCCCACAGCCCTAGGTCACGAAAGCTGAAATGGACACGTCAGGCCTTGGCCCAGTAATGGGCTGTTGCGCCGATGAGTTTAGTTGTTTTTAAATTCGAGCTGTGGAGTGCTTTCAGATGAACGGACCGAAATGAAAAAAATGCACCATTAGAAACCTCCAAAACGTATAGAAAACACATGTTTTTTATTTTAGATATTCGATCCAATTGCAATGCTTTCATTTGGTTACATTTCATATTGGGTCATTGAAAGTATCAAAGTTTGAAATGATAAATATTTAAACTTGACAGAAGTATGCATATTCAATAACAGGTTAAGAAGTTCGCATAGTGGTATTGGTTAATTTTTTATTTATTTTCTAGATATGGAATACTGATGAACTAAAATATTCAATTTTCAATGAAATACTTCCTTAAATTGATTTTATGAGCAGATGAGACCTACGCGGATTTTATACTTAAAGTAAGCTATATAAGGCAAAATATTTTACCTAGGAGAATGTATGTGCCTCAGAGCCAAAACGCTGCATCTTTTAAAACAAAAAAAACTATTTTTTATACTCCTTACGTAGATTCAAAATATGTATTCTGTAAAAAATAGTTTCTTAACGTAAAAAACTTACATTTATGATTTAATAATCATAATAGAAATGCGCCTTGGGTTTAAATCTCTAAAGTAAGAAGCATAGTTATTTCTATCGATTTTATGAACAAATTATTTCTTTTCAATTAAATTTAAAATTATTTAAAATAATGTATTTTTTAATTCTCAAAAACACGCAATACAATTTTAAACTCTATATAATTTTATTATTTTACTGTTGTTTTTCAAAAATATATAATTAGCAAAATTCTTTCTTATATTCTGAGGTGTATTTTAGATATTTAACGTATTTTTTAAGTCGGATAAAATATCGTACGATTAATTTACAATATAGCAATGTCAAAATTACATATAAAACGTTTTGAAAGAGAATCATACAATATTTACCTATGTTATGCCAAAGAGATAGGCTAAAAAATTTGTTCTAGAAATTTCCACCCCTCCAACCTCCACTGCATATCTTTCGCGCCGTGTCCATTTTCTAAGACGATTATCCTAATCGATAAAAAAAACCAAGAAAAATATTTGCTACATTAAATAGTAAATTATCGAAAAATAAAACTCTTCTAAATGCCTCATTTCCCAAGTCTTAACTTTTTAAGATTAAACCCCTCTTAACACAGCCACTGACATTTTTTTCCTAAACTCGACGCTAAAAAGCATAAAAATATTCGGAAACCCTGCACAAATTATGATGTTTTCCATAGGCGTTTTGGTGCGGCCATATGTGCTTAATCATTAGCGAAGCGTAAAACTTAATAGTGTGTAGTAAGAAATGGATATATAATATTTGGTCTGACTGTACAATTAAGGGGAAACATTTTTTAATGTTCCATAAAGTATAATTTAGAGTTTTTGATGGTGGTTCTTGAGTTGTATACGATAAGCACTATCACCTCTCTGTTTTCGCAAACCTTTTAATGTTTTGTGTCCCCATTATCTTCATAAAATAAATCTTCAAAGCAAAGTAGTCGTTATGCAAATTTTCGGGACTCTGTCATTCTGCTTCAAAATGCACTTTTATTTTCTTGTTTTTTTCTAATGTGTTTTGTAAGCTGAACTTCAGACATAATGGTTCGTGTTTCAAATTAAATTAGCACTAGAGGTTCAAAAAAGGGTTGTTATGGTATACTTTTAGATAATCAATTAAGTAGTTTGGGTTTTTTTTAATTTATGGAAAGAAGGGTTTTGTTAAAAATAAACAAAATAGGTAACATTTGTATTCTTTAGTTTGAATGTTGGATATAAAGAGCTGGATATAAAGGAGAATTTATTCATCAATATAATAGATACCAATATTTTTTAATATTGTATTATTTGTTATATATTAAAGAAAAAGAGCAATTTGCATAACTAATTTAAAATAGTCAAATTTGTACATGCCATCATTCACAAAAATATTTAAAAATGATAGATTAAATTAGTGGAATTCATCTTGTCGCAGTGTCAAAATTTATTTTTTTTTAAAAATTATTTAATAATTTATACATTTAAAGTCAAATATCTAAACATTATAGACAAGTAATGTACGAATTGCATTTCAAATTAAAGTGAAGTAAAATTTGATATTACTATTTTAAAAGCTTCATAATCGCTATTTTTGAATAAGTTTTGAAAGTCTCACAATACACTACTACTATTTTTAAATTTTGTAATGTGACATATTAATTTTTAATGACACGATTCGAAATAAATGAAAGTTTCATTCAAATTATATTTTAATTACAATAAAAGCACAAAAAATTATCTTTTCTCTCTTTTTTAAAAGCCAAAAATTTCGCTATTATTCAATTCTTAAAATAAGAATCAGATGACCAATTACCTCCAGAAAGTCTATTTCTACCTGAACCTAGTTAAGCATGACAAAGAACTGCTAAAGCTCTAGGTCCAATTTCAAGATACCAACTTCTATCCCCATAAGAAACCGTAATTCCGGTCATTCGGATATAATTGCGGAAAGCAGCAAGAAAATGAATAAAAATGTCGTGCAGAACAGAAGTAACATATAAGTTGTTAAAGCAGTGAATGAAAATGTTCTGACGTTCTTCCGTGAAAGGAGGTTATTCCTACCTTGTTCTTTTTCAAGGAACTGGATATTTTTATATACCCTTGTTTTCAGGGCATTATAAAACAATTTTAAAACTTCATTCTATACATTTAAAACAGCTTATATTCAGATCAGTGTACTCTAAAACTATAAATAACACCTAAGTTTCTAGTTTTAGAACTATATTTGTGTAAGTAGTTATTATTTTATTTATCTACAACGGGCATATTTTTTAATTTTTTAATCACAATTTGATAAAATTATAACATCCTTTATTGACTGTATAAAAAAGTTTAAAATGTGATAGTAATATTTAAAATAATAGTCTTTGTACAAGATACTGACAAAAAATTTAACATGGCCAGTAGCTAAGTTGATAGGAAGTAAATTTCTAACTCAAGTATTTTCCGCAATAATATTTCAATTGTACATTAATCTCTAAAATTACCCTCAAAAGTGAAAGAAATTGAATGCTGAAACTAGCTAATGTGCAGATCTCAATTTCTGGTAGGTACAAATAGTAGTCCGAGAAAATTTTACGGAAAAGAGTATACCTTGTGACGGAACCAAGACCAAAATATTAATAAAACTTACACCAACTTTTTTTTTGTTTCGCCCTATTTTTTTACAAGTGCTGATTTGCACTCGTGAAAAAAAATGTTCTTGGTAAGCAAACATTAGCAGCTACACAATAGCCATAATAAATCTATGTGTCTGCAAACCAGCAACGGTAATTTAGATAAACTTAAAATTAGTTCGTGGGTTGACAATAACCGTTCAACAGCCTGGTCACAAATTGAAGAACATCTGAAATATCCACTTTTTGTCGACTAGGAAAGTTTTTTTAGACCTACGATTTTGTAGACAGGTTTTAAAACCCTTGTCTGGTTGATACAGGTAGGGATAACTAACCCTAAAAACCCTTGAATTCCAAAATGTGTCCCCAAATAGCTTATTAAAAACGAAAAAACATCTTATCCCCTAAAAACAGGTAAAATGTAACTCCAACCTTTACTATTGCACTGTAAAGAAGAAACTTTGATTGCAAGTAGAGAAAGAGTGCAGTCCAACGCCACCGAGGGGAAATAATTAAATCTTGTATGAGCGATGCTGTAATTTGGGCAGGACGCGTCTGCTTAAGGTCCGACATAAATCTGGATTTCAGTCTCCGCTCTTAACGATTCGGAAAATGTTGGTGCTTCGTATTGCTGGATGGGTGGATTTTTTTAATGTTTCGCATGAAGTTGCGGGAAACTTTTTTCTGTGTCGTTGAAGTTGATTATTTTTGAAATTTAAATTCTGTTTTATTGAGAAAAATGGTAAAACATGTATTTTTTGTATATATTAATTGATGAGCTTGATGTACATTGTAGACGTTGATGAAATGGTTGTGTATATTATTACAAGAGTGTATACGAATCTGTATGTTAAAAGAACTTATGATAAAGGTAGCGAGAGAATTAAAAATATTGTTCATTCAAGAGTTAATTAAATGGTGTATTTTAAAAATATTTAATAATATGTGTTGTATATATTCATATTATGGTTGTTGATGATATAAGTTTGTCGAAATTCATTACAATGTTGATATTTGTCTGATTTTACTGAATATGGTAACAAAAGATAATATTTGCAGTTAATTTATCTATTACTGCTAAATTTATAGCATATTTTTCGTTTAAAAACACGGTTAAGCCTGTTTAAAAGCTATGTAATAAGTTATAGACTTGTTTTGATACATTTATTATATAATTATTAACTTTAAAATTCTATATACTATTTTTTTTAATTTAAACAAATTTATATGTACTTAAAAGTCAGTAATTCTAAGATAATATTTAATGAAATTGTTAATTTTATCTTAGTATTCATGAATATTTTAAAACGAACTTTTCTAGGAAAATTTTTCTCAAAATATGCAGTTGTAAGTTTATATATTTTATGTTTGAATCGTAGCATTTAAAAAATAATCTGTTTATTTCTTTGGTTAAACTTTCGGAACAGCAGTACTCAAAAGAAAAGAAACCTAATGTGTTATATAATACTTTCTAAAAAGTAGAAAACTTATCTTCAAAAAATTCTTACTGCTTTTATTTGAAAAAAAAACTAATCCAACACATCCAATTATTTCTTACCTACCATGAAAAATTGAAAGTAGTTTATGCAAAAGGACATTTCGCGAGTACATTTCCGGCAGAAGAACTCTTATTATTAAAAAAAAAATAAGCAAAGAAACAGCAATCTTGAAACAAAAGAATCCAGTAAACGTGATACAAAAACCCATTGCAAAACAAGAAAGAATTTTAACTGCATATTTATTATTAAAAAAATTTATCAGCAATTGTGAAGCTCTTTTTATGAAGGTTAAATACTTAACTGTTTTTGAAATGCGTTTATAACTATAGATTTCCATTGAAGTATTTCAACTAAAACGCAATACATTGTTGAATGTTATTGTAAAAAATGTTATTTAATATCATAGTTAAAAATTATTGTATCTATGCACAAGGGTTATCTTCAAAGAGACCAGTTTTATTAAGGATTTTAAAAAAATAAAGATAAAATTACTATAAGTTTGTTAAAGCAGGTATTGAATAAGTTGACAATCAAATATTATATCCGTCCTAAACTAGACAAATTTATAATTTTTATTATTAGAAACACTGTAAAAAAACTTTCAACCAAATGATCGAAAATGAAGTTAATTAACGGTGTGTTTTTTTAAGTTTAAGATATGATTTTTGAAGTTTAATATCAATGTAACTTATAACTTTATTTTTTTGTATACAGAAGTATAAATAATTATCGAATATAGTCATTCTCCCGTTGTATATAAATTTGTTTTTTGGTATTTATAAATATCTTAAAAATACAATTTATTTTATTTGAATTAATGAATTTAATTTAAATTAATGACTTTTTGCTACAAATTGTTTTTTTAATACATACAGTGTGTCAAACACATGCTATTTTATTTCTTGAAAGAAAAACACTTCTATAAACATTATAAGTATATTGCACCAACTCAATTCCCTTGTATTACCAAGCGTAATTAATCTTAGTTTTATCATTACAAATGGTCCACCATTTAAGATCCGAATCCTCAGCAGTTCCCCGTAGATTAACCTTGGACCTGTCGCAAGGGTCAAATTTGCTCCTGAGAGATGAACGCGAAAGATAGAACAATTATTAATTTTCCTCGGTTCTTCGCCCTTAAGCAGTAATATTGCTTTCTGAATTTATGAACATTTTAAGTGTTTATGTTTATTGTTTCAATTTAATTAGAAAGATGACACGTTTATTTTAGCGATCTTGAGGGAAAAGCAAATTAAAAGGAGACTGTTAGTGATACGAGGGGGAATAATTTCTAATATATTCTCCGTAACTGTTCTAATTATGCTTAGGTTCATACATACATACAATCATATTTAAAATTAGTTGTTGTAACCTGTTCAGATTCCACAGTTACGAAAACTTATCTTGGTCATGATCTCGAAAAGAAAAAATACTAGTAAGTTTGTAACAGAATCTGTTACTTAACCCGCTCCCACACAACAGTTGTGTTTAACAGGTAAAAAGGAGACAAACACAGCATTAATTCTATATTAAACATTTATATGCTAAATTTGGCTAGTTTCATATATTTAATTTCGAAAATTCAATAATAATTACTTATCGTTTGCAAAAATTAATTTATATTTCAAAGAATAAATATGTAATATTCCCCGCTTTTAAATATAATGAAAATATTTTATATCAACATACAAAGAATCTCGTAGTGAAATATATTTGACGTTATTTCAAACTGACCGATGTCGGAAAAATAAATTTATATGAATTTATTGTTCAAAAGAATTAAAGTTTCTCGACCGATTGTTGCAAATGGCAATGGTGATTTAATTCTAACAAAAATGACTTCTTATGCTTTTAAAACGAGCATTAAATTTTGCAGTTTTTTAAATAATTGAAGTACTTCGAATTCGCTAAGAAAGTGGGTGACAGAAATACGGACAGACAGACAGACGGACTGAACGATTATAATACCTTCCACTTTTAACGTTATAAACGTTGTGTGGAAGCTATAACGCACAGTCAAGGAACAGTACTCTGTAATGTGACGTGATTCACATCTCACCAACCCACGTTCGACAATGGCCTTTGGCTACTCAAAGTGGTGTTTACAGCTAATTTTTATGATTAGAAAGTGAATAAGAAATAAAAATAATCATAGTTCTATTATATATTTGTAAATGTAATTATGCCTCATAAAGTTAAAGGTGCATATTATGAGAAAGACTCATTCTTTAAAAAATGTCTTAATTAGAAAATACAATTAAATTTTGATTCTTTCGTTCACAATCAATTCTAAACATCCTAATCGAAACACGTAAAAACTATTCCCCAACATTTATTTTTTGCGATCTATAGGAAAAAGTTAATTAGTAGGAGACTGTTAGTGATATGAGGGGAATAATTATTAATACTTTTTCTGCAATTGTTCGAATTGTAATTTTTTTCACATATCCCTGGATCAAAATTAGACCAGTTCCATGATGTGTGTGACCCTGAGAAAGTCCAAAAATAAAAGTGGGTCGTCTTTGACGTCCTTCCACGTCAAACCGAGGCAATTTGGAGTATGTGTTCGGGACTGGGTTGAGCACCTCCACGACAGTTGGGGCAGTCAGGAAACAGCTTGGTGCCGGCCTCAAACTTCAAACTCTTTGTGCGTTCGTCCTGAATCTGGAGAGAGCAGTTTGGTCTTGCCTGCATAATTGCAATTTAGAAATCGAATTATGGTTCGGTTCTTAAATACATTCATATTTAAAATAAGCTGTTGCAACCAGATAGGCTTTCACAAATTCTAATACTGATCTTGGTCATAACCTCGAAGAAAACGCACAGCCATGGAAGAGTACTCTGTAAAGTGAAGTAGTGCAAAGCTAATTAATCGGCATTCGACAATGCGAAGCCTATGGTCAATGCGAAATGGATTTTACAATTAATATCTATGGTTACCAAGTGTGAACGAATTAAAAAAAATCATAGTTTTATTATACTTCTTATTAATGTAATTTTGCGTCATGAAGTTTATTGTATAAACTCTTTAAACAAACGAGCGGTTTTAACTCAGTCTGAGTTAATTTCCACTTCTTTCCGTGCCGAAAATGCACTTCCCCTATAGGAGTGGATTTCACTCTTTTTGCGGAGTGGGTAAAATAAATAAAAGAAAACAATCTTCGTCCTACACTCTTAAAACGAGCGGTTTTAACTCAGTCTGAGTTAATTTCCAATCCTTTCCGGTGCCGAAAATGCACTTCCCCTATAGGAAATGGATTTCACTATTTTGTTTTAAGAGTGTATATTATAAGATAAAATCAATTTAGAAACTATCTGATTTATATTTGCAAGTCAAATTTGGCCGTTTTTTTTTTATCAAAAACACTATTAAACACTCATACCAATTATCAAAATTCCATTCGGAACACATACCAGCTATTTCCTAAACATAACACAATCTCCGCATCCTCATATCCCCAACACCGTACCAATACGACAACAGAGTAGTGTTTGTTATAAATGATTAATGACGTCACAGAAGCTGGTCGATTAACGAAGTTAAGTTTGCTGTGCTCACGATAGGATTCACAGTTACAACAACAGTTAATTCGGATTTGATGAAGGTCCCGCAGTTAATGATGTAGGTGAGAGTCGGTTGTGCTGATTGTGCCGAAAGATAATTTTTCTGTAATCTGTTTCCGTTGACAAATGTCCAACAAGTTTTGAAGTAAAGTTTGGGTGGCTACTTAGGTTGTGAGTACAGAAAAACATATTATATCGTAATGTAAATTTATTAATTAATAAATTTTTTTTAAAAAAATACCCAAAATATATTCAAAAAATATCCACAACTTTGCACATGATTCATTAAGATATATGGAGAAAACAATGTTTATTCTTGGCGATAATAGCTTTATCATATAAAAATTAAAACTGTTTACACTAATGATATCAAATGTTGCCTACCATCGCCCAACAGCGCTTGTTTTTAGTTAGACTTGTTTAACATTCTGATGAAGTAGGCTGATGAACTGCGTCCTGCGAAGCATATTAATATTCATATTATAAAACTGTTTGCACCAATAATCAACGTTGTTTTATTCACGTATCTTCAACAAAATATCGTTAATAAAATCCAAAAATATAACATAAAACTAACTAAATGCATTTCCCAAAAGAGTTTAGTTTCGAATGAATTCATTTGAAAGTTTGATCTCAGTTCTAAAATAACTTTTAATTATATATATTGATATAACCTTCATTTTTCAAAAATTGATTTCAAACGAAACTAAACATATTTGGCAAAAGGAATTTAATTTAAAATGTATTTCATTGACGTTTAATTCCCAGTTCTAAACTAACTTTCAGTTATCTAGAAACCGCGTCATTAGAAATACAGTTTATTATAAATGAGACCTTGTATATGGTACATAGTTTCCCGATAGTATTCCTAGATTAACATTTTAATTATTAAACTTCGAGATACAATCAATATACTTGTAAGACTTTCATAATCTCTAAGAAGACTTCAATATCTCAACTAATCGTTGGTCTCCAATCTTATATACAGTACTTAGCATAAGTCTTCCATAGAGATTACATATCTGCGCGCCATACTCTGTAATACTGATATTTGCCGATTTCCATATTAAAATGACTTGAGTACCTCTGTATTGTAATAACTTATAACATATGAGGCTATGAAATTTTATTACATTGTACATTTTTACATCATGCAAGTTACATTTGTTTAAAGTTATTGGTTTGTAAAATATAGTATTAAAATTGTATAAAATGTATTTATTATACATTTATATATATACTTATATTAATTAACGCACCATACTCAATATTGATTATATAATTAAATCGCATCTTTAGTAAACGTTATATATATATATATATATATATATATATATATATATATATATAATATATATATATATATAATATATATAATATAATATATATATATATATATATATATATATATATATATATATATATATATATATATATATATATATATATATATATATATATATATATATATATATATATATATATATATATATATTATATATATATAGATATATATATATATATATATATATATATATATATATATATATATATATATATATATATATTATATATATATATATAATATATATATATATATATATATATATAAATATAATTCAACTTCATTTGATACGAAAATATAATATATAACGCAATAACATATTTAGTAAAGGAAATCTTTCACTATTTTTTCCATTTATTACTTAGTTTCTTTTAGTTAATAAATATAAAGCTCGTTAATTATCTGTTTTATATCGTTTTAATGCATTTAATAGCTGAATTTTTCATTTTAGTGTGCCACCTACATATTCTATATCAAAACTAACGGTAACACAAGACGCCTAACCATAACACATATTCAACCATCAACAAAAAATGCATAACCCAACTAAATTACAGTATAATATAAAAAAAATAACTTATAAGACACTAGGTAAAATGAGAAAGCAAGCACACACACAAAAATGATAACCCACCGCAAAATCTACAAACCGAAATACAACAAACCTTCCCTTTACAAACCTCATTATAAATCTGTGGCTCTATGCAGGCAAATGAAAACACAAACGAAAAGAAAGGTTCAGTCCATAGGAAGGTTCCCCTTACCGCTTCTTCTTTTGCATAACTGTATAAAGAATAAGCGTGTAGGGAAGTTCTCCTATTGACTTGACTCATTTTTTTAATTTATTGACTCAAATGAAATAACAAAAGAAACACAAAAAAAAAAGCGGATGACGGTTTTTTGAGAGAAATAATCCTTATCTGTTGTACTCACGCGGTGGTTTTTGGACGCGATAAAAAATGGGTTGGGAGACGTTGCAAAAAATGAGTTTTTATTGATTGGATCGGCTTTGTTTGGAAATGGGGTTGCTTTTCTGACTTAATTAGACGATATATGTGCTTGTTTGCATTTATTACAACTTATTATGTTAATTAAAGTTTTAAGTTATTATTAATAGAAATATTTATGAGTGTATATTGTTTAGTGAATATTTATGTTATGATACGGAAGAAAATATGCGGGAGTTTTCGTGAATATAAATTGTAAATATTATGTTTTAAAACTAAAGGTATTATCAAGGAGAATATTTAAATTTGGTTCAAAACATTTAATCTTATTATATTTAATGTCACTAATAAAAAAGTAAAATGACGAATAATTTTTTTTTAATCTGTTGTAGCGAAAAGCTATTTATTGTTCAGATTGACTTTTTGGAAAGCTAGTTTTAATTAGTCGCTATAAGAAAACACCATAATAAAGATATTATATCCGTAGAAAGCTATTAAATAATTATTAATATGCAAATTCCTGACTTCACTTTTTTAACGAATTATATCATCCTACTTTATCATAATTTTTTATGGTAGAGCTCTTAAGTGTTTTTTAATTAATAATATTGATTATGCTTTGAAATGTACTGTGGGTACATAAATAAACGTGGAATGTGTACAACTTTGCGTCATGAATTAGGAAAATATGCAAAACATAGATGAATATTTTTTTAAATAATTGATATTATCATTTAAAACGAAAGTTTATAATCTTATTTTTATTTAAATAAAATTATTTTTAAAAAGGGAATAATCTGTAACGAAAAACTCAAAACAATATTTGATTTGTTTAATTTTAAAATATTATATTTAAAAAAAAATATTCGCATTAAACAATACGTTTTTAAAACAACACATTTTAGATTTAATGAAACCAAAAATATTTTCATAAAATGATGCTATTATTCATTATGTAAAGCTAATTTGTCGTCCTTACATTCACTAGAATTTTTTTTATATACAATAAATAACTTAAATATACAATACATGTGATTTTTATTATCGTCTAGCAAAAATTATTCTATTCAATATGAATAAAGACATTTATGCTTTTGTATTACGATTCCATAAAAGCATAAGGGGAAAAATGTAATGCGCTTGATCAAATATATTTCATTTATGGTATATTTTTATTATTATTATTATTATTTCTTTATAAGAAAAACTTAATATACACACACGCGCGTTGCATAAAATCAATGAGTATAAATTAAGCTTATTAAATATTATAATATGAGAAAAAAATCCCATATTATAATATTTAATTATTCAAAGATTTAGACACCACTAACTATTAATAACTATTACACAAAAAAGATGATTTACAAAAAGATGATTTATACTAGATAACAAAGGAAGATAATACCCTGAAAGTTTTTTTTAATAACTCATCATAAGGAATAAACTAATTTTAATATATAATATAATTATCTGATAATTACAAATCTTCATTAACTAATATTTAGTGTTTCTAGATTTTATCTTTACTTTAATGAACATAAAACTACTTTAATTTCGTTTATTTATGTTTTCAAACAATTTTTCCTGTCACTGATTGTTTATAAAGAGCTAATTACTAGATAACATCATGTTTTTTTGATAATTTTTTTTGTGTTTATACTACATACAATGAATATACAATTTTATGAAAAAGTAACTGTGTACCAAATAGTTTTTAATATTAATAAAGTATAATTACATAATAAAATTAAATATACATTAGTGATATTTATGAAGAAAATTTTAATTAGTTTTTTAGATAAAGTAAAAAAGGTTTATCGTTTGTTTTTGCAGATAGAACTACCAATTATAAATATCATGTATAATTTTTTACGAGACATAGTTATAACTATTGAACTCAAAACAAAACTAAGTTACGCTTTTTATCCGATTGAAAAGAACATACATTGTTATTTTAATAAATAATTACAAACATTTTTGCAAACACAAATCAGTTCTACAATAATTTTGAAGAATATATCATATTACTAACTGCTAACTTACTTTAAGTACCATTTAAATTGTATTACACTTTTGCAAAACAGCTATTTGGCAATTCATATTGGGGAATACAGATTGGGAGATATGCTATACTTAAGGGAGAATAGGCACGCTGGACCGGGGGTCTCCAAAGCAAAGTGCATCAGTGTTAATACTAAGGAGAAAAAAAATATTTTATCGGCCACATTTCTCCGGCTGTATTGAATTTTTTTGCAAGCGGATTTTTTTTTTGTGATAAATGTAGCCGACATTCCCACTTTTTGAAATTGGTTCTCATTTTTTTTAATTTTCAATAAATAATTTCACATAAAATATTCGAAGCAATTTCAAAAAGTGGGAAGATAGAGACCTGTAAATTATCTACATTTATTATTTAAAAAAAACGGTTTGTAAAATTATTTAATGCAGCCGGAAAAATGTGGCAGAGAAAATAGTTTTTCCCCCATTGGGTTCACACTGAGGCACTTGAGTTTGGAGACCCGCGATCCAGCGCGCCCATTCCCCCTTAAATGAAAATGCCTACAAATTTGATCCACAATTTCCAAACAAAGTCTCCGAAAAATTACTACGAGAAGCAATCGCGCGGAAATTGATCTCCATCTAGTAATAATAAACAAGACAGACATTATCCTAACATTTAACTCAATTTACATGCATGGTTCCTGAAATCCATCTTATAAGAATCTACACATAACCCTATTATGTAAGTATAACTATATATAATATCATAAATAATAAATTAAACAAGTTATTTATCACATATTTGCCTGTAGGATTACTTGTTTTAACATTTGAAAAAAAACGGTCGTAGAAGATATTGATAAGAAGCTTATTAGCAATACTTAGAGTGGAAGTGATACAGCAAATGTCCAATATCCACACGCACCAGATTTTGGCCAATCATCACAACACAAACACTGCTAAAACATATAAAACAAACTACCCTTGAGTGAAAAAGCCTACAAAGTTGACCAACCATTTACAAACAAAGCCTCCGAAAAGTAACCACAAGAAGTAATAACACGGAAATTGAACTCAATCTTGTAATAATAAACAAGGCAGGTATTATCCTTCCCCTTAACTCAATTTACATGCATGGCTTCTAGCGTTCATCTTCTATCTACACATAACCTGTAAATAAGTATACATATATACTAGCATAAATGATACACTAAATAAGTTCTTCATCACCTCTTTGAATCACCTCTTAGGAATGCTAGTTTAAACAGTTGCAAAAAAGGTCGTAGACGATACAGATTGGAAGATTTGTATGTACCTAAAGTGGGGAACTATTACGGCATTGGTCGTAAGTCAAGTGATTTTTAACCTGTACCTAAATTTTTGACAATCACTACAACAGAAAAACATACAGAAAAAATAAAAACCTGTAAGTGAAAATTAATTCTAAAAATCACCAGAAAAAGCAATCACGCATAAATCGAACTCAATCTTGTATTAATAAACAAGGCAGGCATTATCGTTCCCCTTAAAGCAATATGTATGTATGGTTCCCAGGGTCCATCTTGTAAGAATCTACACATAACCCCTATCATGTAAGTAACTATATTTATACTACTATAAATAATCACATAAACAAGCTATTTCAATTTCAATTTATTTTTTATTACATCTTTAACATTAGGATAACTAGTTACACACTTGAAAAATAAACGGTCGTAGACGGTACAGCTGAGGAAAAAAAAAGCGATCCACCCTTCGTTTTTCGGCTGCTATTGGTCAAGGAATTTTGTGAAAGGTGTCATTTTTCAGGAAATAGCGTAAGGAATTGAGAACTGGCAACTAAAATTGTATAAGGGGTCATCTACATATTAAAATGAGTACCAACTTTGAAAATTCCAATGGCAACACCCATTTTTTTATATAAAATGTTTATCATCTTCAAAATACCCCAGGTCCAAAAGAAAATTTATTTATTTGCATTATTTGTTGAGATATAAGCATTCAAAGTTGAACGCCCATAATGTTAAAAGAGTTTCACAAACTTTTATTCATACCTCCACAAATAAAATGAATTAAACCAATTTTTTTTTTTGATTATATACTTCTCAATTTTCCAAAAACAAATCACACAAGTTTTTTCATCAATTTTTCATTATTATTATTTTTTTATTTAAATTTAAATAAGAAAAAATAAAACATGAATAGCAACCCCACATTTTTGTTACATAAATCCATAAAGTAGATCAAGTAGAACCAAAATCCCGAATTTTTTAATTCAACAACAATTATTTGCCGAGTTATTGTAAAAATACTGAAAAAAACGAATTTTAGGGACCGTGTAAAAATTACTTAGCAAATTGGATCCTAACTTGCATCACTGTTTGGTGGTTGAAAAGCGTTTTTGGTAAATGTTTATTCAAATTATTGATGTCTGTCAAATGTCTAAAAATCTTTTCTTATTTCAAGTGCATACAATGTATTTTGTTTGTATAATTAACATTAAATTATATCGATTACTATGTTTTTGAATGTATGTTATTTCCAATACAATTTCAAAAAGTGTGTTTTATAGTAAAAATTAACAACCCTAAAATATTATTGGAATTCGGTGTTTAGCATATTTTATTGTTACCACATTGATTATTTAAAATGATAAGTGCCCACTGCCTTGGTTAAAAATCATTGCCAAATCATTCTGCGTAATTTTATTTTGCTTTCCTTAAATATCGTGTTAAGATCGTAACTCTCGTTTAGTAATAGTATAGGTTTATATTACCGATAAAGTGAAATCCCGACAAGGACGAAATCGAGATTTTCGTCCATTTCGCGATTTTTAAAAAAAAATTATTAGAGATTACTTATTTATTTATTTACTTATTTGGTTAGTTATTTAGTTATTTAGTTAGTTAGTCAGTCCGTTAGTTAGTCAGTCAGTTAGTTAGTCAGTTAGTTAGTTAGTCAGTCCGTTAGTTAGTCAGTTAGTCAGTCAGTTAGTCAGTCAGTTAGTTATTCAGTCAGTCAGTTAGTTAGTCAGTAAGTTAGTCCGTTAGTTAGTCAGTTAGTTAGTCAGTCAGTCAGTTAGTAAGTTAGTTAGTTAGTCGGTTAGTCAGTCAGTTAGTCAGTCAGTTAGTTAGTCAGTGAGTCAGTCAGTTCACTGATTGACAGTTAGTTAGACTACGTTAGTCAGTCTGGACTAACTAATGAAGCGCCTAACTAACGGACTGACTAACTGACTGACTGACTGACTAACTAACTGACTGACTGACTAACTAACGGACTGACTAACTGACTGACTGACTGACTAACTAACTGACTGACTGACTAACTAACGGACTGACTAACCGACTAACTAACTAACTTACTAACTAATGGACTGACTAACTAACGGACTGACTAACTAACTGACTGGATAACTAACCGACTAACTGTGTGACTAACTAACTTACTGACTGACTAACTAACTGACTGACTAACTAACTGACTGACTAACAAACTAACTGACTAACTAACTTATTAACTAATTAACTAAATAAATAATCTCTAATATTTAAAAAAAATCGAGAAATGGACAAAAATCTATTTTCGGGATTTAGACCCATTCGGGATTTTGACTCATTCGGGATTTTGGCTTGTCGGGATTTCGGCTGTCGGGATATGTCCCAGACCCAGTGTGCCGAATTTTAAACAAACTTTTTGTAGCAATATGAATGAAACAAAAATTTGCATAAAATGTAAAACATAAATGTAATAATCATGCTTGTCTATCTGATTGTAACTAATCGCATTTGAAAATATGTTCGTTATAAATAATCGTATATGTGACTTAATTTAAAATTAAAACTTTTTCTCGTCTACCCTTTATTTTATTTCTGAATTTTAAAATCCAAAATTAAAAAAAAGGGTAAAAACATAAAAAAAATCACAATATTAGTGAAGTAGGTTTAATTCTAGCATCCTTTGGCGAGATTATGGTAACCCTTTTGTTAGCTTGTCGTTTCGAAAAGACACCCTAAATATTACCTTTTCCAATTTGGAGATTTCCCCCTAATCGCGTTCAAAATTAATGCTTTAATATCTCGGCAAATAATGAAAAAGAAATAATTCTTTTTTATACCTAGGGTATTTTGAAGGTGCTGAACATTTTTATGTAAAAAAAAATTGGGTGTTGCCATTGGAATTTTCAAAGTTGGTACTCATTTTAATATGTTGACGACCCCTTATACAATTTTGGTTGCCAGTTCTCAATTCCTTAAGCTATTTCCTGAAAAATGACACCTTTCACAAAATTCCTTGACCAATAGAAGCCGAAAAACGAAGGGTGGATCGTTTTTTTTTCCCCAGCTGTACATTTTGGAAGATTCTCAATACTTAAAGTGGGAACTGCTACCGTAAATGTCCAAAGTCCTATGATTTTTAACATGAACTAGACTTGAACAATCAGCACAGCACACAACAACTTCTAAAACTTATATAACAAAAAAAAAACCTTTTTGTGAAAAAGCCTATAAATTTGACCGGAAAATCACTACAAGAAGCAATCAAGCGAAAATTGAACTCAATCTTGCAATAATAAACAAGGCAGGCACTATTCTTCCATTTGCTCAATTTACATGGGTGGCTTCCAGATAACATCTTGGAAGTAAACTATGTCTGACTATTATTAATTATTCAAAAATGTATTTGATCACCTTATACCTTTAGGATTGCTAGTTTAAACTCTTTAAAAAAACGTCTTAGAAGATGCAGATTGGACTATTAACACTGCTTAAAGTATCTTTTACGATAAATATTCAAAGTCCAGCAATTGTAACATGCATCAGATTTTAGACAATCCCCACTCAAAAAAAAATAGGGGAAAAAGCCTACAAAGTACAAAAATGACCCACCATTGTCAAACAAAGCCTCCGAAAAATCACCACAAGAAGCAATCACGCGGAAATTGAACTCAATCTTGTAATAATAATCAAGGCAGGCATTATCCTTCCCCTTAACTCAATTTACATGCATGGCTTCCAGAGGGCATCCTGGAAGTGACATCGTCGCTGAAATTACTTCTAACGACCGAATCGATGTTGCCCATGCGTCTGTCGTTTGTTACGGAATTATTGGGTGTAAAACATTCATGTTTCACGACTGAAAATTTGAGGGTGGAAGAGGGGAGTCTTCAAATTTGGCCCAAAACTTGTTTTTGAAAATAGAATGTTGGGTAGTGTCATTAGCTTCCGATTAGGTTGTCTGCAAGGCTGGTTTTCAATTAATCGCGGTCGGATGGATTAATTTGGCGATGGAGGGGAAGGTTATTAATTAAAAGAAAGGTTTAGAAAGTAAGATTATTTAAATCCAAGAAGTTATTTGTCCTTTGCTCCTTGAAGTTGATTGAAAAGAGTTATTCGTTATTGAACGAAAAAAAAAATAGAAATAATTTTTTAAGGTGGCAATGTTTTTTTAAAGTTTGAACTATTTTAGCAGGTAATTCTAGCTTTTAATTCGTTTTGTAAAATGTATTGAATATATTGTAGAGAGATAGATTTAGTTTAGAAAACGTAAATAAATGTCGGTATTGTATACAGTAAATTCCAATTAAAATATGGATTTTCTAATTGGATTTTCTAATTTTCTAATACTCTTTCTCTAACAAATCAATTGAGTTTTTAAAAACTTACTTAAGTTAAGAAATGGTTTTGTTCTGTGCAGTATTCGAACCCGCAATTTTTAAATTATATATAATGTGTTATACTAACGCAGCCACCAATAAAAAAAACCAATCCTTATATTTCAACACATTTTTTAATATAGACTAAATATTTCTTTTTGATGTTCTTTTTCTGATATTATTTAATAAACGATGATTTGAATCTCTCTGAATAACAGCAATCATTGATTATTTTACCTTTGCTTATTAAATGGTTTTTTGTCCTTAGAGAAGTAACTTGAAAGTTAAAATAATTTAAAAGTACAATTAGTCTAGAAAAGTTTTAGCATAACGTTTCAACCCAGAAGCTCGCTGTGTCGATTAACTACATATATCACCAATGTTTTCTAGTAGAAGCATCTCTACCGTTGACAAATATAGGCGACCTTCCAACTAAATCTAAAGGTTTGATACTCTTTGAAAAAAAAAAAGAAACGTAATGATACGTATACGTTTTTATACGTAGTACAGGTACGTAAGGATATCAGTTGTACAGAATTCATTGGTTGCAAACCCTTGCTCGTTCTGTCGACTAACGAGTTAAATATAAAAAAAACCTAATAAAAATCGTGTTTAAAAGAACCAAATCAATAATAAAAAAGTAGGTTGCAGTTTTTAATTTGAAGAACATCAACATGCCGATTATTTAAATTGTCATACCAAATTAAATGTAAACAAAAACATTTCTTTTAAAATGAAATAAAATATTTAGCGTTCAAAGATCGCAAGGGTACTGCCTAAAATAAAAGAGCATTATTCTCAACTTCAAAACACCGTCGCAAAAATCTTTTTTTTTCCTCTTTTGTCACAGAAAACCTTAAGGTGCGGATATTGAAATGCAAATCCAAAATTCCTTTCCTTTTTCCGTTTCACGTTCCTTGGAAAAATATAGAAAGTAAATCTAAATTTCCGCTTATCATTTTGCAAATGTTTATTTAGGGTATGTTTTTGTGTCGTTTAGGCTTTGGTTCTGAAATTTTATATTCAGCTTTTAGTTGCGTTTCGAATGGAGTTTGAATATTTGGTAAATGACGTGCTTAGGCGTATTGTTATGGAAATTGTCAGTTTTATTCATAAGAAATATATATATTTTTTTATTTGTTATGGCAGTTTTGTCTTTTAAGGTCAGCGAAATTCAATATTTTCAGTTTTATTTAATACTTTATCTTGACTTTTTTAACTCTTGAAATAGTCTTTTTTCGTAATTGACGGTATTTATTACACAGCAAAAAATCCTTTGATTTTAGTAATAAAAACATATTTGCTGCAAAATCAGTTTATTTTGGCAAATATTTGTTTTTATAGGTTTTTTTAAAAAATATTTTTCTGTCTATATCTCCCCAAAGCATACTAGAGTGTAGCCATAAAATATTTTTAACTGTTTGCTGATAAGTTTCGAGAGATTTCATTTGGGAGAGCTCAGTCTGAAGACTTAAAGATTCCTGGTTAGATACCGGGTTTCGGAAGTATCTGTTGTACCAAGTATCGGGGTCGTAAGTATCTTATACGATTAGCAAGGAACATAGGTTTTAATTCATCAGAAAAATACACAAATCTGATAATAAGAAGAATAAGAATACTAAAAATACAAAACAGACGAGCGACGGTTGGCGAAGAGTGATATACGGAAAGGTTTCTTTAGGGGAATAGAATAAAGCGTAGGTAGAGAATCACCAGTTCATTTTATCTTTCACCTTAAGGGGACGCATTACCCAAAATTTAGGGCTGCCCAGAAAATAATTAAAAATGCTCGAATGCTGTGAGCTAAGGATATTGCAAAAAAAGGTATCCTTTATAATGGAGGATGTTTATTGAAAATGATATAGTAGTTTGGTAAAATGGTTTTTGAAATTTTATGTTGTATTTTTAAATTTTTAATTTTTTCGGCTTGTGAAAGGTTAAAACCCTAAGGCTTTTAAGTAAATTAATGTAGAGCTCCAAATTTTATTTTCCTGTGTTGGAACATATGCGTTTAACAAAAGTTGGTATGGGATAAGGTCTAGTGTGATTAGCTTTTTTTTAAATAATAAAGTTGAACATATAGAAAAAATCTTATTTTTTGGCCATTTTTATACATAAAGCTACATAACTATTTTTGTGTAACTGACAGCTCAATATCCATGTCAACTTTTATTAATAGATATTTTGGAAACATTTAAAAAATGCATTAAAAAATCTTTAAATTGTAGGAGGAGTAGCATTTTGAAAAAAACGTTAAAATTTTAAAAATTTAAATTTTTGAAAAAACTTATGTTTCAATATTAATCATTTTTTCGTATATATTTATTGAATGTTAGTTCTTTGTAAAAATAGTTTAATTTGAATGCTAGCGATAAAAATACTGGATTTAATTTTTTGGGTACCGCGTCCCCTTAATTTTAGTTAATTTTTCGAGTATTGGGGAACTTGATTTTCACGAAGCCTTCAGCATCTTCTTAAAAAGTTCAATTACTTAATTAATTCTTATGTTCCCAAATTCGTACCAATTTGAAAAAGCATGATAGAAATAGAATACTTTGTTTCTGTTCCCCTTCCCTTTCCCCACCCACGCATTCTCTACCTCTAGCCCAACTATCTCTTTCCGAATATCATATTTTATCTACCGTCGTTCAGCTTGGTTTGTTTCCAGTCATATTTGTGGATTATACTGATGAACTAGGACCTCCGTCCTTCCAGAAAGATTGGAAAACTATTAACTAATATAAAAAACTAATATAATATAAACTATAAACTAATATAATATAAACTATAAACTAATATAATATAAACTATAAACTAATATAATATAAACTATAAACTAATATAATATAAACGATTAACTATTATAAAACTATTTAACTAAAGAATCAACGTTATTTTCTTCATGTATCTTCATTCTAGTTTTAATCAATATATATATTTATAAATAAATATTCGAAAAGTATATTTCATTATTTACATTTGTTTTCACGACTTGAGCTTAAAATTTGAAAGCAAACAAAATGACTTGGCAAAAAGTAGCACTTGACGTATTTGAAACAATTTGTATTATGTAAATTCTATATTGTGTTAAGTGGTTAAACTTATCATTTCGAGAGATATTCAACTAAACACTTACATAACAAACTTATTTACTTTTTATGGAATCTAGGGTTCATTTTTAATTATTTTTTTTAAATAAAAATAGCTTAAAAATAAAAATGACGATATTAATAAAAAAATAAAAGTATTACAATATATTCAATTTTTAAAATTATTTAGCCAATTTATTTCAATAAAAAACAATTAAATGAACAGTTAATCTAAAAAAGAACTTTTGCTTCTTAATCCGTAGAATTACATTCAGTTCAATTATCTTGCCTTAATAAGGTTATAAAAAACGAAACATACTTAGTTCCAGTTGCTTAAACTTTCTTTTTTCCGTTTTGGTGAACATAACCGCTTAAAAAAAATCGGCCATGAAATACGAGATACTTTGTTTTAAAGCTAAAATAAAAATAAATATTCGAAGCATTTTTTATTTAGCTTATTCGCACAAAAAATATTTTAATTATTATTGAAACAAATTGTCATTGTAGCTAATGATCATATGTTACATTAAGTGTAACCCGTTTCTTTAGAATACAATTTATTTCACTTAAACTAAATGACGTACGATCGTTATGTAGTTCACAGTTACAATTTCATTTAATTGTTGCGATGTAATACTTCTGTCGAACGTATTCCGTAAACACAGATATTGTCACTTCAGTTTATTATGATGCATCCTAACTTCAAATTGCAAAAATGAATAAATATTTAATTAGATATTACTTACGAACATATTTTATATGCAAACAACTAAGTACTTTTTTCTTATTTTTTAAAATATAACTTTCAACACATTTAAGTACTATTTTAATCTTACAAAAAAAAACCATGTCTATTATGATTTAGTAAAATAACTAATTGACTTAAAATAAAATTAATAACAATGCCATTTAAATACATCCATCACTCAGTGAATTTTACTTTTGTAAAAGTATATGGTTATTAACAAGCTTTTAATGTGAAAATTCGTCCAACTAATTGTTTAGCTATTTTTAAATTCAACTTTGATCGCGCAAAACTTATAGAAAAATTGGCATTCATTATAAATTGTACGCAATTGAACAGTTATTCAGTGCATATATTTTTTTCTAAGAATAAATTTACGAAACATACTAACTATTTGGTTCAGAAGCAATCCTAACGGCATATTAAGATAGCTTTATAAAAATATTTTTGACAACATAAAAATAAATAACAAAATCCTTTCTTTATTAAGAAAATTCGACATCAAGCTACAATAGTTTATCAGATAAAAATGAACTTATAATTTAAAACTTTTAAGTGCTGTGGGCTAAAAATACGTGATTAATCAAAACGTTATGTAGTAACATTGTTTAATCTCGCTTTTAAAATCAAAAAGTATGCATAACAAGACTGGCCTTTGGGCGATAGTATAGAAGAAACTCTTCACTTCATCAAAGATTTCAGCCCATTTTTCGGTTGAAGTAACATTTCTCTTCCAGCGTTTGGCAACATGCGCGAGTGTAACCATTTTAAAACTTGACTTAAAAGGAAGATTTTTTTTATTGTTTACCATTTTGATTTGAAATGAAAAAAAAAAACTTCGAATGGAAAACAAATGCAAATATTCATTTTTTTTTAACTTTTTACCTCTATCGAATGAAAGTGGTGGGTTATGGGAAAATAGAAAAATTTGTTCTTTTTTACTTGTTAAAAAAAGCAAATATGGGAAAGCTGTTTTTATTATTAATTCACATAAATCTATTTAGTTATTCCACAAATGAAAAGACGTGTACTGTACAATTGACATTGTTATAATTTATATAATCATTAATATATAACTTTGAAATAAAAAAATACTCATTCACTCATTACGGACATCAAAATGTACACAGTACAAACATTTTAACATTAGATTAAAAATATTAAAAACTGTTTTTAATTTAGTTGGCTGTTTCTTTTTAAATGGAACTGACTGATGTAATCAGCCTTGTTCAATAAGGGATTATTGCTTAACTAATATTTGTAACAAATATTCAAGGTTGGCAACAACAAAAAATTCACTAGCTGGTGCACGTTGAGTAATGGAAACATACACTGTATACATTTTATTAAGTGGTTTTCATTTTATTATGTGAAATTTTAAAATCCATGCACACATTGCAAGTATAGTTTTAAAAGCTAAAAGGTAGAAGATTTTATTTATTTTTGGAACTATTGAGGAATGCAAGTTGATTTTTAGAAGAATTTCTGTAAAATAGAAGAAAATGCAATGAAAATGCAAATTTTCATGAGATTCTTCGGAATGATTGTATTCCGAAACTTTACATTTTCGCATTCAGTGAAAGATAAATGTTTTCACTACCAACGTTTTAACAATGGATCTACTTATATTTTCTGAGGAAATCTTATAGTTAATAATTTTGGTGCATATTCACAGGGTTACATATCAAAACCCAGGTGGAAGTTAAAATACATTAACGTACTCAAATAGGGTTTTTATACTGTAGCACAATTGATTGACTGTCTAGGTCAGTAAAATATTGCACCAATAGACTCATTTATAAAAGTATTAAATATTAGCATTAACGTTGCGTTTTTTGGTCGCATCATAGCTTGAATAATAAATTTATTTATTGTTTTCGAAAAATATGCGTTTGTTTTTAAAAATGTGTATCATTTCAACACAAGATTAATTTTGAAACCATTTATATCACCACCTTAACCATAATCCTCACACGGAAACATAAATTAACTGTTCGATAAATAATCCGGTATTTTACAACTCGATGGTTTAGCAAATAATAAATGAAGAAGAAAAACCGCGAAGGATAAACACAAAAGGAAAGTTTTTTTTCTCTTTTTTTTAAATTCCGACCCTAAGGCCTGCTGCCACGAGGTACTACAAAACCCTGAAATGAAATGTGTTGATTTAATTTCAGAGTTTGAAGAAAAGACTCGAATGAGAATGTTTAGATTCCAACGAAGAATTTCTTTTGTTGTCCCTTTCCTCACATCTTTTTTTTTCATTATTTACTTTCAGTTAAGGATCAGAGAATCGCGTTTTAAGCACAAAGAACCGGTTGTCACATACTTATAATGCGATTTACTCCATCTTGGGCGTTTGATCCCCCAGAGGAATTCAGGGCTTTATAATAAGACGGCGAAGTATTTAGGGTCTTACTCAAGCAGGAGATTTATTAAATAATTTGACGCGGGGAATTTAATGTTTACTTTTAGATTCGATAAGGTGAAAAGATTAAATTCAATACGTTCCCTCTTTCAAGGTATGTTATTGATTGATAAATACTTTTGGAATGAAATAGGAAAAGTCAACATCTGTAAAAGATAAAATTTCAAAAATTCTTAAAACAATTTAATCAAAACTGAAACATACATAGACTTTCTTTACTCTTCTTAAGGGGAAAAGTTTCGTTAAAACGGACGTTTCAAGGGAAGTCCAACCAGATGATACATAATTGAAGAACTTAGTGCAAGAACGTGATATGTGACATTTAAAAAAAATCAAGTTTTATGTGTCAATGAACATGTTATTTTCGTGCTAAAAGATAACTGAAACAGACATAGACTTTCTTTACTCTTCTTAAGGGAAAAATAAAAAATAAACGTGATATGTGACATTTAAAAAAAATCAAGTTTTATGTATCAATGAACATGTTATTTTCGTGCTAAAAGATAACAAGTTTTTCTTTTTAAAGCAGTTTAAGTTAAAAATATATTTTTATCGTTAGCAAATTACCACAATTAATGGAAGTGCAAACTAAAAACTTTTCCACTAAGCTCTGTAATTTAGTATAGAGTTGCAGTAAAAATAAGCATTTTTCAATTTAGTACACTGTTAAAAATTTTGTTCTTGGTTTCACCATGATATTGGTTCCTAGTAGCTGCAACGGCTGAATGGTGAAAAGTTCCACCATATTTTTGGTATTCGGTTGAACCATTTCTCAGGTTTTTGTTTCCAAATCCAGAAAAATGGTTCAACCAAACACCGAGAAAAAGGTGAAACATTTCACCACTCAGCCGTTGCAGCTATAGGAACCAATATCATGGTGAAACCAACCAATATCATGGTGAAACCTAGCACAAAATTTTTAACAGTGTATAGTGTTGCAGAAAAAAATAAGCATAATCATTCTTCAAAGAAGATAAGAGCGTACGTGTAACACTTTAACTATTTGTGTGTTCGTTTTTGAAATAGTCAAACTGCTTTCCATGTTTTTCCATTTTTTTGGTTTATCATACAAAAAAATACGTAACATAATACTAATTTAAATGAATTTCTTATCGATTTTTTATCGACAAAAATCGTTTTTGTTATATAATGGCGAACGTTGAAAGCTGTTTCACTTGAGTAGTGGACTTGAGATTAACACTCAATAACCACACTACGAATTTACTGAATCTTCTAAATAATAAGTGGAATACAAGTTTTCTATTTATTTTCGTTTATTACATGATGTAGTTAACTTTTGTTCAAATTGGGCAACTAAGCTAAAAGAGTTAGGAACTCAAATTAAACATATTACTGTTTACTATGGAATTAACATGTACAATGGCAACGCCAAAAAGCTTTATAAAAAAGAAAATAAATTTTTACATATATTCTAGTTATTTTTAATTTTTCTAACATTATTTATTAAATTTCAAATAACAATATATATAGTCCTAAAGCGAACATAGAGTCTCTAATTCAAAGTAAGATAAACTAAAGGACGTGTTAAGTCTTAATAATGAAATATACACTAATTTTTTATAACAAATTTTTCCCTTGACACCACAAACTATCGCATATTTGAATTCCAAAATCAAATTTATTTCCTTTTATCCTCCACCAATAAGATTAGATACCGACTCTGGGTCGTCCAGGGAAACAACCAATCAGAATAAGATATCGTTTTGATTTAGCATCTAGAATAGGGTTTACCAAAAGATTGAGCTCGGGTTAGATTTAAATATATGTTCTGGTTATTCGTAGAAGTTTTGCTGGGAAATACCTGGAGGATTTAAAGAATGTAAACCAGGTGACATGGGCTGGGGAAATGTAAATTTCAAGTTTAGAGAGAAGTTCTTAGAATTTTTATTAATTTCTTACCACGGAGTAAAACAAGCGTGTTGTAAGGATTATTATTTAAAATATATAATTGTGCACTCTAAAATTAATTTAGAATTTATGACATCATAAAATGGTAGTTTAATTAATTGATTATATATTCAAATGTATAGTTAGGCAGTACAGAAAAATTGAATTTTCTACACAAATATGAAAATTTTCCTATGCAATTTAATTAATTAAGAAAATAGAGAGGGATTATTTTAAGAATTTGTTCAATTCATCAAAAAAATTAAGCTAAAAAATTAAATCTAACATTCAATGAAATTTCAGTAGAACTCTAATTATCCGAACATATTGCGTCCGAGCGCCACTGGGATACTTAAAATTTAGATAGTTGGATTTTTCAGGCAGCCAATTATAGAACTATTTAGAATGGGGATTAATTATCCCAATAACCGTTCGCGTTGCTAGGGTTCGGTGATGGCAGGGACCAATACTCCTAGGATTTAGGAAAGTTGGAGTTAATATAATTGGAATTCTACTATGTATAAAAATAAAAAAGATTACTAATATTGAAGTTTTCATTTAGTTTTTAAAATCTAGTCCATAAAAAATCGACTTAAAAATTATGAATCCCAGCTGAGTAGAAAAGTTAGTGTGCATTGTTTTAAATTAAGATTCTTAAAATTCCTATGTTATTATGGAACACATATAATTATTTTAATTCAATAATTTGCATTTTTTGCATTAAATTATGTCACAATATTGTAATATCATTTCAAATTCCGGTTTGTAAAATTTAGAAATATCAAATATGGGTAAATTTTTATGTCAAGAGCCATACGAAAATGGAGTTTTCACAGCAATTTCTTAAATCCAAACATTGAAAATAATGTTGGATAACCTAAATTAATTTAACTCTTATAGAGATGCCTTTTTGGTATGTTATGAATTAGGGTATATGTTTACACATTAATTTACAAACATGTAAAAATGAAATATAACATATAAAACTGAAATATATACATAAAATTCTACATAATTTATTATTTTGTTTGATGAAATTTCACTTTATAGAAAGTGTTAAAAAGTTTAATCCTCTATCTCTCAAACACTCCCATTGTTTTGATTTGCTTGTAGAAATTGGTTTCACCGAAAGATTTCGAGTGTGTTTATTTAAATATAAAGGTTGGTTGTTCAATAAAGTTTTGTTTCAAAATTCTATCATATTTAGGGTTTGGATAGTGAAATTTGAAATGAGATTACATAATACAGACATCCGTTGTCATAAAGTTGAGAATTGCGAGTGGATGTATGTTTTACATTGAGGAAGTTTTGGTCGTTGATTAATTTTATGTACTTTAAGCCGGAGCTGTGATATTCAAATTGATTGGAATTCAACTTGTATTGTGACAACTGTAGTCGGAATACAAAGGTAGGCAATGGATTGCAACGTACTGTAGTAAAATCAAAAACAATGATTTTGGTTTTTCCAAATAAATTATGGTTTAAAATCTTGTTATTTTTCTACTTTAATGCAAATATATGTAGTAGAATAACATCTACTTCACAGAAGAACTTACTTATTCTGTAGATCATTATAACTTAACCCCCTCAAAAACTTATATTTTTAGCCCCAATTAAACTTAATAACTTAAATTACCTTTTTTCACATATCCTTAATATCACTTATTCATGTATTTAACATCCCAAACACACCCTGTTGGCTTGTCGATTTGATAAATCGTTCCCACTGAAATTCTGTTAACTCAGCACATTTAACGTTGACTTTCCACCTTTTCCCATTACTGATCCTAACTTCTAATTGGGCAATCTGACAGCGACCCCATTTTTGTGGATCACTCCGCCACATACTCTTGAAGTAAGAGGATGTGAAACCATCCTCTCCCGATGATCCCATAGATAGAATAAAACTGACTTTACTTTCATCTAAGTTTCTCCGTCGACTTATTTGACATACATGTAAAACGAAATAGTTGAAATTTGAAACTAAGGCCGGTATTTGAACATATCGCACGTGTTTTACTACTATGAACTGAATCTGATATTTTTAGAGACTAAAGGTAGGTATAGAATGCGCATGTGCAAACCTGAGAGGTATCAACGTGGAGGTTTGCTCAAGTCCCTTGGTTTTTTTTTTCTTTTTTGCTTATTTAAATAACGGAAAAATTCATTTTCCTAAACAATCGCAATACTTACGATTTTTAAATATTTTCAAATAAACATAACACTTTTAAACAACACAATTTGTGCATAGCTATGCACGAAAACTATAGGAAGGAATTATTTAAAAATTGAAGTGACATGGTTAAATTCAAAATAAGCTGTTTATACATTTGAATAATCCAAAAGTTCATACACTTCTAAAATTGTGATTTGTTAGCACCCTTAAATATCCTAGTCCCCACAGTATCTCGAAACAGGATTAATTTCGTGACAATTTTCTAAGATAACGTTGTTAATTTCTCGAGGGAATAAAACAAGAATCCTTTCATAATATTAAAACTCGCGTATCCGTCGGCGAAAATAAAAGATGGAGAGTTTCTCTAGTTATGCACATTAGCAGCTAATGATTTTACTAATGAGTTGGATATGTACACATTAAAGTTTCTTGTTTGTATGATTTAATTGAAGAACAGTGATGTTTAGTGATTAGAAATCAATGTTAAAGTAATTGGAGAATTTTCTTAAACATTTCTGCAACAGGATTGCGATGTTTGGGGTTTCTGTATTTATTGTTTTCGTTATTATTCAGATCTGTTTTGCAATTAATCTCTTAAATCTTTTCTGATTTTTAAAAATATACTATAACATCTAGTACATTCTAACATCATATTTTTAAAAACGTTATTCTTAAAATGTTTTGAATATTCGTTTTTCAATCGTTCATTAAATATCCTTAAATAACACCAAATATTGCTTTGTGATAATTGTTGTACTGATGAAATTTTAAGACAGCCTGATGGAAAATAGCTAACCCCCATCCCTGAACCGGTCATGGTTACAGTAATCTTCAACGACGTAATGTTACGTGTTAAGTAATCGTTACCGTAATGAGTGTTTTGTCTTTCTCTTGAGTGTAGTGATTGTCCAGGCTGGTGCTAATGTACTATCTATATTTTAAGCCAAGAAATCTTTAAATTAATTATAAAACGTATATTTTTAACTACATAAAGCATTTAAAGTTATTTTATAGATTACGAATCATCTCTAATACTTTTAATGACAGTTAAATTTTAAATTAACATACAAAAATTCATTTTATATAAATTTGCAATTACAAATGCTTAATTTTAAGAAATTTAACTTATGGTTTAGTTCTATAGAAAATTTAAGTTTTCCTATAACTAATTTTAAACAGATCAATACTAACAGTTGATTTACAATTACAGTTAATTTTAGATATTGGAATGAAACACTAGAAAATGTGTGTTAAATACTTTAAATTCATATATACGGGTGTAATTAATCATTTTATGAGACCCTTATTACCTTAAAACATCACTACTATTCATCGACCACAAATCAAATTGATTCACCACAGAACCAATTTAAACCAGCTCTGTTCTCATACACGTAGCAAACTTTTTGATCGAAACCAACTGGAAGCTCGAACCTTCCACCAAACCCATTTTCTAATTTCTCATCGTCTCCTAATTGATTCACTAATTTCTCCAGTTGATGCCGGGGAAACCGAATAATTATCGAGCGCCATTTTGCCGAAACATTCGAAAAGGTAATTAATTTCAAACGTCGGCAACCCCCCCCCCTCTACCCTCGAACTAGGTGAGTGATGATAATAGAAGGCCTAGCCTGGTGCATAGACTGTGGTGTCCGCTATTGTTGATCTGTGTTTAATCGCTTGAGCAGGATTGCTTGGAAATTCAATCGCTAAACAGCGTTTCTTGTATTGGTGCACAAGTGGACTAGGTTCATTTTTTGGATATTGTGATACCTATCAATGAATTCATACTATGGTTACGCTACATCACTACTTTCCTAACTATGCGGTCAATAAGTCATCAACCTCTGACATCATCTGCATAGAACTTTTTTGACACTGGACATTCTTCTTCTAACCTAACATGAGACAACAACACGATTTCCTGACGGTTAGGCCATTGTGCCCGGGCTTTCCAGCTGTAGTAAATATTAATTTAATCATATATCTGGTAGTGACAATAATTTCTTGTACGTAGTGACAATAATTTCTATCACCTTGAAAGAAAGCTTGTTTGTTTTGATTCTTTATGTTTATTTTTAGAATTCTTATATACGATCACAGTAACTATCCTTTGGTAACACTTTTTATAGCTCATTTGTATTTTATATATCTTAATTCCGAACATCAATTTTATCTGAACTTGAGAGTAATTTCTAAGTTTCATTAATAATAGCTTCTTTCATCATTACAGATACTTCGATGATTCTTCCTGTTTATTTCTAGAATTCTTATATACGATCACAGTAACTTTCCTTTGATAAAAAATTTTATAGCTGATTTGTATTTAATATAGATTAATTCCGAACATCATTTTTATCTGAAATTGAGAGTAGTTTCTAAGTTTCATTAATAATAGATCCTTTTATTTATTGGCTCTTCCAACATAGAAAGAGTCGAGATGCACTTGAAACGGCAAACACCAACCAACTTGTTTCGGGCAGTGCAAGGAAGTATTTTCCAATCCGCTAAAACTATTAGTGGTCGTGACTGTTATGTAAGAATTGGTACAAGTTGATGTTGAGGGCTTGGGAGCCCAGTGGGTAAGGCGATTCCCTTCCATAACAAAGGTCCCAGGTTCGGCCACACACCATTTACAGGTCGATCTTTCAAGCCAAAATGTCGACGAATAATAACCCCGTGTAGAAGTATTTTAATATGATAAGTAAGGTCATGATTAAGTTAGAGCTTGTTAAATCTGATAAGTCCGAATTATTCACCACTTCTTTTAACGGTATCAATCAAAATTGAAGTAACGTAATATTTAAAGTTCATTTTGTCTAAAATTAATATTTCATGCTTTGTGTGACGAAACAAGTTTGTTAATTTGACGAAAGGTTTAATTGGATCATTTTCCACTACAACATTGTGTCACACATTTTTGAGTGAATCCGTTTCTCAAAGCTCGTTTAACAATTGCGTATAGTCTTCTTAGCTGTTTAGCCAGCAACCATTATTATTGTGTATCGTACTTTTCTAGAGCGGAGATTCTTTCTACTATCCACGACTGCCAGCCACCAAAATTTTCAAACTCAAATATATATGCTACATAGTTGGCAAAAATATTCCTGAGTGTGAAGAATCAAATAAATATTTATTATATTGAACAATATCAAATTCTGAGGCCCAGTGGCTTAGTGATAGTGCTGCGCATTGCCACGCCAAAGGTCCAGGGATCGAGTCCCGGATTGGGCGACGTTGACTCAGCCTTTCCTCTCTTACGTGGGTCGATAAAATGAGTACCAAGCATGCTTGGGAACTAATCACTGGGGTTCCTCGTGAGGCTTACCACCTTACCGGAACATTTGCCTAGCACCCCAGAGCCCTTGGACACGAAAGCTGGAATGGGCACGGCAGACCTTGGCCCACTTACGGGTTGTTGCGCCGAGGAGTTTAGTTTAATATCAATTTCTATATGTATATATGTTTCAGGTCCAAAATAATTTAGTTGAATTGATTTATCATAAGCATTTAATTGACGTCTGACAATTACTCAAACACAAAAAAGTTTTACAAATAAAACACAAAATTTCATATTTATCTAATATGTAGCCATAATAAACACTAATGACATTTATAACATGCAAACCAATATTTATCTAATATTTACTTTTCTTCAAAGAACTCCAAACAAATTTGCATCAATATTCAATCTACTTAAGTGTTCGTATCTAGTAATTTTCACCATATAGTTATAAATAGTTAAACTAACTATTTATGAAAATATTCATGTTTAAACACTTATTTAAATAACATGGTTCCAATATTTATTGCATATAATTATATTTATGCAGAAATTGTTTAGATATTAGTTTGAGACATTGCTTTCGCAAATTCAACATATAACCTGATTCTTTATTTAAATAACAATCATATGTAGTGGGAAATTTAATCACAATAGCATGCAGAACCAAACACATCTGAGTTTATGCAAATGCTGCATTGTGTATAAAGGATTTCCTAACTCGTGTACAACGACAAACACGCAGCATCACAGACTTGGGATGTATTTGTGAAGTTAATATAGAAGCGTTTTAGATTATTGAATTAAATGTAAGTTAAAGAGAGCACGAAACGAAAAGCAATTTCTTGTCAAAATAAAAAAAAAAGTTAGTGAAAACATTTAAGCTAGTATTTATTATGTTTGTTAAAAAAACATATATTAATATCTTGAAATTTATTATAATGATCTAAACCCTTAAAAAATCAAAAAAAGTTTTACCAGTATTACAAATGAGAATATTAAAATCATATTCAACTGATTTTTTTTTATTTTGCTAAATGTTGTATCTTATATCGTTTCGGTTATACATTGAAAAACATTAGTAATATCACTTTCAAAACGGAAATTATTCAGCATTTTTGAAAGAAACCTGTTAAACTATTCAATGTATTCATATATATCACATAGAATCACACATGAATAAAATTTTAGATTAAATGACACGGCATTTGTTACCCTTTTCATAACAAGTAACGTATATTTAAACACACATTTGGTATTCATTTTATGGAAATTCACTGGGGCTTGCGTGAAAGAGTTTACTACAACAATAAAGAACTCTGTCATGGTGAAATTTTATAAAATGCATTCCCTGTGCTGATTAAATCATTTACCTATGCACAGCGGGTGTCTGAAATCTTTTAAGTATGTATATAGTACAGGGCTTACAATTAATGTGTTCTGGGTGTCTTGGTTCTCTATGAATATCATGAAGCAATGTGTTGTATAAAATAGTTCTAAATGAGCTAATGACAAAGTTTGCGTATTTAAAATCAACCAAGTATAAACCTTTAATATGCAACTTTATTCAGGTAACGGTGCAGCGTAACGGTATAAGGTATTAATAATACGAATTTGTTCAGAATATTTGTAAATAACATCGAAGGAAAAAAAATTTTCTGCTCATGAATATAATCTCTAAAATCTAAGTTCATACTAGCATGTATACATAACTATGTATTGCACACAAGACAAATTATATAAACACATTTCTTTGCAAATAAGAATCCATAATATATATTAAGCATTAATTTGGCTGCTTCAGGTAACACACTATCTTCCAGCTTTAATTTTACTTGTCCTTTGATTTTTGCTCCAATTGGTGCTATTTTCCCACTTCACATTGATTCGTTAATCGAGGCTAGAAAAAAAATATTTTCATTCAGCATTTCTGTCATCACTCAATACATGAAACGTGCCCATTATGGATATTGCAACTGTTCAAAATTAAAATAAAACTTGTAATTATAATTTTCAATCTACTTTAGTATTTGGCAGTAAACATCAGACACATTCTGTCCCTTTTTACATCAGAAGCCATTTAAAAAAACCTAAAATTATATATTTTTAAATGTAATAAGTAAATAAAAGTAATATATATATAGTAAACCAAAAGAAACCATCACCTACACTATACAAAATTAACTCAACTAACTGCATTATTCCCGATTGCTTATATCAAATTATATATTAATTCAACTAAATCCAAGAAACTTAATCATTAATTTCAATTATAAACTATCGATTTCCGTAGACTCACAGGAAATACTTTATATTAACTAATAATATCCATTAAATGATGTATCAATATAACATTGTAACGAAATGTACATTGTTACATTCATTTGAAAACAATGCACTTTTTTAATGAAACTTGTCAGTTTGATTTTAATCAACCGCGATTGGAAGGCCGTTATATAAGAACCAATAAACTTTTATAAAAAGTACAATTTGCAAATTGAGTTAATTTTAAACAATCTATACCGTTGTGTGGAAAATACGGGGTATTTTCAAAAAGTTAAGTCATTATAATATTCAATGTAAGTTTATTAAATTCCCAAATATAATAAAATTTCTTTAAAGGTGTATATTGGTTTAAAATTGTAAGTAACTGCTTTCTTCCAAAAACATTTTAAATGGAAAAACTTTAATTTCAGTGTAATTGATATTTTATGTAATATTTTATTTATTACCTGCTTTTCATAAAAGAGCATTTCATAACAATATATTAAAGCTTCGCAAATCCTTACATTTTATAATGCAAGGCGTACAAAAAACAATATTATTTTAAATTGAATAACTGCAAAACTAAAATTTAATTAACTTTAAGGGTTATTTGTCCCTAATATCATATTTTTAAGACGTAAAAACAATCATTGTAATGCAATATTATTCAATTTAATACTATATCAAACTGACCTTTAATAATATAGGGCTATTCCACGGGTAACTGACTGACATTCGGAAGTCAAAATTACAATGTTTTACGAAATAGCGGGACAATTATAAAGTTTTACAAACTAAGTTTTGTATATTTTAAAAGAGAATTTTCAGCTGAATTCAAATATGGTTTACAATTGTAGATAGCCCTTATAGAAAATTTTAGAAAAATTATTAAAGTTGTGGTAACTGACTGACATATCTGCAACCTTCATTGACACTTCAAGTTATTCAATATCATTTTCTTCTGAATATAAAAGAGGTAGCTTTTAAAAGTCAGGCCTATATTAAAGTGCAAGAAATGGGCTATCCAGCACATCAATTTTTATATCAAAATAATAAACTCTGAAAAAACACTAGCTTTTAGAACGCCTTGGTAACTGACTGACATAATGGTAACTGACTGACATCTCTGAAATACTTAACATGTCTAATGAGTTTAGTTTAGTTTAGTTTGAATTATCGTCACACTAGAGCTACACAAGGGCTATTGGTGATGCGCGTCGTAATTTAGAACCACAGTCAGGTGACGAGTCGATACCTGAGTAGGCACCCAACGCAACCAATAAGTACTCTCATTATACGCAGCTTTGGGACTTTGGAGGATATTTAACGTGCACTCCTTCTACACGGGGCATTATTAATCGGACATTTTTGCCTGCACTGGCCGTTTATAGGTCGGCAGTTATTTTAGAGATGCCTGGACCCGAACCTGGGACATTCCGCAGCTGTTAAAGGCATTTTTGCTTGCAACACATGAAATTAAAATCCAAAAACTTTTGATTTAACAAATTCTGACTAAGTAAAGTAAATTAGAATAATTTATTTTAATTTTTAATGCCTAAAAAGAACTTTGATTAAAACAAACATGAAAGTTGAGTTGTATTTTTCCTTCCGCAAATAAATTTTTTTAAATCGTCTTTTGAGTTGTAATATAAAAAGAATTTATGCATAGGGTCAATACTAAAGTGATAATAAGTAAATTAATAACCAGATACATCGTTGTCAGTCAGTTACCAAGTCAAAATGTCAGTCAGTTACCGAAATGTCAGTCAGTTACCAAGCAATTTTTACCTATTAAAGTTCTTTTTTTTATTTTGTCCAGCTAAGTATTATTTAGTACTTATTGAAAATAGAGAATATCGTTTATTAAGTTTCTGCAGTCAAAATTTCTATTCTGAAATTAAAAAACAGAAAAAATATGGTAACTGACTGACATTTTATGAGTGGGTGTAATATATGTATCCCATTACAAGTAATTTTTCAACTTTTTTTTGGGGTATGTGTGTAGAATGATACTCTATAATGTAGGTCTTAATCTAATTATAATTTTTTTTGAAAATCTTTTGAAGTGTAGGAAATAAAATGTTTCAAAAGTGTAAGAATTTACACTTTAAATTGTGGAATTTTTTTAACCGCCTGCTTAGAAGCAATTTTTCTTCTATAAAAAAATATATATTCAAAAAATGAACTCCAGTGCGTTAAAATAGAGATTCCAATCTTTAAAATGGTATATGACACAAAGTATTTACTTAATTTTGAAATTTCGGTACCGAGGTTTACATTTTCGTGGAATTGACCATTTGTTTTAAATGATCACATGTAAAACTCCAATAATGTTTTTCACATTAATATGCGACGTTATTAATTACTTACGAAATTTATTTATCGGAATTTTAACGACATGACAACTACTATTTTGTCAGAAACTATGAACATAACAATTTGTGTAGTTTAGAATACTGAAATGGATTAACATAGCGTATGCATAACTAGGGCTGACTATAAACATGATGCAAACAATTAAGTGTAATTGTTGGGAATAGTATAACATAACTCTGAATTATATTTGCACGTATAGCGCAGTTTACAGAACTCCCTAAATTACTAAGCATGTTGTTTGGTAGATAATGAGTTGATAATTGGTTTTAATGGTACATATTTCTCACGATATTTTAGAAATATGATAAAAAAAAAATACATGCATAAATATGATACAAAAACTTTAACTCACATATACTTTAAATTTTTATGATATCTTTAGTTGCTTGGTCGTTATGCGTTTTTCAATATTAGATTATGATCAATATAAAAATGTGATTTCACTTGTTTTTATAACTTAAATTGCAAGTACTAGTAATCATAAATATATTCGAAATAAGAAAAAACATTAAAAAACTATTTAGTCCCATTAATATTACATTATTGGAAAATATTTATTTAAATAAGATATATATAATAATAAAAGAAAGAGTCTGTCTGTTTGTCTGTGAATCGTGAAAGACCTACTTATATTGCCCGAAAAAATTTGAAATTTTTAATATAGATTCCCTATAATCTACGTGTGCACCTGAGGCTTAGTTTTTTCATATTTGATGGGCTTGAAAATACATGGGCCGGGCCGAAACAGGGGCTTGACGTCATCCGTAGATACACATGAAATCCAGTAAGAAGATCCGTTAAAAAATTGACACAAATTCGATTTCTACTTTTAATTTTCATTTTGAAAGAAACTTTAGCGCGAGCAAAAATTAAGTATAAACACGAAATATCAAGAGGTTTTAATTTGTAGGATTGTTATTTGACTATCATTATTTAATTTCATTTATTGATTGTAGAATGATTTCCGCAATTGGGTTGTTAAATTTTAAATATTCCCAAAAGTCGCCAATGAACAGACCGACCATTTTATTACAGCTGTGTCAAACACAAATCACCTTTATTAAAGGTTAACCCGTGCGACGCCGGGTTTAGAAAGCAAGTTTATTTATATTTTAAAAATAGAACTCCGTTAACCAAAATATCTCCCTCCACAACAAACTTTCAGTTACCATTCTAATCCATTAACTAATAACAATATAAGCCCTGACAAGATTAATTTCACCAAACTGAAACAAGTTCAATCAGTTAATAACCATGTATCGAAATATAGACCCTAAACGAAGATCGTAGCTCACTGATTACAGCACTCTTGATAAAACACGTATGTCGGTTTCACTTTCGACATGTTTATAGTTAAGTAAACTACCATAAAATCACAATTATCAGAAACCAGGTGGTATTTCACCAAAAATGTGTGTTGGGTAGTTGAAGTGTTGTTCCCCTTTTAAATTATGACTTAATAATTAGAGCGAACGGGCTGGATGTTTTGCGTCCAATTTGGAAATTAAATAAGGATAAATATGGAAATAAGAAAGAACTGTTATTAACTATTTTTGTTATTTTTCATGCCTAGTAACAAAAGGGTAATTAATATATTTATAATTTTTTTAATATTAACTGTTGATGAAACATTTGAGAATTGCATCAGTACATTCCTTACCGTATAAAAACGTATACTTTTAGGTTTTGAAATCCATTTTTGATAAGTTATTATTTTGTCGATATAAATTGTTCCCCATAGTGGTTTTAATTTTGAATTATACTTTGTTTATTTAACTGAAATAAAACAGAAAAAACTCATTTCTACATGACAAGTTTTCGTGTCAATGTTTTTAATGGGTTATTTGCATGAGCAATTTATGTAAGATACTTAGTAAATCACCAAGAATTATCTTACAAAATAACAAGCATTCTTTTTTGTTCCCTTGCCTTTTTTGGGAGGGGGTATTGTGTTTGTAATAGTTTTGCAGTATCTCCCTTATTGTTAAAAATCTGAGAATATGACTATTAAAATATATATTTAATTCCTAAAAATGTTCTAAACTATTTCCAAAAAAGCAACAATTGAAAAATAAAGTGCTAAACACATAAAAACATTTTAAAAAATATCTTAAAATCTAGGTTTACAAATTCAGAAAATATAAAATAAAATTTCTTCTTTATTTCTATTAAAGCATTTAGCAAAAATTTATAAATTGTTACATGTTAAACATCCCTTTAATAGTGTTTAAGAGTCCTTATCAGATCCCTTAGATAAAGTTAGATGTGTGGGGTCTTATTTCAGATTAATTTGAGTCTTAGAGGGCTTCGCGTAGGGTATTAATAGGGGTTTTAATTGGGATGTCCCGATTGGTTTGTCTGATTGATTAGAACGTTGTCATTAAGTTTTATCAGTGGAGATGGTAATGTGAAAATGATTGTGCTTGTCGGTAAATTACGAGATGTAGATAAAGGAAGATAATTCTGAATAATGTTAATTGCTTATTCGCGTTTATTTTTTAAATATACATATTTGTTTCAAATTAAAATATTTGAAAGCGTAGATAAATGTACTTGAATTGGAATTTTATTCAGAGACTTGATGCTTGTTTGCTTGCTCGCTTTGTTCGTAGTATATTACCGAGTCTTGTTTAATGTTTGAGCAAATAATGTTTTTTTCCTAGATTGAATAAGTTATTTAACTTATTTATTTTAGGTAATATGGATTAAAATTATGGTATAAAATGTTGAAATAATCGCTAAATGTTGTCATTACGAAAAAACTGATGTAATATATATTTGAATATGGTGCTAGAGTTAGGGAAAGGATGGTTGTTTTATCTGAACTAAATTTGTTGCCATCTTTGAATGTCATTATTCAAAAACAGCCTTTTTCATACTTAAGGTCCTCTTATTTTTATATTTTCTTTTATTTTAATTGGATGGTTGAAATCTATTGCGGATATGCTGCATGTAATGTTGTATGAATATGTATTCAATACATCGAACAAAAATTAAATAATAAATGAAATAATTAGTTATTGATTGACTCGCCCCGTTGGGTAATATATAAAAAAATAGTTAATTAATATAAAAATCTAATTCTATTTATTTCTTATATTACTAAGGTTTCCAGGAAAATATTTCCATTAATTCCAACAATTCATAGGATACATAAATGAAAATTTTCATTTATCGCCGAACACGAGTGGTTCCAATCACCCCGAGTACTCTGATTGTTGAACAAAAATATTTTTTTAATTAAATAAAGCACAAAACAGTTTTAACTTAAAATTTGGATTGATTTATCGCCAAGCGTTTACTTCATTGAGTTTAATAGACTATTTATTTTTAATATATAAAATAATTTTCAGTAACGCCAAATAATTGACCAGGAAAAAGGTATCGTGAGGGTGAAAATTGGTTTTTTAAAATTAAGTCATTTGCAGCCAGTAACCAAGTTCATTTTAAAATGAAAAATCTTTGCAAACTATAGCCACATATTCAGTTGTACCTTAGGTGAAGTTTTTTCGTAAATAAACAATTTAGTGACTAAAAGTTTAAATGGAACTTAAATATATTGAGTCACCGTTGCCCTTTTGGAAGTATTATATAATTTTAGCATGTATGTTGTTTACTAACAACATTAAGTGAATAAAGATGATTTTTTTCTAAAAAACTTTGTCATTTTATTTCGTTTATTAAAAAAATAGATTGCGATTTTTTTATGTAAGATTTATTACCGAATTCCAGAAAAAAATATGTTTTTTATGTTCTAACCCGTTTATTAGACATGCTTTTTCATATTTTCCACCTAAAAATAAATTTTCGAATATTTTGACTTAACGCCATTCTGAAACAATATCTTGAATTAGATTATTTTATTTCAAAATGGTGCAATTGTAAACCAAAAACACACTAAATAACTACCCTTTTTAACATTAGATTCATTTTGCCCTTCCGAAGCAGCCATTCATCCACTGAAAAGAGTTAAATCTAATAACAGTGCACTGTGCCTGCACATTTGCATTTGCGTCACTGCAGTATAAGCCTGTTCTCTAAGAATCTAACGCAAAAGTTCCATTTGATGTTCCATCTGTCCGCAAACGATGAATAATGGCCGCTACCTTCCATTTCGCTTTGCCCCTTTCATTCCTCTACCCGGTTTAATAATTTGTGTGCCCGAATTTTTGTTCAATTCAAAATGCGTGAAACTTCTGCGATCCGAATGCTTCGGGGTAATTGGAGTTGAAAGGACGGGATCGGGTTATTTTTGATTAAGGTTGATAACTGTTGTTTGGGCCTACTTTTTGTTATATTATGCATGCGAATTTGTGATATTTTTTGTTAATTGAATTGTAAAATTTGTTCCAATGTTTTATAGGAAAAAATGGGCAAAAGATATAAATTGTATTTTCTAAGGTAAAATTAATTTCGCGAGTTGAAAGTCTAAGAGTTTTAAATCGTTTCTCCAAGTACTTTAGTCAGCTTACACTAGAATAGGAGTGGTGTTAAATTCTTAATAAATAGTTACATTACCAATATTTACAGTGTATTTATCTATTAATTGTAATACAAGATATGATAAACATAATATTATCCAACTGTTGAAAATGACATTCAAAGTTTTGATAGAATGTCTCTAAGCAACTTTCTTTACTTTTAATTGCCTTATAAAAATAAACTTTGAAATTATATTTTCAAATGCTACTTACTACCAAATAGTTTGTCTTTTTCTCTTCAAAACTAAGAAAGGTACATTGCAAGTGTATAAAGAAACTATCTCTTAAAGAAATATTTTTCTGTCTATACGTTGAAACATTTTTTATTTATGTTTCGTATTTTTCCACTTTATTTTCATATGTTATTTGGTGAGCTGTTTAAATATTAGTACACAAGTTGGGGTATTCCTTAAGGTAAAGAGAAAAAAGTTTATTTTCTTTTGAAAAAAAAAATTGATAAATATTCAGTGTTTTGATCCCTCGTAAAAACGAAAGCGCTTAAATGTTTTATTGCATTTAAGTTTTGCGAGCATTTATTTTTCCAGATGTGCTGCGACTAAGAGTTTACTGAACTATTCATTTTTTCATTTAAAATATTTTTAGCTCACAGCAAAATATAAAGCATTGATAGCTTGAATTTTTTCCATTTGTGTGACTATAGAATTGCCTTGTTGTAAAACTCACCCGTCCGTGAATGTTTTATTTCAACATTTAAAAAACAAATAAAAATGATTAGTTATAAAGTACTGTGAAATAAGAATCACTTCATCTATTTCACAAATATTGCATTACTGTAATGATTTTTATTTATTTTAATACAAACAAATAAATACTATTTTAAATTTAGTGCCTTTTAAAAGCCATTCACCTATTATAAGAGTGCTCGGTTAGTAGCATAAGTGGTCAAGTTGACATTTAGCGATTCGAATAAAAGAATAAATATTTCAAATAAAAAAATACTTCATGACACATAACTGATACTTAATTATGAGCAATTTAATTCACATTTTTCTTTAATTATTTGACAAAAAATATTATTTAAATTCATATCAGATATTTTGTTGATAAGAAAAAATATGTGATTTTTTTTTAGTTTTTTAAATAAAAAACTAGTTTAATAATTTATAAAAGTTTTTCCAGGTTCATGTTAAAAAAGGCAGATGTTTCTGAATGTTAAATATTAATAACCCTTTTCCTTAGAATGATAAAACTAGAAAATTCACACATATATTAAATAGTTTATCGAACAAGTCATTACACATTCAAATATTTAAAAAAAAATAACACCAAATAATTATTTTTGTTTAAAAGCAACTGTATAAAAGAGTTAGGTAAGAAAGCATTAATTTTATGCATTACACAATGAAATACTTAAATGGGAAAACATTATTTGTGGTTATGTTGCATAAAATAAAGTTTTTATGACATAAATCTCAATTCAGTACCGAAGTCTTTAGTTTCGTCTTTAAAAATTAATTCATGTATTTTTAAAAAAAATTAGAAAGCATTCGATTTTCCAAAAATTTACAATAACTCTCTTTTCCAGCAAAAACAAAAGTACTTATTGATTCAGACGATTTCTCAAATTTAGAACGTACGTTTTTGAAAAATTATATACGGACAAATTTAGTTATAGCTTAAACATGTGACTTTTTCTACATAGTCTTGTGTTTTAATATAATTATAATTTTGATAAAAAGTGTAAACAAAATTAGTCTATTGGCCGAGGCGTTAGAGCCCCAGCACTACCTTTTAAATTACGTGAACCTAAATCAATATGTGGCATTGATCATTGTTTTCATTCAGAATCGGTTTTTACGAGAATAAAATTGTGTGACCTTAAAGTTTTTTGCGGGCCAACGCATGCTGTGCCCATTTCAGTTAACGAGAAATAAGGCGATGGGGTGTATTGTAGGAGATGTTCCATTCAGTTGATCCGACGGAATAAAAAATAATCTCTGCTGGAAACACTAGGATAGCAGATTTAGTACTATTACTAACCACACAAATTATTTGTAGCATGGCCAGTGTTCGGCCTCGGGAATTTATTAAAGACAAGTGGACTGACTATGGACAACGGGAAGCAAACAGAATAAATAAAGAATTTTCTTTGGAATTCCGAATGGGCATGTGTAGTCAAAGTTTCCCTACAAAACCGCAAATGATTCGTAAATTAACGGAAAAACAATGCATAACATCATAAAATTAATTTTTAAAAAAAAAATATTGAAAAAAATATTTACGTTAAATAAGGGATAATTCAATGTAAAACGACGAGTTTTTATGTGAGTATTTCTTGAAATATCCATGATATTTTTCGTAGAAAACATGATCTCCAATAAAAGGAGCCAATGAAATGCTTATTTTAAATTTATATTCCGTTCTAATTGGGCCTCTTGTAGAAAACAAGAGACAACAGCGCTGGCAAATTACCCGAACAAAAATGTCATTTCTAAGTTTCTCTGAAGCATCCGAAAAGACGTCACATCCAACCTTTTAAGTAAAAACAAATCATTGCTACACAATGGAGCGTCTTACACTCGACAATCCAATTTTCTACGTTATTCAGTAAATAAACTATTCAGGCTTTCGCGAACTAATACAGTTCCCTACTTTTTTTGGTTACCTCAAAAGAGAAGCAGCAATAAATATAGATGTCAGGGGCATCCGGGACGGGCTTAACTCCGAGGCTTTTGCGATCTCTCAAGAGAATTGTGGTTGTTGGTTTTTGTTATATTTTAAAAGAATTTTGATTATTTTGTACATGGTTAATCTATTTTTTTTTACAATTTTTATTTATACTTAAAATTATGAAGTTTTATTTTCTGTTGTAACTGTGATTTTTTGTTAATATAATAGTATGTGAAAAACTAAAGATACAAACGTAATTCAATTTTATGTTTTAAAATTCCATTAATGTTCTTAATGTGTAATGACGTAGATAAGTATATAATAGGAAATACATACAGAAATATATGCTGTAATGGAAATTAAATTGTAATAATGGAATGTCCGATACAAAATTTGAAGAGAGGAACCTTGAAATAATTTAATTGTATACACTGTAAAAAAAATTTAGTCACTTGTATGAGCAGAAGTGCTGCATTCTAAAACCTACAAATTTTCTATAATTTGAAAGCACATGTACCTGAGCCTCCATCCAATTTGAACTCCTTATCGTTAGAAAAGATAAATACTACCAAAGGTCACGGAAGGTTCCGTCATGTACGCGTGAGTAAGCTGAGAAACTACAGCATAGTTCTGTTTTATGGTTTTTAAAGAAACGATTATAATAAATGTTATCAAAGTGCATCAAATGAGTAATGACTTGCATTTATTAGTAAGAAATGACCAGTAAAAAATAACTTTTCTCCAGTCAAAAAGGAAAATGCAAAGTGATAAACCACGAACAAGATCGTTAAATAATGAGGAAGAGGCTAAATAATTTGGTTTATATTGGGAGAACAGTGGCGCCATAAGTCCAGAAATCAGAAACTGAACATAAAGCCGAATAAGTGAATCAGTACGATGTTCAAATTAAAATACACTGTAAAAAAGTTCTGTATAATTAAATCCCATTATGTGGTTATTTTTTACATTACAGTGTTGAAGCGTTTATTTGCAGCAAATCGTTGTTTTCCTTGTACAGAGTCTCATGAACAACTTACTCTAATGAATTAAAAACAAAATAGATATGTACATCCAATCACTCAAAGTGAAGCAAATTATCACAAAATGCATTTTACATCATACATGAGTTCTCATTTGATTGGTAAACTAGATGGATTTTCTACAATGTACATATAAATGCGTTTACAGCTGCATTTAAGATCTGTATAGAAGCTACACTCTTAACACAAAGGAGTGAAATCCACTCCTATAGGGGAAGTGCATTTTCGGCACCGGAAAGGAGTGGAAATTAACTCAGACTGAGTTAAAACCGCTCGTTTTAAGAGTGTATGACGTAGATTGTTTTCTTTTATTTCTTTTACCCACTCCGCAAAAGAGTGAAATCCACTCATATAGGAGAAGTGCATTTTCGGCACAGAAATGAGTGGATGTTAACTCAGACTGAGTTAAAACCGCTCGTTTGTTTTAAGAGTGTAGATGTAAGTAGCTAGATCATAAAACAAATAGTGAGAAAACCAGTCAAATACAACATAACGTTTAATCTTAACCATCCTTCGTCGGCCTATTCTTCAAGGCCCGTCGGGAACAGAGGAAAAATGTGGCCCCTCATGAATAAGGAACACAAAACATATACAAAGGGAGACTATTCATTGAGCTGTGGCGGGTGGGCCCCTGTGCGACTGGAAAATCGTTTGTATGGCTCGGGATGTTCGCCAGTCGAAGCAATTAATTCGACCAAGTAATTGCTATTAGGGAAGAGGTAGTTAACTTAAATGAATTATGTATTTGTTCGAAGCAGTGGAAGTTATATTGAATAATGTATAAAGAGCGGTAAAGGAAATGAAATGGTTTTAAAAGGAAACACTTGAATTGGTATTTTACGGGGTTTTGTGGTGCTTGGTATTTTTTAGATACGTTAAGTAATGAGATTTAAGATGTATGTTTGCTTGCTGGCTTTAGATAAATTGATATTACTGTTTCATTTCAAACTGTACTTGCAATGAAATGTATGCAACCAGCGATTAATTTCTTGAAATGATATTTTGTCTGAAACATATTTTTATTTAAATTTTTACTTGAATTTTTTATATCTAGAATTTAAATTCCTTCTTATTTAATATGTCCGTTCTACTTTTAATTTAATTTTACAAAAATATAGAAATTGAATATTTATGCATTAAATATATTAGATGTAACCTTGTATAAGTTAATATATTCGAAAATTAATAAAAGTTGAATTATTTTTCAAAAAATTGTCTCCATTTTAGTTTTAGGTATATTACGAATTACTAGATTTAAAAATTTCCTACATCGTTTTTATTGGATCTATTTGCATATTCAATTTATTTTTATGTCAAGAGAAAATAAATAATTCACGCTTCTATTATTTCTAACATAAGTTAATACAAATCAATAAACAAGATTTTATTTAACAGGAAGAAAATTGGTTTTTATTTATGAACTTGAATAAAGATCTCCAAGCCATGTTCTTATTTAGTTTCGTTACGAAACTTAGAATTTATGTAATACAGTTATTTATACTACTTTCATTTAAACATTCTTTTTAATCATATGAATACTTTGTTAGTAATAAAAATACTTTATTCACCAATTATATAATTTTAATAAAAATATTACGATGCAGACGATTCAATTTTATTTGAAATTGAAAAAAAAATATTTATCATTTCAAACGTTTCCAAATAGAGTGTAACATAATTTAATATTTTAGGAGTAGTCAATTTAAATATATTTTATTAAAGTTTAATTCCATGTAAATGCTTACCTCAAGTGAATTTCAAAAAAATATTTTTAATTACTGTTGAAACTTTTATATGAAATTTAGAAAAGTTTGAATTGTACAAATTTTGCATCAAAGACTATTATTATTTTTATCTGTGGCAACACTTTAGCTTCAAAGTGGCTGCATTTTTGAAAAGCATGGGTTATGGTTTTTCATAATGTTGAGTTCTTTAATTTTAAGTAAAGTATTATTTTTATCAGATTTTTTGGTAAAATTATTAAAATACACTATAATAACTGTCTTAAAACACAATATTAATCGGTATTTATAAATAAAAGATATTTAATTAGAAAGATAAAAATCCAATTTTTGGCTGTAGTGTATGTCACGAAAAGATATAAAAGTTTCTATAACTTTTTAAAATAAAGTTTTTCTTCAAAATTTTTAAGATATTTTCTTTCTATATTAACCTCTGAGTAAATCCACACCTTTTAATTTTAAAATAAGAAGCATTTTCTCTATTTATAAAACATTTTAACTTTGCAGTGTAAGTCACAACGAAGTGTCAGTCACAGCTTCTGTTTGATTTATCTGTTGTAGATTAGCTATAATATTTGTAGATTTCTTATATTTGGATAATTTTGATTTAAGATGACTAAATCAGCAGCGAAAAGAAAAAGAGAGCAAAGCGAAAGAATTTAAGCCTTCAAAGTCATTTCCAACCTTCAAAGAAAATGAAAGCAAAACCATTTAAGGAAAAATTTTAACTAAAAACACCAAGTAGTGCAATTTCCAACCTTAGAAAAAATTAAGAATTACTGCACCAAGGGATATTCTGCATCGTTAAGAAAAAGGACCAATCATGATGACTTTTAAAAGCATTCAAAATAGCACACATTCATGCAATGTTCCAACGTTTAGAAAACATTTAAGGCATTATCTGCCACCAATGTTGTATAATTTGCATTCGTTAAAGAAAAAGGACAATTAATGTACTTGGTGAAAGGAGGAGGATCAAAGAAGCCACACATTCCAGGAAAATTGATCCATATTCTGCTAAAAAGTTTTCACTTTGCATAAGAAATCTGCTCAAACATATCACTATTATACATTTCTGACAACTGTGTAAAGGGCAAAATAGGTAGATTAAATGGTATTTGCTCATCGAAAGGAAAATCAATATTTTTGATTTATGACACTCAAAAATTGCTCTTCTTTTAAAAATTCAAGAATTACCTACTTAAAATTGCCAATGTTTCATTAAATCCCCAAAAATACTACACGGCTGACTACACAAATGGAAATGTTGTAAAAGTAAATACCTCTCAACAAAATTCTGGAAATGAATTTGACGCTGGAAAAGGAGCTTTAGTCCCTTTTGTAGGAAAAAATATCATTAAATATTTTGTGGGGCAAATGTTAAGTAAAGATGCTTTTTCAATAAAACTGAAACATCTGCAATGGTAGGGAAGTCTTTTTGCGTGACATGAGAACTAAGATTTTTAAGACATTGATATTGAAGAAAGAATTAAGAAATTACCAGAAACCAACTTTAGGGGACGTTGTCTAACTTTTTCTAACTATGATTTTTCCATGTATGCAATTTTTAACTTACCATGTTCAAAATCATTTACATATGTTATGTTATTATTACCAAAATTTTCATATATGTGATAAAATTCACATGATGTAGTGTAAGTCACAATTTGAATGTAGTGTAAATCACGCACAAAAATGTTAATAAATTATGTCCTATCATATTTCAACACTTTTTTGCAATTAAATTATTTAGCTTCAAACCTTATCCTTAAAATAAGCACTTGTAGAATGTTGATTTACTGCACTAGAAGAAGAAATTAGAGTTCATAATGATAATTAAAAGTCGACTTCCTTTCATGTAGTGTAAGTCACATCAGGACATTTTTATTATTTTTAGTATAATATTAAATTTAAAAAAAGTTTTTACTGGTTGCTAAAATACAATAGATTCAAGGGTAAACTGACATACAATATTTATTTTTGAATAAATAGAAAATAATTCCGAACAATGCAGTAAACGATATTTGTTAAATCGTCAAATGTAGTGTAAGTCACGCATGGAATTGCCATAAAATCAATTCTTTAGCGTTTCACACACACAATCTACAGTTCTTTGCATTATTTTTTAAGCATATATATATATATATATATATAATATATATATATATATATATATATATATATATATATATATATATATATATATATATATATATATATATATATATATATATATATATATATATATATATATATATATATATATATATATATATATATATATATATATATATATATATATATATATATATATATATATAATATATATATATATATATATATATATATATATATATATATATATATATATATATATATATATTTTAATCTTACAGTTAATTAACGTGGGAAGAGTTGTCACAAAAGATTGAGTTGCGCTTTACATGACGTGACGTATTATTATTCTGTGATAATTTTCACAGAAATTCTCCCTTGTTCTAAAACGATACCTGGAATTTTATGTTCTAAAAAGTAATAAGATAAAAAAAATCGAAATCATATTAATACTACGTCAAGAACATTAAAAAACAACTACAAAAACGGAAAAAATAATATTGCGAGATACTTTATTAGCAAAATGTATTTTTTTATCTTTATTTCGTTAACGAAAGTGAATCTACGAAGTTATTTTAGTCTTGTTAAGAAAAAAACTCTGGATTCTTATCAATCACACTTCGCTAACATTGTTTTTATATCTACAATATTACTATCAAGTAAACTTCTATTGATCATTCGCACAACCATGTTTATCATTTTCAATTTCTACATGTAAATAAGTGGTAGAATAAAAAGAAATACAATCATCATGAAGTTTGAAGCTTACAACTGCTGAAGCTCTGTCATCAGGCTTCATAATTATTAACACTCCAGTACTACAACTTATATTAATTTTACTCAATTATTAATATTACTGAAAACAATTTACTAACAAAGTTTTAACAAAACATACATTACTGGAACAAAATAAATGTTTATTTGGTAAACGAAAGTGAATCTGCGAAGATATTAAAGCTTTGTTGACGAACTCCGGATAAATCACAATTCACGAAGGACATTCCAAGTGCTATTAGATCAACTTCCGCTGATCATTCGTACAAATATCGTCCTCATTTGGATTCCATGTCTACAATTTCCGCTCGTAAAAGAGTGATAGGGTACAACGAAAACGAAATCATCCGGGATCTATGTAGCTACATACTCAGGACTGGCCCGGGGAATCTCAGGCACGTTTGCCCTAACCTCTTCTTATAATTGACTTAGTACCCGGAGAGGAAAAAATGCACCAAGAAAAAGTAATTTATCTGTTCTGAGACACGAAAAGATTGGAAGGTTTAGTTTTGTCTATTTATCGCTAGTTGGGTGATTTATATGTGTTTAGGATTGCATATTGGTGGATGTAATTAGGTTGCTTATCAATATTGAATCTTGGACATTTTGTTGATGTCTGTAGCACAGTGTAGTATACTGCTTCTTAGTTCATTGTAGGTGGAAACAGTGAGTCGAAAAACACTTACTTTTATAATACTGGGGTAACACGCGAGGAAACTAGGATTAGTAAAGGAAACTCGGAAGGAGAACAATTTTTTTATTCTAACTCTACGTACGTCAAAGTTCTAGTTTCAACTTTTCCCGACACAGCTAGTCAGTAATTATGTTTTTACGACATATTAAGGGTTTACGATGAATTCATTTCAAAAATTGTATGAACGCTAACCATTAATATTTGTTTATCTTTTTTTAAAACCAAGAACTCATTTATTTCACATAAAAAATTAAAAAAAATCCACAATTTATTAAAATAAAATAAATAAATTGCTTAAAATATGAACAATTCGTATATTTTCAATGATAAAAGTCTTTGAAAAACACTACGCTAATCTTTAATTGCATGTTTAAAATTTATTCGAAAATGTTTCGTCTGTTAAGAGTTTTAATGATATATTTCTTATTTCAATACAAAAACGAATATTTAAGATTTATTAATTTCCTAATGCATACTAATAACCAGCAAAATATTATTCTTCAAATTTTAAAATTGATTTAAAAGATTATAATGAGTTGAATAAAAATATATTTTAAAGCATAAATTCGAAAAATACTTTACACTGCGAAAACATTATTTTCAAAGATTAAGTCGTGCGTGGTAGAGTTTTTATAACGAATAAGAAGAGTAAAAAAAACTAAACTCTGAAATGTTGAAGATTTTCTTCTTTCACTAAAGATTAAGAAACTCTTTCCAAGAGTTCAACTTTCTACTCGCACCACTCTCATTAAAAGAAGGAAAACTCTGGTTGCAAATGGACGGAACGTGCACAACTGTACTTCTATTTCATCTGTAGACTTGTGTAATTAGCTTTTGAGGTACTGTTGGGGAAAACTGCTTAAGTCCAAAAATAGATCTTTCCAAAAAAAGGTGGTTATAATTAAATATTTTTTTAAGTCAATGTGATGTACAAATTTCAAATCAAAATTGCATGAACTTCTAGTAGATGAACCAGCAGATAGTGTATTTTTAAATATATTTCACTAGATCATAGCATAATGTAGTATTTGAGAAACTGTTTTACCATGTCAGCCGAAAAATAAACCGAATGATTGATTTTTAAATTTGTTCAGAAGTAAATGTTCTATGTTGACTCTTAGAGGACCTGCCTCCTAAAAGTTAGGAGACAAGCTGTAAATACCCTTTTAGCCTATTCCGTGTTTTCCGTCAAACGGGGTGTCGCGATGTAGTAAAATGATGTATAAATATGAATCAAGTAGTAGTTAATACATTTGCGTTGTGTTATATAAAAATAATCTTATTTAATAACTATGCTTATAGCGACGTAAACCTTCCAGATTCTATAAATTTTTTTCCCAAAAATATCTACAAATAGGCTAAACATCAACTTAAAAAAAAGGCTAATTTTGTAATTGTAAAGAATTAATTTATTGAACTGAATAATCAAATTTCCGAGTATATTTAAAAAAAGACAAAGCTGTATTTTGGGGAGAGCAATGGATAAATAAGGGAAAATGAAATTTTAAACTAAGATACACGGAATGAGGCAATTAAAAATAATGGAATCCTTGTCTAAATATCAAGTAATTATTTAAAAAGTTACCCACAGTTTGAAGTGTAGGGGGGGTTACGACTGCTATGAGCCTCACAACAGGAAAGGGTGAGGCCAGTAGTAGAGCTCTGCAGGGGCGCACACATCAAGATAGGGACGCAGACATCAGGAGTGGCTCCGGGAAGTATCCGGCGAATCAAGGGCATAGATGAGGCACTTAGGCATGAAGTGGCACAGACATAAGGATAGAGTCCGGGAGGTGTCCGGCGAATCAAGGTCATAGATGACGCACTTAGGCATGAAGTGGCACAGACTGCGAAGTCAAAAGGCAACCCAATTATTTTTGAATTTCAGTGTTTCATGTTTGTCAATGGAATGAAGTAAGGTCCAGTTCTTCTGTTGAATCTCCATCCTCTCATTCCCTTCGTGGGCGTGGACTTGTTGCTCAATTGGTTGTCACATTAGGTGACGTGTGGCATGGGGTGTTTCCCACTCCTGCGATAGGTTCAAAGTTCTTTTTATGGATTTTTCCTTTCCAATCCTATCATCGTGGGAATATGCCTCTTGCAGACTTTTTTCCAGGAAGGGATGATGGGACCACCTGGTGTTCTGTCGCCAACAGGGCTCTCAAACTGTTCTCCTGTCCGAAATCTAATGAATTTATGGCTTTAGTGCCCCACTTATCTAACTACAAACCTGTCCAAAAGATTCCTAACGTCGTGAGAAACTTTTGTGAAAAAAAGGAGTGATGCGTCATTGAAAAGAGCAATTAACGCATCACGACACGGGGTAACTTTGGCAAAAGCAAAATATTGTAGAATATATATTGTCATAGATCAAGAGAGAGTACCCATATAAAGCCAAGTACATTTTTATAGAGTGTATTTAATGAGAAAATATTAGAAACAGAAAGAAAGTTTTGGAAGTTTTGTCAAATTTATACTCTATTAACAAAGAAAATCAATTCGACAACATTACACTTCGCTTCATTAAATTCGTCTATTTAACATTTCAAAAAGCTTGAATTAAACTTTTCTTAAAACAAGAGCATTTTTAATAACATTTTGTATAATATATTCTGTAAGAGCATCTGAGCTTACAGATTATCAAAAAATCATGATTTATTCATCAAGTTCTCCCTATTAGGTGGTTCAAGTTATCTCTCTATTATTACTCGTTATCCCTTGATTAGCTGGTACAATGACAATTATATCTTCATTATTTTCTTTTTTTATAACATACGTATAATCACAGAGTGGTTAAACCCAACCTTAAACTAGGACACTCCTTTTTTGTAATTCGACCTCCCAATGAAACCTTCAAACACAATTTACAAATACATCTTTATAAATGTCCTTGTGCCCAATCAAATAAAAATAATCAATTCCTACCCACACGTCTAACAACCGTCAAAACTTATCCAATACCACTAAATCGTCGATGTAATCTCGTGAACATTATTGGTCAATAATGCTCTCGACATTCGTCTCTGACGCGTTACGCGCCAAAATTCTCATCGTTTGGCGCGCGCGGGAAAACAACTTATTCTAATTACGTCACTTTAGTTAGTCGCTACCTGAGGTAATTAGGTTAGGTTAATGCGAATGAGCATCAATTACCTGCGAATTTGGGTAATGTTGCGTAGATTATGCACATGCGTTTTATGTTTTCGGGATTATTAATGCAGTAAAATCTGAAATGGCTCACTTGGTGAAGTATACTTATCATGGAAGGAAATGTTATCAAAATTTTATAATTTATTAGGGTCTGATTGATAGGTGGCTGCCGAGTAAAATATATTTGCTTTTTTATTTTGTTGATGCTTTGGGTTTATAGATTTATTTTATAAAGACTTTTGTTCTCAAAAGATGATACATTTTATCTACAATCATACCAGCATTTCCTTAAATACATAGATAAAAATAAAATATTAAAATTATTCTAAATGAGTTCTTTTGTTTTAGTAAGTTCAATTAACTTAATATACATCGAATAATTATGTAAAAAAAAATCTGTATTCACTTTTTATTCAAGAGCAAGTTATTTTTTACGAGAAATATAAATTAACTATTAAACTTATATAACGAATCATCACAAATAAACTAAATAAATGTTCATCTTCAGTGAGTTCAGTACCATCAACTGCAATCTTAAATAATATTTTGAAAATCTATATTATGCTTCTCTGAAATTCAATAAATGTGTGTTAGCTTCCACACTACGTTTATAACGTAAAAAGTGGAAGGTATTATAATCGTTCTGTCCGTCTGTCACTGCCACGAGGGCGTATTGTGGTTTAGGCTCTTAGTCTAAGAAAGACATCCGGTGTGAGAGAATCATTATCGTGTATTGAGGTCATTAAGGGGGAATGGGCGGGCTGGAGCGGGGGTCTCCAAAGCAAAGTGCATCAGTGTTACTCCAATGGCGAAAAAAATATTTCCTCTGCCACATTTCTCCGGCTGTATTGAATATTTTTTCAAGCGGATTTTTTATATGATGCATGTAGCTGACTTACAGGTCCCGACAATCCCACTTTTTGAAATGGGTTCGAATATTTTTTATAATTTTTAATAAATAATTTTACACAAAAATATTCGAATTAATTTCAAAAAGTGAGATTATAGAGACCTGTAAGTTATCTACATTTATTATTTAAAAAAAAATTGTAAAAATATTCCATACAGCCGGAGAAATGTGGCAGAGAAAATAGTTTTTTCGCCATTGGATTAACACTAATGCACTTAAGTTTGGAGACCCCCGGTCCAGCGCGCCCATTCCCCCTTAAGTTATGCATTACAGGAAGGTAGTTAAGTACACTATATCAGAAGGCCCAAGCCGTGAATTGTTAACGGTCCAAGATATGTGGTAGGAGAGTGATAAATACCTGTATGCTCTTGCGTGGCTCATGCAAGAGTAACACCGAGAAGTACACTCTTAAAACGTAGACTGAAATCCACTCATATAGGGGAAGTGCATTTTCGGCACCGGAAAGGAGTGGAAATTAACTGAGACTGAGTTAAAACCGCTCGTTTTAAGAGTGTAGGACGTAGATTGTTTTCTTTTATTTCTTTTAAGCACTCCGCAAAAAGAGTGAAATCCACTCCTACAGGGGAAGTGCATTTTCGGCACGGAAATGAGTGGAAATTAACTCAGACTGAGTTAAAACCGCTCGTTTGTTTTAAGAGTGTAGGTGCGGGAAGATTCCAGTCCGCTGCTTAGTGGCTACGGAGTCGGTGAGGGGGCGGCCGTGAGGTCGCTCGGCAGACGTCGAGAGAGAAGGTGCCGCTAGCATTAGGCTTCGTATCGGCCACTAAGACGTGAAGATGCACTCGCTGTCGGTTTCCGGGGAGAGAGGGCAGGATCGCGCTTTCTTAGCGCATTTCGAATTTGGAGAGAGGATTTTTCCCAAGAAAGCTCCGTGAAGGTCCCGGAACGGAATCTAGAGTCTGAGTGTGTGTCCATCACTGCTCCGTCATTTGGTCAGAGAGTCCCGCGTCCAGGGAGTCTTGGTTGTTCCTTACTCGCCAACCAGGGGTCAAGAGGGCAGGAATGCAAATCCTCTTTCGCAGGGAGACTCGACATTGGCTTGGGAAGGTGTCGGTCACACCAGTCTCATTATGTATGCCCAGACTGTATGTCTCTCGATTGCCAGTCACTCACAAACGGCAAGGTTACCTTCTTGGCATGGCAAGGTTACCATCTTGGCAGTCACCAACTTTCATAGCCCAAACTACAAATGCTACGGACAAGTGTGATACGTCAAAAAATTCAGCGCATTAAAATTAGAATACATTGAAAATTTTAGAAAAGAATTTGAATTAGAAGTACTTCAATTATTTAAAAAATTGCAAATATTATTGCTCATTTAAAAAGCATAGAAAGCCATTTTTATTAGAATTAAATCACCATTGCCATTCACAACAATCGCTCGAGAAACTTGACAATAAATTAAAATCAATTTTTTTTTGCGACATCGATCAGTTTGAATCAGTTCAAATATATTTCACTACGAGATTCGTTGTATGTTGATATGAAATATTTTCATTCTATTTAAAAGGAAGGAATATTACATATTTATTCTTTGAAATATAAATTAATTTTTGAAAACGATAAGTAATAATTATTGGATTTTCAAAATAAAATAAATGAAACTAGCCAAATTTAGCATGCAAATTTTTAATATAGAATTAACGCTGTGTTTGGCGCATTTTTACCTGTTAAAACATAACTGTTGTGTGGAAGCGGGTTAAGTGGCAGATTCTGTTACAACCCTACTTTTTTTATGAAAAAAAACTAAATTAATATATAACGCATTCCTGAAATTAATAATGCATATACAACGTTCTTAAGTCCATTTATAAATATAAAATAGTTTTCAAAGTAAAAGTAACTCAAATATTTATATTAATCTTCGCATATTCTATCATTTGAAAAATATTTTACATCGAAAACCCTTTCAAATTCTTTACTCGATATTCGAAACCTACATATATTTACTATTTCGACTATTTACTGAAGGTAGCCTACCATAAATTCCAGGACGCAGCAGACGATACTCAAATTAAAATACATCCAAAACACTCCTTGCTTTTTCAATCGTCTCGCATTTCTTTCCAAACACTTTTAGTAATTCGATTCCGGCCAGGATTTCGAATGCTTCTGGATTGGGATTACAGAAGAAAAGCAAAATGTGCAGCAATAAAATATTGCCCTTCTTCATTGAATATATTTGCATGGCTGAGAAGATTCGGAGTGATATTTGTAATGGAGGATTTTTTGAGTTCAAGTAACGGATTGAACCACTTAGTGTGCTTATTGAATATGGGATAGATTTTTTTCATGTTTAAGAATTTATTTTACTTCAAAATATGTTTGGGATATAATTTATTTTGGGTTGAATTGATGTATCTTTATATATTTTGAGCTTTTTGAAAGAAATATATGTTTTGGAGATTACACGTTTGATAAAAAAACGTTTCTTTCAAATGTTATTCTCAAATGTTAATGTACACTGTTTTGCTGTCATAAAACATTACGAAATACATGATATATTATGCAAATGTTTAATAAATATTGATAAACGCAATGTATTTTACTAGTGCAAATGCATTGCGTTACAATGCATTATCGAGTTTAAATAACATTTTCAACAAACTTACCAAACAAAATTAAATAATACTGAACTACATGTTTAAATTTAGACGACTATATCTTTAAATATGTCTTCCCCTCAACACTTAGATCTACAAGAACGTTTGTATGTAAAATTTAAAGACACAAATATTTTAACAAATATATTGGAACTTGCTTATCGTTTTCCAACAACCCTATTTTAGGCATAGTCTAGCAAGAAAATTTTTGTAAATAAATCTACATATTTTTAAATTAAATCAACACAGAAATCGCTCTGACATTCTTTAAACAGACTAAAATATTCCATATGCCTTCGTTGTCACTTAAACTCTTAAGTCCTTGCGTGAGACTCCCATCTTGCCACCCTAAAGTCATTTACAAAAAATGAAACGCATCTTTTCGCATCTGCTTTACCTTACACGACTTTTGAGTTTTAGTTTTTTCAACCTCAGCCTCTAAAAGCGTTGATTGACGAGAAAGCGTGAGTTGTTGGTAAAACTGCCGACACTGGGTTCAGTTGTAAAACTTTCCCGGAGAAACAAGAAATTTATTCGATAAGCAATCCATCACATGGGCTTTGTTCACTACTTTGCGTCCTGTTTTAGGTTTTTAATGTACTTTTAGTTAGAAAGAGAGAGAGCGAGAGAGAGAGGTGTAACACGTTTCAGAAAATTATTCGTATTTTTGGTGAAGGTTGTTTTGAATGTCACATGATGACACAGAAGAGATCACGGCTTAAGTTCCAAATTAAGTTCAATATCAGAGTATGGCATATAGGTACTCTCTCTCTCTCTGTGCAAAATATTTAAAAATTGGTAAAAATGCAATTGTCAAAAGTTATTAATGATTTTCTTCCAGAGTTTTGAGTTTATTTACCATTTTGTTTTATTGATGTCCAATCATACTAAGTGTCATTCAACTATGATATGGATATACTTAAAACTTGTTTTATTCTATGTGCATTTTTGTTTTGGATATATAAGTATTTTTGCATTGAAAAGTTACATTTTGAGAAATTTCATTTTTTAAACATTTTCATTAAACAAATAAATATAATGCAAAGGCTCTTTTACGAAATCCTTTGAAGAATGCAAAAACCAAAGTTTTTTTTCAGTATATTTTTAATAGCATTCATTACTTATAAATATTACGTTACTTATTAAAAATTATAGGGGAGAGGTGCGTATTTATGGCCACCATGTACCTTGGTTTATCGGCCTTAACTTAAAAAAAAATACTTGGTTCTAACCGTTGTTACTTATAGGCCCTAAAAAAGTGTTAGCACGTACCCCTATAATATAGGGGTACGTGCTAACACTTTTTTTCATTTATTATACTATTTTAAATATTGGATGAGAAGCCTGCGGTAAGTTAAATAGAAAAATAAATGTGGGCAAAGGTAAAAATTTTAATCATCCTTCCATCTTTCTTTTTTATTCAAAAAAGAGGATGTTCAATATTTTTCTTTAAACTTTTCGAAAACGTAGCTTGTAAGGTTATGTATCAAATCAAATACTCATTAAAATTCATTTTAATGCGAGTCTGTGAATAAAAAAATTTTGTTCAAAATTACAAAGTCTTGTACCTAAGGTTATTTGTCTGCTATTTCCCCAAGGCCATTAAACTTCTAAAAAAAGTCAATTATATTTTGAGAAACATTTTAGTTCAGCCAAAAAGCTCGGACTTATTTTTCTGTGTAGCCATGACTGTATTATGAAGATCAACAATTATGTATTTAAGCGTTTATATTTTCGTAAAGTATATTAGTGCTAATTTGGTTTAAAAGCTCTTCAATGCTTTGATATTTAAAAAAAAACATTGTACAGTCTATAATTTTAGTTTACCTTTAGACTACACTGTAAAAAACCTGATGTTTTTACAGTTAAAAACTGTCAACTTTGACGCCGGTTAATAACTGTTTATTTTACAGTATAAAACTGTAATTTTTTTTACAGGAAAACTGTAATTTTAACAGGGAGAAACTGTTAATTTAGCAGGGAAAAACTGTGAATTTAATAGTTTAAATCTCAAAATACTAATACGGAAAAAATATAATGGGTAATATTTTAGAAAAACTTTGAAATAACAAGTAAATTCTGATTGTGTTTTCGGTTCTAACAAAAGTTAATAGAAGAGCACATGCCACAAAAAAGCTATTTCTGACTTTTGGTAAATCTTTTCAAATAATTCTTCCAATTTCTATAGAAATAATGTAAAGAGTTTCAATAAAGCGAACAAATATTAGATTCAGGAAATCGAATTAGAGTCGAAATAGTTTTGCTTTATTATATTCTCTTCTTGATTTATTATTTTATTTTAGACGTTGTTAGGTTTCTGTGTTTCTTTCTCTTCAAAAATAAAGTTCCAAATCTGTTTCTTAATATAAGTTTAAATTTTCGACAGCTTATTAATTCAATAACCAAAAAACGGCAAAAAAATATTTTGAAAAATAAAAGCTATGTTAGCAATCATAATATTTTGTAACATTTTCGATAACATTTAGTATGTAGTTTATTCAATACTAAAATTTTTTTGATATCAATTGAAATTTATATTTTTATACTTTTATTTATAAGTACAGTTTCTAAACAATATCTAAAGCTTTAAATGATCCCGTTACTAAAAATAGTATTAATTTGATCCAAACAGTTTTTAATTTTATTAATTGTATAAGAATTAGGAAAACGCCAAAACAAATTATTTTTCGATATAAATTTAATATTTTTTCAGGCTCAAAGTATATTTTACTCGCTGAAATACTTTATACTTCGCTTTATACTTATTACTGAATATGCTCGATGTAAAGTTAACATCAAAATCTTCATTCATGGTAACAAAACTCAGTACACCCCCAACCGCAAATTTAAACTTAAGTTGAACTACTTTTCCTAAGAGTAACTTATGATAACATTACGACCACCATATCTTCGTTAAACTGTGACATAGCAACTTTTTATCGCTAATTTAAAGATAGGAGCCAGTTGGGATCACTTTTTGAAATTTTGATTTCGGGGAATAAAGTTCGCAGATTCATTTCACGGTTGGCAAAAGATTTCTTCGCCAAGGGGAAATTTATTTGACCAACTAACCGTGGAAACTTGTCTTCATGTTTCATTCGTAAGTTACGGAAACGACTTGGAGTGTTGTTCTTTACGGTGATGAAATTTAATGTTGGGAATCTGAGAATAGTTTTTGATTTTGATGTAATCGTAAATATGTTAGCTAGAATTAAATTGTTGAAAATTGTGAATTATAATTTAATATGGGTCACAGATAAAAGAAAAAATCATTCATTTTACGCTTTTTCTGTACATTCATAACACGTTAAATTTAAATGTAGTTAATCTTTATCATACACATAAAATAATCATTTGTAAAGTAGTTCATTCACTTATGAATTCCATTTTTATTAAACTTACGTCATTAATTCTTAATAACAATTAAAATTAAAAGTTAAATAATTAGAAAATCTCATTAATTAGGAATTATTCATTTAGAAATCTGCAATATATAAGTATGGAAATAATAATCGAAACTAATGTTCAATGTATTAAAACAGTGCGGAGCAATGTACTAAATTTTTCATGAAATTTGTATGTTCTTTATGCTCTATGAAATTCCCTGATTATTTTACTATGTTAATGTTCCTTATCCACTTGGTGCATATCATACTGCATGTTGTACAAAATATCATGCTGTACAATGTTCAAAAAATTTTGCCCAACAGTTGACTCAATAATATGACAAATGTAGATGATGATGTAAATTTATTATAATAAAAATTTAATGCTAATGATGTTAAAATTTTTCTAAATAACAAATCACCACCTGCTAAAAATAAAACTAATATATTTCGTAAATTAATTCTTAGATGAAAGCGCCCAATCACAAATAATCCATTAATATCAAATCAGTTAATAGAAACATAAATCTAGACAACAAAAAAAAATCCACCATATTTCATATATAAAATTCCTTCTCCACCAAAAAACACAGCACTAGAAATTATCTCCCGAAAAAAAGTTCTGAAAAAACCTGGCATTTAATTCAAGGAATCGTTATTAAGTGTTGCGACAGTTGAATCAAAAAGAGGACGAATGTAGATGATGATGTAAATTATTTAATACAAATACTAAGCTAACTATGTTAAATTGTGTTAATTACCAAATCGCTATCTGCTAAATATAAAACTTTTATTTCAAAACATAATTCTCGAATAAAAACGCCCAATCACAAATCCATTAATATCAAATCAGTTAATAGAAACATAAATCTAGACAACAAAAAAATTCCGCCATATTTCATATATAAACTTCCTTCTCCTACAAAAAAACACAACACTAGAAATTATCTCCCGAAGAAAAGTCCTGAAAAAAACCTGGCATTTAAGTCAGGGAACCATTATTAAGTGTTGCGACAGCTGCATCAAAAAGAAGACTAATTTAGATGATGAAGTTAATTATTATAATACAAATACTAAGCTAACTATGTTAATATTGTGTTAATTACCAAATCGCTATCTGCTAAATATAAAACTTTTTTTTTTCAAAACATAATTCTCGAATAAAAACGCCCAATCACAAATCCATTAATATCAAATCAGTTAATAGAAACATAAATCTAGACAACAAAAAAAATTCCTCCATATTTAATACATAAACTTCCTTCTCCTACAAAAAAACACAACACTAGAAATTATCTCCCGAAGAAAAGTCCTGAAAAAAACCTGGCGTTTACGGCAGGGAACCATGATTAAGTGTTGCGGGGACCTGGGAACTATTACTCGCCGGGGACTCATTTTGGCTTCACTGTTCATCAATTTCGGCTATTGGACGCGGATGCATTGTTATTGTTGGCCCTCTGACCCGACAGGGTCTACTGGGAGTCCGGCGATTAAATAAGCTCAAACCCGAAGAAAAAAGTTTAATCTGATGGAAGTTTTTATGGCGCCGAGTTTTTATGATCTTCCGGAGACGTTCTGCGGGATTTATAATCTTAAGAAAGTGCTTGGAAGAATGCAATGGTCAAGAACATGCTTTTGGGATTGGTTGTTTTGTTTTTTGACAGTGAACGTAAGCTGTACCGATGAAAGTGGGAATTGTTTACTGAAGGTAATTAAAAATATTATTCTAACGTATTGAATATAAGAAATATTTTTTTGTGCTGGGATTTGTTTTGTTTTTGGACAATGAAGATATGCTACCTTTGAAACTGGAAATATGTTGTGGAAGATAATTTAAAATATTAATGCAACGCACTGGTTTTAATAAATATATTTATTACAACTATTCGATAAGTTTATTACATATAATATTTTAAAAATGATTTTGGACGCGGATGCAATATTCAATCGTTTGTTATTTGTTTTGGTATCATTTACTAATAGGCGCTGGGGTGCCCTGTAGGCAAGGTGCTTTTGCCTTGCATGCGAAAAGTCACAGGTTCGGGTCCGGACATTGCCAAAGTAATTGCCGACTATAAACGCTCTGTACAACCAAAACGTCCAACGAAAACCCCCAAAAAAGTATTAGAGTCATCTGATGTTATCCTAAAAGTTGAGCCGGGTGCATATTTAGGTGTCGACTCGTCATTTGACTGTGATTTTAAATTATGACGCCCGTCGTCAATAACCCCCGTGTAGCTCTAATGCGAGGCTAATTCAACCTAATAATAACAATGTAAAAATAGTAACAGTATAGTTGGATTTGGTATTGTTTCATATTTGTTTAAAATAAATATTTATGAATGTAAATGAAGAAAAACTATATTCATGAAAAATTTATGTTTATATTCCCTTAACATCAAAACGGGTTTCTTTGAACGATAAGTTTATTCATTTTATTTTTTGGTGGATAAACTTCAGTGTAGTCTATTCGGAGGAAATTAATTTATGGAAGATGATATTTTTTTGAAATTTTAATGTTTTCATTAACTGATCTGATATTCATAGATCTAAAATCTCTTTTTTATTAATTATTTTTCATAAGTAAATTTCAATTTTAACAATGTTATTTTTACATTAGCATTATGATAATGGTAATAACTTTGTACTTATAATGAAAAATATGTAAATGTAAATTGAACTGAATAAAATTATTTCGTTTAATTAAATGTCTATGATTCTTATTTATAAGGTGGTTTTTCACAGCTATCAGCAGTAAAGTTTAGATTTGATTTCTTAAACGACGAAAAAAATATTTCGTTTTGCGTAAAATTTTAGTGTTAATTATTTTCTCACACTGAAAAAAAAAAATCCTGAATATATGAGGCAGTTGCGGTGCATGTAATTTTCAGAAACGTTTCAGAGTGTTTTGGAAACTCTGTATTACTCTTTGTATTATTTGGAAAAAAATTTGAGCATTTTAAAATCAAATCTACTACTTTCCAATACATATCCGTCTTATATAATGTCTATAAGTAGGTGGGATTCGAACCCTCGTGCACCTAAGAAGTCGCCCTGACATTCTTTAAACAAACTAAAATATTCCATATACCTCCGTTGTCACTTAAACCCTTAAGTCCTTGCGTGAGACTCCCATCTTGCCACGCCACCCTAAAGTCATTTACAAAAAAAATGAAACGCATCTTTTCGCATCTGCTTTACCTTACACGACTTTTGAGTTTTAGTTTTTTACTCAGCCTCTAAAAAGCGTTGATTGACAGAGAATAGCGTGAGTTGTTGGTAGAAACTGTCGACACGGGGTTTTCGGTTGTAAAACTTTCAGTAAAAGACATATAATTAAGCAATATGATGGAAGACTTGTATCAGATTTCTTTTTAGTTTTAATATTTAGTTGAAATAGATGAAGCGGAAAAAATTAGAACAGTTCAGAAAATTCATTGATTTTTGAAGATCTGTTTGTTACTGTCAGCACACGAATTAATTAGTCGGAGTTAGTTCCTAAATTGTTATATCAATAGGAACACCTGAACATCAAAGACGTTTAAGCACTTTCTTAGGTTTCTTCCCTTTATCGATTTATGGGAAAGAGGAGATTTAGCAGAGTTGATGAGACGAGTGTTGTAACTCAGTCGGTAAAATTCTCGAGAAAAAAATTTATTCAAAGCAATTATCCATGGTGTCACAAGTCTGTTTAGTTTTTGAATGTACTTTTAGTTAGAAAAAGAGCAGGGGTGACACAGTATTGATTTGTGATGATCACGATGACAGAAGGTCACCTTAGTTCCAAATTAAGTTCACTATCAGAGTATGGCATACATGCATGGCATACAGGTACAAGGCAGACGACTTAACCACTAGGCCACAGAAGGGTAGTCGTAGAGTTTACTATTTTCTTCCCGATTTTTCGATTGTATTGGCAGATGTGGGATGAGATCATTTGTTCACACTCATGCGTCAAAGATATTCAATTTCTTAATTAAAAAAAAGAAAATTTTACAAATGATCGGAAATATGCCATTAACAAGTCTCTTATATTTTCTGAAACATTTCAGTTACGGCAAAAATGGTTTCTGACATTTTTTCAGTGTGATGATCGGTGGTACATTTTTGAAGGTTCGGTACCTTCTTTTTGGAAGATTTCCTATTTCTTTTGAATGATATAGTTGCACAAGGATTTAAAATTTAGAAGTATTTTAGATTAGAATACTTTTTCAAGTTACATTTTGTTATCATATAAGAGAAATAATTGCAATATAAATAAAATTTTTTTTAAAAAATGCTATTTTAAGTGCATAGACTTCGGAAATAGTAAATTATATTTAGATCAGTTAAAACAAAATAAGTATTTAACATTTTAGTGTTTTGGTTATTTATTAAGTTTCTCTAAAAGGATTAACATATAAACAGAAAACATTGTTATTTCTTAGTACATGCAAAATAATTTCCAAGATTATTAAAGCGCTTTATGCAATAACGAAATTAATAACACAAATATTTGACACATATTGTCGTAATTATTCGCCGCATTCTAGACAGAAATTATTATAATAAAATGGTGAAATGTAAAAAAAAATTGTCGTACGCTATAATAATAATAATCGGACAGTTTAGTATTGTAAGTAAGTTAAATGTTTGAAAGATGTAATGCTTATTTCTTGTAATAAAAATTTATCTAAACATATAAATAATAAATAATATAATAACGATTTTGTACGTATAACTACTTATTATTTTTTATTATTGGTTTTAGTTTACTAACTACTTCAATAAAACCAAAAATTGTAATCGTAAATGAACACAAAAATAAAAAAAATACGATAGTTTAAAACTATTGTTTTCTTTCTGATTGCATGAAGTTTTAACTTTTACACTCTTAAAACAAAAGAGGGAAATCCACTCATATAGGGGAAGTGCATTTTCGGTACGGAAAGGAGTGGAAATTAACTCAGACTGAGTTAAAACCGCTCGTTTGTTTTAAGAGTGTATATACGTTCTAAAATGAACATGAACATAATAATATTATTTTGAAACTATGTCTATAGTTATGTGGTTAATTTTTATTATAACTAATATTGTTTTGTTTTCTTTTTTAGGTAAGTGTGAAGCGTGAGTTCAGTAAAGGTAAAAAAAAATCTACGCAAATGATTGTATATTACTAATTCTTAAAATGTAAGTTAAATAACAAAAATGATTTTCTATTTATAATTGTACATTAGAAATGTACTTAAATAAGTGTTCTTAAAATGTTTTTACATTATAGCAAATAAAAAAGGCTATTAATATTGTATAAAAATACTTTAAAGCAATAGTCTCCTCTGTTTATTTTTATAGCTTTTGCTTTCGATATAAAATTGGTTTTTCTAAACAAAATAGTAACAATTGGGAATGTCTTATATGTCAGAGAAACACAATAAGAGAATTTGGTAGACTTGTGCAAAAGCAGAACATTTTATGAATTCGAAACTTTTATAAACTAAAATATCACTTTATACTAGTGTATTTAAAAGATACATGCAGTCGTTAGTGATGGTTTCAATCGTGATCTTTCTCGATTGTTAGCCGAAAACTTATAAACTAATTAAATTTTTCTTTGCAATTTACTTCCAAAACAAATCTTTAGAAATTGTACGTATTATCGTCTAACAAATGCGACGAAAGTTTATGTTTAATATTTCATAAAGAAAGTCACTTTACTCACTAGTGTATCTAAAAAATACGCACAGCCGTTCATGATCTTTAATAATGAGTTTTCTCGATTGTTAACCAAAGACTATTAAGCTAAGTAAACACTGATTTGTAATTTACGTCTACAGGCTAATAAACACATATCTAATTCTCCAATTCTAATAATTAATAGTTGAGCACATGATTTTTTTCTTACTTGCTATTCCTACCTAACCTTGCTTTTACCATCCTCAAACAAAAGAAATCCCGGTGGACCTCAACTCCCCCCATTTATATAACTAACCAGATACTTAGGGCAACAACCTAAACCGAATTCATAATTTTCTCCCCCCCATCAAGAAAAGAAAATAACTAATTCTTTTTCCGTCATAGAGAGCCGTAATGAAAGAACGAATAGACACTTAAGCAGGAAAGAAAGGAGGTCCTTTCCCCAGTAAATTATTCCCCACAGAGAAGTGCGTATACGAGGAGTTACTCAATGACCGAAAAGGGTATGATGCGCATGCGGATACTACATACAAACAACTGAGCCGGGGTGTGTAGTTCTTGGTATGACACAGGTGTTATAAAAATTATATATTTGTGTGGAAAATATAATAGCGGTGAGGTTAAGGTGTTATTAAGATTCATTTTCTGGTTATGTATTCAGCTAAGTCACATCCTATAAATGTATCCTCGCTGAAAAACTTCTCGACTGTATATAAGACCGTGTACGTTATAACTAGGGTACCCTCAATATATCGTGGTTTAAAGTCCTGACGTCGTTTACAATATCTCCACAAGGTATGCTTTGTCAAACCAACTGAGTCTCTTAACTGATTTTAACCCATGAAGGGATACACAATTCAAGTTAAACGTAAGCTTGTTTTTGCTGCATTAGATAAAAAATTAAATTTTAAATTAAAATGCAAAATTTTTATAGTTCTTTTTTTTAATTTATTTCGTTTACATATGATTATAAGTGACTGCACAATACTTTAAATTTTAAAATTTAATGATTTATAAAATTTAAAAATTTGTACAAATTATGTGTGTTGCTGGAAAACCTGACAATCAGGTGACGAATATATACGTCTGTATCCCTTAAAATGTTTCAAACAAAACGAAAATGCTCATTATAGCAAGATTACAGAGAAGATTACAGAATACCTAGCAAGATTACAAAGATTACAGAAAAGTCCAAATAAATAATTGCCGAAGAAGATAGAGTCGATTATTTATTCGGACTTGAATGATGTAGAGTTTATTGACTCTTTTCGGAACAAAATACAAATACAAACTCGATTTTGATTTGAAAATAAATCCGTTAAAATTGTGTTATCCCAATTTTGAGATCTGTGTTCAGAGTTCAGGTAATGAAATCTAAAAGAAAACTAAAGGATTTAGGTATTCCAGAAGCGTCCCTGCATGGTAGAACGTGACGTAAGAAGGGATGAGCGCATGAATTGTTGTATTACTCATTCTGTGTTGCCGATTTTGTTCTTTCTGCTTAGAAGGGGGATCCCTTAAAGATCTAAATACTCGAGGATTTAGGAAGTATTTTTTTTCTGTGATAGGTTGAGTAATGAGGTCTTTTTTTTTTGTCTGACTTGGTACTGCTGTATGTGGAATAAATAATGGGATATTTATCATTAATTCTCGGATAAATGTATTATACAGGTTGACTAAAGGTTGCGGGTGTCATGTTTAATGATTGTACGTTGAGTGGGATTTATTGGAGTGTTAATTAATTATGTAATCTACGATGAAACCTAATAAATAAAACATTTTCAAATGTTTCGTATTATTTGTAAATTCCTGTACCTTTGTATTCCTAGAAAGAAGTGATATTTTAAAAAAGTACGATTTTTTTACTGTATAAATGGCATACTGAATGCAGTTTATAATATTATAAAAGCAAAAAATGATACAATTAGATGTATTTTTTTCTCTTCACTCGTAACGTTTGTAAATGTTTAGGTTCTTGAACAACATCGCGGTGCATAATAATAGTCATTCCTGTAATTATGGGACATCCATTAAACTCGATAAATTTACAACGTGCATAAAATTATAAAAACTATACGTAAATATTTTTTGTAAAACTAGTGATTAACAAGAGTTTTACCTCTTCGGAGGCTCTCGTAACCATCTTCCAAGGGATATCCATTTTCCATGAGCACGACAACAACAACGCGCAACAACTATTTAGAGTATATAACTATACATAAATTCCAATCTATCTTTTATGCTAACAAATTGCCATCAGTTGAATTAACAACTGTATAACATTTTATAAATATATCTAAAAATATACAAACAACTTAATCTCTGAATTTATCATTGTTGTCATTTCGTAACGCAAATGGTATTTCGATTATACTTGCTACTATGTCAGAATGAACGCCGTTACAATTAAATTCCGGCTGATGGACTTTCAAATCGCGTAATACAAACACCAAATTCAAGACCTTACGACAATATTTACTTAACTCCGTAGAGACTCTTTCTAGTTTACATACAAATATAGACAGAGCTTATGCTGTCAAAACGCCTGCTAAATTTATATTGACAAATGCTGGGTACTGTGCGATTTTGCTTAGGTTGGAAACACATTAAGCCACTTTTTTTCAAATGTGACAAATATAAACATTTTGGGATATTCTATTAGATTATGTCGTACACATACATAGGGGAGAGTGGGGGCTAATGGGGCAATTTTTTTTATTAATCTCTTTATTCAGCAAAAATACAAGAATTTTAATTTATTTTTTTACAAGCTCAAAATCTGAACATCCGTTTACTTATAAAGACATTTGACAGATGTTAAAACATTACCATATTTTAGTTGCTGAGCATTAGCCCCGTGGGGTCTAATGAGACAGGGTGCAGGGCTAATGGGGCATGGTAAATGTTGCCTTAATTAAAGTTTCAAAAATTGGAAAAATAATCAGAAAATGACCTGAAAAAATAAAAATTTAAAGCAAACATCATTTACATAAGGAAATTATTTTTTAAAAACAATTATTCACATTGAAAGGTGAAATATCAAAGTTAAAACTCAAAATCTAAGGTGTTCCCATAATTTTTGTTAAATCACTGGAAAGGATAGTTTTTTAACTAAATCTTCTAAAATTTATCCCAAACTTGTCATCTTTTTCGTGAATTTAAAAAGACTGTCTTTATCTTCAAATAGCTTACCCGGAGTGCATCACCATCTATTTCAGAAATCAATTCAACGTAATAAATAATAGATTTATTTTTAGCAAATTTTATTAACAAAAAATCATTTATCTTCACCAAGCTCTATTCAGATTTAATTAATGAAATTGCAGGGGAAAATGTGACAACAATAAACTGCTTGAACTTTCATTATTAAAGTTCAAAAAGTTTAAAATTGAAGTTTTAAAAAGTTTTTGGCAACTTCACTGAATAAGATATTAGAGATTTATATAGATTATTCAAGAGAAGCATACAAAGCTAGGTTTATTCGAGTCCCATTAGACCCCAGAGTTTCTGTCCCATTAGCCTCACAGTGCTATCTATAATAATAAAAGAAAGAGTCTGTCTGTCTGTGTGTGTGTCTGTTATCGGATCGTAAAAGACCTACTTATACTGCCCACAGGAATTCGAAATTTTAAAGATAGATTCCCTTTAATACTAACGTGTGCACCTGAGGCTTAGTTTTTTCATATTTGTTCCATTTTTAGAGAAAATTCGAATTTTCTGAAAAAAATACACCACTTTCGCTCAAATCCGATCATTTTTTCTCTTTCCTGATGCCATCGGCTGAAAAAATTAAATAAAACTTTTAACGAAAACATTTAAAATTCAAAATGTTTATTTTATTCATTTGCCATTACTTTCAGAAACTAAATTTATTATTTAAAAAATAATTGACACGTTTCAAGTGACGTAATTCCGCCAGTCTTCATTCCCGGATTTTATTGTGGGTTTATTTGATGATTTTTTCATTGGATTTTTCTGTTGACTGCATGTATGCATATTTAAGCAATAAATGTATAGTTAAGCTATTACTGAACTATGATGGTTAATAAAGGCCATCGCACTAGAGCTATTAGTGTTTTATGTCTTTATTGTTTCGCCAAAGTCGTTGCCAAACTCGCCAAATTATTAACTAAAATTCGTTAAATCGGCGATTTCTTTTATAAATAATTTATAAGCTGGTCGGTTGTTCGAAGGTCATTGTGTTAGAGCTGTATAATGGGTGTGGGTAGCTATATCTATTTTCTCGCCAAATTATTTCCCCAAATGAGCTAAAAGATTTTGTGTATTTATGAGGGAATTGTGATGACATTTATGAGTGCATTTTATAGCGTATTTTTCATTTTGGAATTTTAAGGCAATGAAACGGGATTTTATAATTTATAACAAGTGGAAACAATAATAAGTTTATGATCCTATAACAGGGTATATTTTACACATATTTGGAATCTATTTGATATTTTTTTTATTCCGTGCGAAGAACGGGTATAAATTTGCTAGTTATTTATAAATGATTTGTTATTTATAAATGATACAACACAGAACCACGTGTATTTCACCACAGTATTTGACACATAATAATCTAATCTATGATATGTCTTCTATCTGAAACTATAGTTTAATTCGTGGAAAGTATTTATTTAATACTTTAAAAGTGTAAAAATAGATACACTTTTAACATACTTTGGATTCTCCTAAACAACAATTCTTCTCTCCACTTCAACACATGCTTTTAAAGGTAAATCTTTGGTTGTCAAAATGTGAAGTCTAACTGTTACAATGTTGTAGTGTAGAAATATTTGTAAAAAAGTATATATTTCTCCGCTTTTTGCCCCTTGTCCCATTAGCCCCCACGCTCCCCTATTGAGTTAGTTAGGGCACGATTGATTGTATTAAATTTGAATTTTAATTATTTATCAACACAATTATTATTTAGGAATGTGGATCGGATCCTGTGAATTTTAAATATATTCTTTTTTAAACATAACTAATTTGAAATAATTAAATCCGTATTAAAAAACTGCATGCGGTTTATAATAACGTTACTTAATATTGTTAGAGCATAGGACTTAAACTAAATAATTTCCTCCATTACACACACATCACACACACAAAGTCCATGATAAATATAAATCAATACAAAGATAATTCTGAACTTTATATTTTGTTAGCGGAACTTGCTAAGTAGCCTTCTAATACATCTTCCAAAAAATCAAGCCGATGAATTTTTATTTAATTGAGTCCTTTATTAACTCTTTTACTCGCTAATTTGATTACTAGCATTTAATTTTGTAAGAGTGTAAAAACTCTTTGTTCCAAAAATTCTAATTTTATTGTGGTCCAATATTTGCTCCCACAGTTTAGCGACCGAATTTTTATATTGATTTTGCCTTAGCTATTCATTCCCATTGTGTACATTAATATGCATTAATTACTTCTTGAAGTTATCCATATTTAAATAATTGAAATTTTCTAATTTGAAAGTACAAGTTTTAAATAATTTTGGGATAGATTAAATTTTGTGTCAAATTAGTTAAATATTGTAATTGCCTTTTGCATTTGTAAGTTTGAATTCCAATTTACATTTCGTATTGTAACCCAAGTTCGAGATACATTAGTTTGTGCATCAAATTATTGAAATAGGTTTGAATAATTGTAAGTTTGAATTCCTGTTTAAGTTTCGTACTGTAAAGATATATGATAATTCGTAATATATACTATAAGCCGTTTAATTTACATTACTACTTAAAATTATGAGTCATATCCGGAATTACACTTTTTCTTGAAATTAATCAAAGCAAAAAAATATTTTTTAAAGCCCAACCACTAGCCTCAAACCTTAAAAGCGAAGATAACAATTTGTACGCTTTTCGTGTAAAATGATTTGGACGTTTATTTTCCCATTCTAAGCGTATCACATCTTGTACAAAAACCAAACACATAAATAATAAATAGAAACATTCATATCGAATATAATCTTACTCTTTTATGCTTTGCCACGTTATTTCTCTATTTTATCTCACCATCCAGAATCCTATCTATTTCGGACATTAAATATACATGAAATACGTGCAAACTTTCCCTGGGAAATATTTGCACTTTTACTTGCCTAGAAGTTTAAGTGTCTAAGGGATTCAGACAGTCAAGATCCCTGTGTTTATCTAACGGGAGTATTTAAAATGTTTGTATGCTCATTTGAATTGCAAAGATCGCAGTCGTTAGTTTTAAGGTTGTCATTTATCCTTATTTTGGGGAAAAGTATTCTATCGATTGTTTATTTTTCCCTGAATTTTCCACTACACGGACTGAGTAAACATTGATAACAATGCTGCATTTCTAAGGATGCGTATAAATATTTATGTTTGTTATAAAGAACACTCTCTGTATGTTATTTGTTTTTCTCAGTAACACATTTCAATGTTCAAACATGTAAAATATAAATATATCTTTATTTTTAGTTATAGTTTCTACAATTTCTAACTTTTTAATGGAGAAATTTTTCTGAAATGAATTGTATGGAAATGTCAGTTAGGTTTTCAAAACATTAATTTATTATACTGATAATAACCAACTCAAAACTTACTTCGTTCATTATGTACTATTAATAACAAACTAAAGACTTACTTCAAATAAATTCTCATTTGCCGATTTCTTTGATTTTACTGCTATAGTTGAAATCCTTGTATTAAATATGACCCTTATTACACTTAAATATGATCATTACTTCACTTTTCTAATGTTAACAGGACATTTTCATTAACGTTGCTTTTGAGACAATCTGAGGTACTTCAATGTTAAAAGTAAAGATTTCGATTGCCGTAGTCGATGTTGTAGAAGTGAATTACTTTCGATTCTTTACTTATTATAACACACAATTAACAATAACATAAAGCCACATTACAAGATTGCATAAAAAAGAACAAGTAAAACTAAACAACATTTATTTCTTGAACATCCATAAAACTTCCTTCGAGAAGAAAATGATAATGGAAATTGGTTTTGACAGAAATTCCCATCTATCATTGTTAGTCTCTGCTTTTCATCGTGACAGGAATGTTAGCTTGATTTTAGGAAAAGGGTTTATCAGTTCCAGAAATTTTATATCGAGTGGATTTGAGGGTAGAAGAACTGATAAACCACACAGACATTGTACATTCAACAGTAAATGAACAATGACTTTGTTATCTCTCAATCGTACAATGAGGATTCGAAAACTGTATTGACATGTTAGTTTATAGATGTTTTCAATTGATGTGTTTATTTTTTTTGTTTTCTTTTCATAATGTATGTAAAAGTAGGATATTTTTACGTATTAAATGCATACAAATATTATGATAAATGATTGACAAAAAAGATGTCATTGTATTTGTATTTCTTTGCCAACATTTGCCCATATATTGTATACCTAATTTTTTAATGCGTTTGCGCTTAAGGGTATGTTTATCCAGAGCGAAATTAACCATATAGTTACAAAAATATAAACTTATGAAACAATATATTTTCAATTTATATTCATTACATTAACCCTTTTACCACGATTGTCTCGAAAATTTGCGAGCGAAAATGAGCCTTCTGCTTGAGCTTATCTAAATCAGCTAAATATAAGACAAATGAAGACTATAATCCTGAACAATTTATGTTGGACAAGTTAGGTTTCACACACAAATATTAAAGTTAATGTTTTTATTCGCAAATGAAGGTTTTAATGTTAGTTATAAACTCATTGCTAATGGGTTAATATTATTTGGACAAATTGTATTTTGGGCGAATTATAGATAAACCGTATCAGTCGTTATTGAGAGGCTCGGCGTCAAATGGCTGAGAGGCCAAGAATGGGCGTTGGATAAAGTAAAGTAAAGTAAGTAATATAAACCGTAAATCATTTGTTTCTGCTTCGTGACAAAAAAGTATATAGTAATTTTAGCAATCAATGGTGTAAGTATTTATTTTCATAAAATCATATCAGGATAATAATAATAACATGTAAAACAAAATAGGAGATAGTAAGGCAATTTTAATTAAGTAATTTATTGTATCCTGCTTAAAATCAATATTCCATAATGATTATCAATTGCCCCCAACTACGCAGAGCTGTCCATAAGCATAAAAAATTCCCAATATTATATAAATATAGCTTTATATTTAAAGTATTTATTCAGAAGTAAAAACTATAAAAAAATATTATTGCTTGCACAAATACAAAGTCTTAAGCATTATTAAATCATGCACAATACAAACAATCATCACACGCCACAATAACCATGAAGCCGGGTAGCAAATTCTCATCAAGCGGCAATTCCTCCTAGTCCTATGACACATTGTAATGAATTCATCCGTTGCATCTCCTACTTAAAATAGATTCTGCGATATTTGCAGTGGGCCCTTTCGACGCTGATTACACGCACATTTGAGCGAAATCTTTAATTGAAGGCGTCACACTTTAACGTCAATATTTTCCCAGAGCTCTGTGCTCAAATACCGAGGGAGGACCTTTGTGGACATACAATGGGAATGTGGAAGAGTATATTATATTGTTACTCATTATCTGTTGATACAGCGTTTGGTCTCTTTGTTTTGATTATTAATTGAATCTATATTGTTTTGATTTTGAAAGTATTTAAAGAAGTTAAATTTTAAATACTTGACTTCGTCTTTTTATTGGTCCATTGGCGCCTTCTTTTACCAATAGCAGTATCTACAGAAGTCAAATCATAAAGGAGGAGTTGAAGTAGAATTGAACTAACCTTATTATGCGAGAGCTTAAAATAAACACGATTTCTTGTTGTTCGTCACTTGGTTTTAAAATATTTAGTGATATAATTTTGGATAAATGGTTTAAACTAGAATGTTATCTTTTTCATACTAAGACTGTTTATTTCAAAGTACATTAATTATAATTACATTACGTACATTAAATTGTATGCAATAACTCTACAAACTGTACTCTTTTTTTTAAGGCAACTTTGTTTCACATGAAGGGCTCAGTTGGCATGCATGACACTATTTCGTTCACCATCATGTGTGTTATTTATGTACGTACCTCTTTCTTCGTAAGGTTTAAAGTGGGTTTCCTCTTATTTTTTTTATCATAGTTCTATGGTTGAAGCACTTATTTATTTAAACTTATACCCTGATTTTTGGAATTAAACAATAATGTTTGGTCGATAGAATCATTTAAACTTAATTTTTAAAGTATTAGTATCGATGCTTGTAAAAATCGGATGATAGTGTGCGTTCACACAAATGATATTAAAATAAAAAATATTTAGAGAAAATGACCTTCAACGCACATTTCAATTTTTATTCAGATAGGATAGAATTCTTCTTAGAATTATGGAATTTAATTTAACATTGCGCATATCATATATAGATTAGGTATCCTTTTTCTATTTCAACACGTTTCTCTTGAGAAGAAAACCTATATGAATATGTGATTCATTTTTAAAATAATTGAAACCAAACAAGACTCTTCTTCTAAAGTAACTTAGGTACACATCCTTATTGCAAGTCTAGTGGGTGGAAATTGGAATTATACCCAAGCGATTGAAATCTATGGAACTTGATGTTAATTTGTTGTGTAATTTGTTACTAAGGAAATATAATTTAGGAAATTGTAATTTAAACTGATACTATGAAAATAAGTTTTAGCACGGATCAGTTAATTTCAGTCAATGATTATTAATAATGTTACTTAAAATACTATGGTAAGAAAAAATATACAATTATACATTTGCGAAAAATGGAAAATGAAACAGAAAATGTTCAACTTCTCCCAGGTTTTTCTTGAAAGATTCAAAGTATTTTTTTCTCACTTGTGCAGTAAACTGTTCCGGAAAAATAAAAATTCTGAAATTTGTTACGCATTCCAGCTAACAGCATGAAAAGTGACGAGTTATAGTTATGCCGAATTTGTTCTCAATTTTTTTCACATTAACAAGCAGCTTAAGAGTGTTAGAAATTCGCTAAAATTAGCTGTACTTTTTTTATTATTTGTTGCATTTTGATACTTTGATGTAATTTTAAATGATAAACAGGGGTTAAGTATACAAGTACGAAGCAATATAGGCTAAGTTCAACATCTACTTGTTAGTAGATCGGAGGATTTCAATCTAGTCATATTCAAGGAGGCCTCGTAGTACTGTCGGCAGAACGTCATCATCTCACAGACAAGGTTCAACAAAATCAACAGTTAATATTCTTCAAATTATTAAAAATTTAAGAGACATTTAAATGAACTAATTGGTGCAATTTAAAAATATATGCGTAATAAAATTAATATTTTCCATTATTCTATTTATCCATTATGTCATTTGTCCAATTTTACCCTGACCCAAATAAATTCCACTAAATTTCAATTTCCTTATAAATTATATAAAAAAAAATTATCTGCAGTTCTCTTGTTACAGTCATTTTAAATTGGAGTAAAAAAGTGTTTAATATTCCATCAATATAACCATTACCAAAACTCATATTTTTGTTAGAAAAGGCTAATGCTTGAAGATTGTAGAACAATAAATAGGAGTAAATAAGATTTGATTTTATTATATTTCATAGAAAGTAGTTTCAGAGAAATGGTGATTTGGTATTTTACTAAGAAATTTACACACGCATAAAATAATTATAAAACTTCCTCAACATACCTCTTCCAACAAACTTCTTTAAATATTTAAGGAAAAGAGTTATTGTTTGAACAAACTTCGAAGAATCATATTCTTTCGTCAAAAATAAATTTCCTAATAGTTCTGTAAAATTAAATTGCAGATTAACTTTATCAGAGATTCTTTTTTTTTCTTCCAAGAAGTTCGAATCATTTATTCAAAACCAAAAGAAATATTGCTGTATGCCATGCTATTCCGATAACAATAAAACAGCGACTGCTAATATTATCTTAGGAAGACAGCAGCAATGAACAACTAAACCTTTCTCGTGAGGAATCTCTAAATTTGTTCTGGTTTCAAGAACAAGAAGTAATCGGCGCTGACCTCTCGTGATTGGTCGACGAGAACTGTTCTCTGATCCGTGTTATTTTTTCTTCCTATCTTCCTATTCAATGATTAACTTTGGGACTATTACAACTGGTTTTGGCATTTTCCTTGGGTTATCATTTTGGTTTGTTGAGTTGACAAAACTGTATTTGGGGCCGTAAAAAGAAATTGAAGTTAAGCCATAGCTACCCAGTTTCAAGCTGAGTAATCGCGATTTTAAAGATGAAGAGAAGACGTATTGGTATTTTTTTTAGCAGATCACTTATTTGTAGTTTTAAATCTTGGTCCAAATGTGTTAAGTCAAAATCGTTGATGGAAAATTCTGTTTGTCTCAATTGTAGTGTTTCTTCTGATGCAGTAATCAAATTAATTGTTTCTTTTTTTTTGTCTTTTTCCAAATTTTTGATGTTAATTGCTGTGTGTCCCATTTTCATATTTTTATTTAAATGAATACCTCTTCTCCTGCGTTTGATATGATAATTTGTGTCCTTTTTTATTTTATTAATAGCTGGTGTGATGATTAAATTTGGGTTGTTTACTTGTGTCTGTTCGAAATATATATTGATATTGTCTTGGGAATGTGATTTCAGTGCGGTTGGAGATATAATTTTGCAAAATGCTTTAAATGTAGGATATTACAAATTTTTGTTTCAAAGTATATAGTGATAGTTTAATTTTAATGTATTAAATAACAATAATATAACTAACCAAAAGAAAAGTTTACTCTGTTTATTCAACTACAAAAAATCAATTTGTGTCACCAGCAGGTGCTAAATGCCAAGTGTAAATGTCTTTTAGTTTGTTAGTCATGTTGTTTAGATCAAAGCCGCTTTTCCACAGAGAATGAGTTTCGCTTCTACCTTCATATCCCTTCTATGTCCAGTACTTGTCTACCTTTGGTTATATATCTTTCGTGGTGGCGTCAGGTCACTGAAATTTTATTGATTTAACGTTCACTATAATTCTCTAACTGGTGTATTTTTGCCGTATTTTGCTTTACCCAATTCATTTTTAGATGACAACTTTGAAGCCCATTTTCGTTGTAACCCTATGAAGGGTACAGACGTATAAACCTGTCACCTAGCTATCAGGTTTTCAAGCAACACACATTTTTTTTTAATATTAATTTAATAATTTTATTAAATTTTAAAATTTAAAGTATGGAGGAAACATTTATAACCATCTACTAAAGAAATATACATTTTTAAAAATTAAGAAATTGAAATTTCAGTTAAAATTTTTAATTTAAATCTCATGCAGTAAAAACAAGTGCCCACTTTAGTCAATTTTCTTATCCTTCAGATTAGGAACATTCTGTCTTAATTTGATGACCAACAGCCTGTCAGCTAAATCTTGAAATTCTACTAATTTTAAGTAAAATATATAAATTGAATTAAAATTTAAATTGGAAAGCTATGGAGGGCCACGAAAGCCCACGAAATTATTTGTAGCAAACAAAAAGTTCCTAGACTTAAAATTTTAAAAATGAGAGGAAAAGGAAATCATTTCTTTTTTCCGAAAAACTCCTCAACTGTCAATTGAGAACCAATTTTTTAACAGGACCGATACTGAGAAAGAAATAAAAATTCTTAAATATATTTTTATGGTTCATTTTTTAAAAATTGGAAGTACAAGTTTTGTCAACATTATCATAGGATACTTTGGCAAGTAATGAAATAATAATGTTTCCTTAAATATAACGTTTAATATTTAAAAATAATTTATATTACTTTGTTTAGATAAAATGTAAGTTGCAAGAATATCAAACAAATATAAAGATTCGCTAATGATTCAGTATTAGGCGATGAAATCAGGTTTTTTGCAATACAAGTGTCTGAATTAAAGAGACTGGGGTCTTCTTAAATGACACGTTGAAAAAGAGTAGTTTGGAAAAGCTGGTTAAAACTAAAATTCATGGAAACGATTTGTAAAAGTGTTAAGTATTATCAATTGAATTTGATATGTAATGTTTTCCTAACTAAAAATAAGTTTAATTATAAGAAAATAACAAAACAGTTTAGTGCAGCCACGAAAAATTATTTTATTTTAATTAGCAAATGCCTTGTTTGGATTTTCAATATTATCTTATGTCACTTTCAACTACCGTTTCAATATTTTTGAAGCAACAAAAGTCATTTTTTTGTTCTCATGAATAGAAGCAAAACCAAATATTAATAAATCGCAGTTTCAAACTGGTCTATATTTTAGATACGTTCATGTAAAGGCGAAATTTTATACGAAAGTGGTTACGGTAATCTATCATTATTTCGGTACTTTTTTTATAGTTTCAAATCTTATAATCAAATTTTTAATTGACTATAAATGTGAAATTTCTGCAGAAATACATAGACACTATAAAAAATAGATTAAAATAATCTACTTTTCTTATTTAGTAATTAATTATTTCGATACCTTTTTAATTGTTTCAAAACTTATAATCAGATTTTTAATTGTCTATAGATGTGAAATTTCTGCAGAACTACATAGACACTATACAAAATAGATAAAAAAAAATCTACATTTCTTATTCAGTAATTAAATATATTTTTTCAAACAAATCTGTATTTTTTTATAAGTCTGTTTATTCCCATAACTTCTATTCTTAAAAATTCAAACCTCTTTCATAAAAGGCATTTGAAATCTGACTACTACCATTCCAAACCTAGTTCAACAACAGAAATACTCATTAAAAAAGCCTCAAAAAAATCCCAACCTTTCACCAGGAATCAACGAACCTAAGCATATGAATTCCAATGTATTCCGAAATTCCCCCACTCTTTTCCGAACTTTATTTAATTAGATTTCGAACATGGAGATGAGAATGCGAGGTCATAATACTTTCTTCTTTACGGTCCTTGGCGAACTTAATTATGACCGATGTTTGGAAGTCGGATTCACTCAGACGCTCGCAGAAATATGAATGTAAAAATTTGCAAACGTAAATGGGGGTTTTCATAAATTTTTAATTCGTTTTGCGATTTGTTTATGAATGTCAAGAATGCTATGATTGGATTTTTTGTAAGAAATAGTTTTGTTTCTATTGTTCGAATTTTAATATTAATTTCATTTAAATTTCATTATTTCAATTTTCGTTTATGTGTTTCATAAAGTTCTCCATAATCTTTATTTGCAAAAGGAGAAGTCCTGATTAACTGAATGAATCACGCATCAACACGCATACAACCCTTTTTGATTAATATATTCCAGATTTTAGAAGCTTATGCTTTTCGAACTGGAGATATCGTTTAATTCGCACCTACTGGTTTCTCTATAGGATAAGCACAGTACTTTGTACAAAACTTTAGGCAATTGATCCATTCAATTTAAAAGAAATTTATAACGAGCGACAATTAAGTACACTCTTAAAAACAAGTATAATAGTTTTAATTTGTAAGATTGTTGTTTGTAAATCATTATTCCCTTTTATTTTTTATTTATTATATTTTGTTTTTATTTAATATATTTTATTTTTATTTATTATATTCCAATGCAGTTGCCAGCCGTAGACTTATCAAAAATAATTTTAAATATTCCATCCCTGCTCTAAATTGTAACCGTACAATATCTTCAAACATAACCAGACTACGAACAAAACATTTAAAAGGAATGAAAATCTCAACGGAAGGACAAAGAAGCTTCTCCACACACTGCCCAAACTGTCCTGGTGTCCAACTGTCCCCGCAGCATATCTTTGGCTGCCCAGCAATTCAAGCCAGGCTCTTCAGGATTGGCTTTGAAGACCCAGAAATTTTAATTCTCTCCGAAGATGCAGAAGAAAGAGCGAAAGCTGTCTACGACAGCTTCGGATCCATCTAGTTTTTGCACACATCATGGACACGACAACAACAACAACATTTATTATATTTTATTTTAGTTTATTGATTTTATATATTTGTTAGATATTTATGCTTGGTCAGATTTACTCAAATCACGTCTAATTATATTCCGAATTTAATTCAATTATTGATGTTTACAAATGGTAAGAAATGAAGATATGGAGGAACCCCCAAACTCCTTAAATGGCCTGGATCCAATCGGACATCCATTTTTCTGCTCATATCGGAATGAGTGGATTATAATATACTAATGGAATGGGTTGAACAGCGGAGAAGGGTATTGATTGGCATAAAATAAAATTTTACATAAAATACAAATCACCATTAGTAAGGGTACACACGTTCAAAGCTGGGTATATAGAACTAGCTTATTATGTACTTTGTCTTGCATTGTAATTTGCAGTTTTAAAAAATTACATTTCATATTTGCATTTTATATTCCGTTTATATAAAAGTAAACTGTTTTGAAGCTTATATACACTGTAAAATATTTTTATTTTATAAATGGAATAATAATCTGACAACTATGATTTCTCTTAAAAACTGAAAATATTTAGAGTGAAAATATATATTTGATATATGTTATTAAACTAACGTATATCAAACACAATGACATTTGCATTACTCATACAGTGTTCTATTACTGCATACCAGCGTATCCTGTGCAATTTAAATTAATAAAACCTTCAAAAGGTTTATCAGAAAGTCCAATTTCTTATAAAATTTGAAACTTTTTTCTTAAGAATTACCAAGATTTTGTTGTGGAAAATAGGTTATATCTGGTATATATGTTGCTAACTGTAATTACACTGTATATCTTTCCCCGGAATGGCAGCACGCTCTCGTTCTTGTGTTTAAAATATATCGTCTGTTCTTGCATGCTGCACGTCAGATACGTGATGAATAAATAATCCAGATACCCTTCTACTTTGTTTTTAATCTTCATGTAACCCACGCATAACATATAGAGATGCGATACAAGAATATTATAGTACATAATTAAAACTAAAAAATTTCTATATTCTTCATTTTGTTTTCGTGGGTTAAAAAAATCAAACATCCGTATTCATGATTTTCCTTCTCCAAGCCCAATACTTAAAAAAAAACTTTTATTCAACACACCATCCTCTAACTGGACTTAAATTATTATTCGCAAACTAATAAAACCCACCCGAACTCCAACCAAGGTCCACTTTTGATCCCATATAAAACTTTTCACCCAGGAGATTCGCAATAACCAACAAAAATTCATGCCCAGGCTTTATTTAAAATTCCATCCGCCGTCCTCCACCAAAAAAAGTAACGTATTTTTCTCCTTCAAACTGAGTTCAACTGCTGTTTTTCTAGATTCAACATGAGACTTTAGCCGATTGGGTTCAGAAAGATCTTTGAACATTGCCCCCGATGGACTTAGGCATGTTCAATTCGTTTTCTTGTACTTGCTCTTGCACGATTCCGTGAAACGTCTGGTATTAGAAAATGTCTAGCCATTGAAAAAAATGTTTAAAAAGTAAAATTTTTATTGATGTGAATTCATGCCTGGTATCGAAATATATTTTTTTACCTGAAATATATTTAAGAGCTACTTTCTCGGTTTAGAGGGCATGATTGAAAATTGATTTTAAGTGGAAGTGTAATGGCGTTTTGATATTTATTTTATTATTGCATTTTCATAATATGTACTGCAATAAATTTAATCCAGTAAAATGAAAATTGATTTTATATAGAAGTTTACTGGAGTTAGAATTTAACATTTGATGGAAATATTTATGTGAAAAAAATAATTCAATCATTTCGTTATATTTATTTTCCTTATGCATTTTCGTAATTTGTACTACAGCAAACTTAAGCAAACTTAATCCAAGCATCATCAATTTAATTTTAAAAAATGGCAATAAATTGATATATTTATATAAGTTAGAAATATTAAAATATGTATCCAAAAATTAATCGCAATGGGACACCCTTAAAATAAATATCTAAGCTTTGTTCTTTTTTAAAAAATATTTTACAAACTGTTACATAACAATTTTTTAACCATCTCATGGATAAGCAATTTAGAAGAAGTGTAAAATTGTTTTCGCTGCATGATAATACAATTTTTTGTTTATTTAATAAGTTTAACTTGTTTATTTTTTAATTTATTTATATTATTTATTTTTAAAATAGTGGATAGATAAATGGATAGTAAAATAGTGGAATATAAAATATTATTTATATTTTTTTATAATTTATATATTTTTTTTTTATTTTTATATTATTTATTATTAATTATTTTTAAATTATATTGTTTATTTTTTAAATTATATTAACTGAGGCCATTAGTTAAAACTAGTTTCCACTAGCTAAAACTAGACCTCCCTAGCTAATATTAGTTTGACCAATTTAATTATATTTTTTACAATTATAAATGACTGCTCGATACTTCAAATTTTAAATTCAATAAAATTGTAAAATATATTTTTTTTTCTACAAATTATGAGAGTTGCTGGAATACCTTACATTAGTGACGAATCGATACGTCTATATGTTACCGTTAAAACCCGAAATCAGCTAAAACTAGAATTAACTATGAGAACTAGTTTTAACTGAGGCCATTAGTTAAAACTAGTTTCCACTAGCTAAAACAGACCTCCCTAGCTATATTAGTTTTGACCAATGCATTGGTTAAAACTAGTTGTAATTAGCAAAACTAGAATTATCTGACATTGTCAGATAAAAGTCGAAATAACTGCAAATGCTTGACTTTTAAATTACTGCGAACGTTAATTTCTTTAAAAAGAAGTGGCAATACGTATTCTTAAAAAGATTTGTTGTTGCAAAGCGTCGTTGTTGCACGAAATTTAAGATCTTCCACTTTGCTTCATTAATTAAACATGAATCCATTATTAAATGTTTGAAAAGAGGAATTTTGTAATCGTATTACGACAATGTAGTCCTTTTCCTTAAAAAAAACGCATAGTACCGTTCTTAACTGAGCGACCAATAACCATAACGCCCTCATTGCATTTCAGCAATAATTCGAATAACTAAACTAAACCAAACCCATTATCCTAAATCGCGTTATTTTCAATTAATTCTAGTTTTATCTAATAGAGTAATAAGTTTTTTTTATAGTTAAATCTAGTTTGAATCAATCTATTTTGCTAAAACCAGTATTAGCTGGGGATGACTGATTTCAGCTAGTGGAAATTAGTTTTAACTAATGGCCTCAGTTAAAACTAGTTAAAACTGGTTAATTCTAGTTCTATCTGATTTCGGGTTTTAACGGTAACATATATATCCCAAAGAGGGCTAAGAAAAATAGCAGGTATATTTTTGAAATAATTGTGCAAAAAGGCATGAATTATGTTGCAAGATAGGATTTATATAATATATAAGTTTCTTTTAACTTCAACACTTTTCATTTACATTTTGGCAATGCCATCTATTTTTTTACATAAAGTTTCGTAAAAATATATTATTCGTTGGCGCAACACAAAAGTTTAGCCCGAATTTTAAAATCATTTTGTTAAATAAAAAATTCATTTTCTACAAAAAACTACATAAGAATTTTTTTTCATTAATTAAATTTATTGTTACTGAAGTTTTTTGTTATTGTTGCTTAATATCCGTTCAAAATAATATAACAACATAATGCATATAAAACATAGAACACATAAAAAAAAAAGATATCAAACTTCCAAAATCTAAAAGAAAAATCGTTTACCATTCCAATATATAGTTTTCCACAACATTGAAGTTCATGTGTTATAGTTATGCTTCGTTGTTATATCTATTGTTCTACTAAAACATCTGAAACTTACCTCCAGGGCAAAGAAAAGAAACCTCGGAATAAGCTTTCCAGAAAAACCCTAAAATGTGTCAAGATGTCAAAAACATTTTTACCCAAAAGCAGAAATAAGGTATTTGGAAGACTTTTTATATGGGATTCAGAAAATAGACCTGGTAAAATGGGGAGACTTGTTCAACTATATAAAGTGGATACAATTTTTTTAAACCTTTATCAACATTTGGAAATAAGCAACTAAGATTCTTCGTACTTAACTAATTTACGACTATTGCCAAGAAAATTGGCCAAACGAAAATGAGCTTTATGCTTTAGTTTATCCAAGTAAACTTAATATAATACAATTGAAGACCATTGTACTGACAAATTTGAAAAAGAATTGAGTTTTCCAAAGGAGGAATTAAACAAAAATTAAAGTAAATTTTTTTTATAAGGAAATGAAAGTGTTAATGGTGTTCACAAAGTCGACGTTAGTGGGTAATGATTTGCCAAATGACTCTGATAGTTATAAAAGGTTGTAAGGGTCTAGCTTAGATTAAATAAATAACTGAAATTGTGCAGACGATTGTGTAAAAGCATATGTGCGGTGGCATCAGTGGTTTTTGTAGAAATGGAAAAATTTAGTTTTCAAATTGGTGTAAAAAGTGAAGTCTGTTCTTTGAAATAAAGTAGTTAAGAAAAGAAATAAGTCTTTTTAAAGTTTATTAAAATCCATCATCGGCCACTACATAAATGTGCGGAGAAAAAGCCCAATGGATTTTGAATAATTTTGAAGAACTGTGAAGATTGAGAAGATAGCCAACGGCTTGATAGTGAGTGAATCATTTTGGATATTCTAACAGTTGTTCTAAGAAGTTATATAGTAATGGAAGTTTAGTTAACAAAGTTATTTGGAATAGTTCAAAAGTTGTTTTGAGTTTATTAGAAGTTATTTTGAATAGTTGGGAGTGAGAAATGTCGTTTTTAGCAAAAGCAAAGAAAGTAGATTTGAAGTGTTTGGCGGAAGAATTAGGTGAAACTGTAACGAAAGATATGAAAGTTGTTGAGTTAAGAAATATAATTTTAAAGAGTGTTGAGTATGAGGAAGGATTTGTGAAAGACTTATTAGAAAGAATAGTTAGTGAAAGAGAGGAAGAAACGTTGCGCCTAGAAGAGGAAATTAAGCGCCAAGAAGAGGAGATTAGGCGCCAAGAAGAGGAGATTAAGCGCCAAGAAGAAATTAAACGCCAAGAAAACGAGTTTCTATTGGAAAAGTTGCGCCAAGAAAATGAGTTTGCATTAGAAAAGTTGAGGATTGAAGCATCGATGTCCAAAAATGTTGATGCAAGAGAAATAATCTCTCAGAATGGAGGAATGCAAGAACAAGCTCATGTTGGATTACAAAAACTAATGCGTAAATTTGATCCTAAAGAAGGCGATATTAGTTTTTTTCTCATATTATTTGAAAGACAAGCACGAAGAGTTCAGGTAAAAAAACAAGATTGGGTGACAAATCTTGTTGGACTATTGCCGTTAGAAATGGCGAATTTGATTGCCAGGGAAATAGAGGAAAAAGCCAATGACTATGAGTACGTGAAGAGTATATGTTATTAAAAAGATTTAAATTGAGCCCGGAAGCGTTTAAAATAAAGTTTAAGAGGCACTGTAAGTCATCTGAAAACACTTGGCGAGATTTTGGATTTGAATTGGCGAATTATTTTAATGAGTGGATTATAGGACTAAAAATCAACGATTTTGAAAGTCTAAAACAACTTGTCATTACAGAGCAGATGAAGGAACAAGTATCAAGAGATATGCAGAAGCATTTTATTGATGAATGGGGTAAAATTATTACAGTTGATGCTCTTTCTGAGAAGTTAGATGAATATGAAAATGTGAGGTAATATAACCAGTCCAATAGAGCTCCTGCATTTCAACCATATAGGAATGGCTATCAGGGAAAATCTAACATGTTCAATAACAGAAATAATGCATCTTTTGAAGGAAATAGATATGAGCATAACAACCGCGGAGGGTTTGATAAGAGAAATTCCTTCCAAAAACCGGTTACATGTTTTAATTGCGGAAGATCTGGGCGCTTAGCAAGGTTTTGCAGAGATAAGAATAAAGAAGGAAGGGGAAAGATCGAAGGCTAAAGTTTCTGAAGTAAAGGTCGCAGAAGCCAATGTCTCCGAGGTAAATGTAGTTGAAGAAAAGGAGATCGAAGGCAAAGTGGTCATCAAAGTGGTCAAAATTCAATGGCGAAGTTGTACTGGAAAAAAAGAAAGGGAATGCAGTTCAACCAAAAATGTCCGATCTGAAAATAGTAAAAATTTCATATGGTGGAGCAGAATATGAGGCAGTAGTAGATTCTGGTGCACAAATTAGTGTGTTTAAAAGCAGTGTAGTAGGGAAAGAAGTTGATTACAAAGGACATATAATGTTACAACCTGCGTTTGGTGATTATTTGAAGGCTGAACTAAAAGAAGTGGAAATTGGTTTGGTGACAAGTTCGTATATTACACCGGTAATTAAAACGGTTGTGGCAGCTGTGGAAGGGTTGAATGCTGATATATTATTGGATACTGAGACTTATGAAGCATTATTGTAGCAGGAGAGAATATATAGTCCTAGATTCACAGCCACTATGAAATTAAGGTCGGATTCGCAAAAGGAAAAGTTGGATGCTACTGTGAATATTGAAACAGAAAAATGTGAGCCAAAAATAAGAGAGTATGATGCTAAGGACGGCGAAAGCAAACCAGAGAATTTCAGAAAACAGCAACAAACTTGCAGTACTCTTCAGGAAGTATGGAAATTGGCCAAACAAAATAAAGGAGGGTATGTTGTAGAAGAAAATATCCTTTACCATGAAGAGAATATGTGTGGAAAGAAAATAAGACAGCTAGTGATTCCTGAAGTGAGAAGAAGCAAAATATTGGCGATTGCTCATGAATCAGTATTCGGAGCACATCTAGGAGCCCATAAAACGATTCAGAGAATCAAGTTTACCTTTTATTGGCCGGGAATGGTCAGGGAGATTAAAGCATATTGTGTTCTTGCCATGGTTGTCAGTGCAGAAAAGTAATTCGTTCTGTCGACAAGATTCCGATAACACCTGTGTCTCGTCCTGAACTACCATTTCAAGTGGTGAACGTAGATCGAATTGGCCCCATAGATCCGGTATCATCACAAGGACATAAGTACAAACTTTGTTTGATGGATCAACATCTTAGATGGCCAGAAGCTGTCCTACTAAAATCTCTAACGGCTAAGAGTACACGTGAAGCATTGCTAGAAATATTAAGTAGGACAGGAGAACCAGAAGTAATCGTGATGGACAATGCAACAAATTTTACAGCTAGTTTAACACAAGAATATCTGAAGATTTTAGGAGCTTGTCCACGATTTACAACACCGTATCATCCGGACGGAAATGGTTTAATTGAGAGATGAAACCAAACTTTGAAGAATATGTTGCACCATGTTATTAGAGACGAAGGTAGAGGTTGGTACAGGCACATTCCTTTTTTTTTGTGGGCTTATAGAGAAGTTCCAAATGCAACTACAGGAGTACCACCTTTTCTGCTAATGTATGGAAGAGAACCAAAAGGACCATTGTCTATACTGAAATCAGTTTGGACTGGGGAAGTATTGTTACCTGTAAATATGAAAGGATCAGTAGAAAACTATTTGGAAGAACTAAGAGAGAAGTTAGAAATTGCAACGAAAAATGCCAAATTAACAAGTGAAGTACAGCAAGTAATTACGCCAAATATTACAATAGTAGAAGGAAATATCGAGAATTTGTACCAGGAGATCAAGTGCTTGTGCTCGTACCTGATTCAACCAATAAATTGTATAATAGGTGGATAGGTCCAGTTAAGGTTGTAAGAAATGCGAAACCAAATTCGTATTACCTGCAGATGCCTGAAGGTTATTTAAGGTTACTTCATGTAAACAAGATGAGAGAATACAGAGCAAGAATTCAGACTGTTGGAGTTGTTTATGACGGGGATGAGGAATTTGGTGAGCTATATGAAACGCCAATAAACCCTGTAGCTAAGAAGAATGATGAAATCTTAAAAATAATGAACTTGGACTACCTTCCAGAGGTACAACAAAATCAACTGAAGAACGTTTTACTGCAATACAAAGCGTTATTTTCAGGAAAAATTAAGAGAGCTAAAGTAGGAGAGCATGTGATAAAGCTAAAAGCTGAAGAGGAAACCATTAAACCAAAAACTTATAAGATACCGCAAAACTTAAAGAGGGAAGTGGATGCACAAATAGATGAACTGCTAGAGTTGGGATTGATTGAACCAGCAGTAAGTAAGATAGCGCACCCTGTAGTATGTGTTCATAAGAAGGACGGAACAATTCATTTGTGCATAGATTTTCGAAGCTTGAATGCAGTGACTGTACCTGATGCTTATCCAATGCAAAATATGATGTAGTTGAATTTCTTGGTAGGAAATTTATTACTGTACTTGATATGCTAAAAGGATATTGGGCGATACCAATGGAAGACAACAGCAAACATCTCACAGCTTTTCGAACTCATCGAGGCCAGTACCAATTGAATGTAATGCCATTTAGATTAAAGAACTCTGCTGCAACTTATCAACGAGCTATGTCTAAAGTAGTACAGCGTATGTGTGACTTTGCATGTGCATATAATGATGATTTAGCAATATTTTCCGATACGTGGGAGGAACATTTAAAGCACTTGGAAGAAGTTTTCGAAAGATTGGAGCAATTCAATTTCTCAGTGAATTTAGAAAAGTGTAATTTTGCAAGACAAAAGGTCAAATACTTAGGACATGTTATCGGTGCAGGTAGACATGCCCCAGATATAGAAAGAATAGAAGCGGTCAGAAACCTGGAAGCACCAAAGACAAAGAAGCAGCTGAGAAGTGCTTTGGGATTGTGCAACGTCTACAGGCAGTACATCCCGAATTTTGCAAGAATTGCCCTGCCACTAACAGAACTCACTAAAAAGAAGGTTTCAAACGAGATTCCGTGGAGCAAAGAGGCTAAAGGTGCATTCGAGGAGTTGAAGACAGCGCTATGTTCAATTACAGAGTTGCAAGTACCAGATATAGAGAAACCATATTACTTACATACTGATGCTTTTCAGACGGCAGTTGGATGTTGTTTAGGTCAACTGGATGAAGAAGGAAACATTTGCCCCATAGCCTTTGGAAGTCAGAAGCTGAATCAAACCCAACAAAAGTGGTCGACAATTGAACGCGAAGCCTTTGCTATTATTTGGGCGTTGAAGAGATTTGAAACCTTGCTGTGTGGAGCAAAGATCTACCTACTGACGGATCATAATCCGCTGGTGTTCCTCACGAGTTCTGCGCCCCAAAGCCCAAGATTGCAGATAGGCGTTGGCGATCCAACGACACGACATCATAGCAAGCCATATAAAGGGATCAAAACTATGCAATGCGGACGCGTTATCAAGACTATGACTGTAGTGGTACTGAGTATAGTTTATGTAGATAGGAATTCTAATGTAAAGTGTGACCCTTTACGTATTGTCACCATATTAGATCTTCGGATATAATATGATTTTAGGAGGGAGGTGTAAGGGTCACGCTCAGATTAAATAAATAACTGAAATTGTGCAGACGATTGTGTAAAAGCATATGTGTGGTGGCATCAGTGGTTTTTGTAGAAATGGAAAAGTTTAGTTTTCGAATTGGTGTAAAAAGTGAAGTATGTTCTTTGAAATAAAGTAGTTAAGAAAAGAAATAAGTCTTTTTAAAGTTTATTAAAATCCATCATCGGCCACTACAAAGGTATAGGTTTTTTAATAATTTATTTTATCTAGTTAATTAAGAAAATCAATTAAATAAAAGCAATTACTTCAAAAGAATTGAAGATTCTTTAAACTCAGCAATTTACCGAACCCAAATGACTCTGCTGGTTTTTAAAGGTATAGAATATATTGATTAATCTAATTAAACTATTGCATACATTCGTCATTCTAACGGTTTTTCCTACTTTTTAAAAAAAACCATGCTTATATTAATTATTTTTTTAAGGCAGGTCGGCACCTTGTATACGGCTAATGCTAAATTGACCTTTTTCATGTTCCTTTTTCTTTGAAACTAACATTCAAAACAACACAAAAAAATTCTGTGCATTATATGCTTTTTGAACAAAACACTGAAATGAGATTTTATCAATATATAAATTAGTTTTTTTTAAATATTATTTAAGGTAATATGTTAGGTTTTTTTTAATATTTACATCACAAAATTACCCATATTTTCTTTCTATTTCAAATTTTGAGAAATGCTCATTCCAGTAAGCAAAACACCCTGAAACAGTTACCCCGTACAAAAATTTTAGGTCTATATATGAAATAGTTTTTAAGAAAAAGGTACCTAAACCTGAAAAAAACCCATTCTGAAAAAAAATGAGATTTAAAGTTGAAAACTTACATTATGAAAATACTGCTGATCCATATACAAATTAAAATTTAACTATAGGTTAAAAATGTCTAAATGACATACAAAGGGCATCTTTGGAAAGCTCTTGAAACTTATTTTACACAAATACTAAAATCAAAAAATCGATTTTTGAAAATTACATGGTACTGAACTGCCTTAAATGCATTCAAACATTATATTTATCGATGATAGTTCATCTTTGAAATATTGCTTTTATAAGATATTTTATTTAGTTAATTAAATAGTTAATTAAGAAAATCAATAAAATACAAAGAAATCATCCTAAGAAGACTGTTTCCTCTACGACCACCTTTCTAATTAAAATGAATATAATACAAAAGTAGTATCGAGTCAATTAATGCGATGATATTGAACCAGTCATTTATTCGTAGGCTTTAGAAAGTAACAGTTAATTAAAATAATGATTACAGTATTTTCTAATCTAGCAATAAATTTTTTTTTAACTTTTCAATGAATGTTTATTTTCATTCTAGATCCATTTAATTATATCATTTTTAATTATAATTACAGATTGGAATGAAATTAAAGTTATAAATTAATTTTTGAAATAGTTTGAACTATTTTTATCATAAAACATTGTTCTCAATATTATCTTCTTTGCAGTTTTTGAGGACTCATTATACGTTAAAGTTTGATCCAATTAAACTACTGCATATAATAAAATTTTCGCTATTCCAATTCTTTTAAAATTTTAGCGAACTTTCTTTTTTTTAGTTGAAATATTTATTTTAATGAAAAAGTAGGTATTTACATGCTGATTTTAAAAATTCGTTTTTTGTCAGCAAATACCTAATTTTTATACTTTCTGTAAGTACATCTTTTAAATCGATGTTATCAAATTGACAATGGCATGATGAACTTTATTAATTTAAAATTTAAATGTGGACTGATTTTTTTTTCACGTGATTCATTTGAGAATGACGCCATAAAATGTAGATAAGCTCAATGTGATTAATTGAATGTTCATTATTTGTTTACTAAGATAGAGGCTAGGCGCTCCACTTTTTGCATAAGAGTCTGATTAGTTTGAATTAACAGTTATTCATTTATCAATGAAATTTTAAGTTTATTTTTTTAAGTTTTGCTATAACGTAAAATATCGTTTTTTATTAAGTTCCTATTTATATAAAAAAATAAAATAAGAATCTAGCGTCATTTAAGATGTTGGATTTTTTTTTCCTTTTCAGAACGGAAGCTAGGACTTGACTCGAGCAATTTTAAATTATTATATTTCACACTGCAAATAAATTTAGCTAACTATAAAGAATATTTATTTGACAAAGAAAAATAATGAAAATTGCAGATTTTGGCATTATAAATCTGAACAACTGAATGCTGCGCTTTTCTATATTTTCTACGGTGAATAAATCTTGTGAAAAAGTGATATTAGGTCACAGTTACTATTAAAGACATACTTGCTTTTTGAGGAAAAAATATGCAATGGATATTTAAGCAATAATAAAGTATATACTTTAGTTTGTTTAGAATTTTTAATTATTTTTTTTTTCAAAAATTTTATGTATTGGTAGTGCTTTATAATTGAAAGCTTATACGAAATATATAAACAAATACTATGTATATATATTTTCAATTTGTAGTTTTATATTCTTTTATTATGAACTCACCAATACCAATGGGAGACTATATATTCCATTGAAATAATCTAGTTTCCGAGGCGACTCACTAAACATAAAAAAAAATATATACTTTTCATCGAAAGAAACTAACTAAAAAAATAACTAGTTTTTGCTCTCCCACAGAAACAAAAAACAACAAAAATATATTTCATCTCACACAACACAAAAGTGAAGAAGTGTATAGTGTTTTATTCGGTAGGAAAAGGGTCGATAGTTTTCCACTAATGACCGAGAGATTTCAAGATAAACTGGGTTTTGATCGGAAATAGCGAAGAAACAGCATGAAAAAAATATTACATCAAGGAAATTGGATTAATGAAAAAAATAACGCAAAGAAAAATACTTCGATCTAGAATTTCGTTAAAATGCCTTCTAGCCTCTTGCAAGGCAGAAAAGTTTTAATTAAAAGCAGTAGTGCATCGTTCTGTTGTTGGTGATTGAAAGTGAATTGGTGATTATAAAAAAGGGTTCAAGTTCCCAGAAGTATTTCCCTACAAGGTTCTTGTTTCAGTAAAACGTTTAAAGGAAAAATAGTATTGGTAAAGTCCCCAATGAACTTCTGCCATTTATTTCAGCGATTTAAGTTAAAAGAGCAAAAAGTACTTTTTTTAGGGAGTAAAAATGCGTTTCGAAATGTTTTCGACAAAACTATTCAAAATGAAGAGTCCTTTGCGTGATATGCAAAATAGAAAAAATATAGATCCAATAGCAAAGGAAGGTTTTTAGAAGAAAAACTAATAAACTTAAATGAGAACTTTTTTTAATGAAAAATGTATCGTTAATCAATAAACTCGTAAATTATTTTCAAGTATTTATATTTTACTTAATAAGTACATGAAATAAAAAATACAATGTTTTTAATTTGAGTTGTGTTTGTTTTATGAAAAAAAACGAACCGATAAATTGGTTTAGTAAATTAATTTGATTAAATAAATATCTGTATTCGTACATAAATTTATGTACATACTATTTAAAGCTCATGAATTTATTTAATGCTATATTTTTTTTCAAATGTCATAACAGTTTTTATTAACATTAAAAATCTTAAGAAATATTTGAATTGTTTTATTAGGTTTTATAACTTCCGAATTTCTCGCATTAAAAAAATAAATAATGTATAGTTAACGCTTTTGTTTCTAGAGGGTATTTCGTGATACAGAGCATACACCATACTATAGATATTAGTTATACCAACTTGCCAAATGACTTTTAAAAGGACCATACTTGACCCAAAAACACATTTTGAGAATTTAGTGTGGGATAATATTTTTAATGTTACCTTCAAAGTGGTACAATTTGGTAGACAATATGTCAATAAGAAGAACTTTAAATTAGTTTTTTATAGATACTTTCCGCATTAAAGATTGCTAAAATTTATACTTTAAACGCCATTTTCTCAAAATACATAATTTAGGACAAATGTACCTTTTTCTCTCAGTAACTACTAAATATTTTTCTTAGATTTTTTTGTTGCATACACATTAAGTACTTTTACACAAACGGACATATGCTTTTAAAGAAATATTAATTAGTTTTTTTAAATAAATAATTTCAATGATTTTTTATGAAAATGTGACGAATAGTTTTCAAAAGGCCATAAATTAAAAAATATCTCTGTTATTTCTAAAAGCATATGTCTATAAGTGTAAAAGTGTTTGAACTTTAACTGTGTAAAACTTTGAATCAATCCAAAAATTAGTTCCTGAGAAAAAATTACATAAAAATGTCCCTTTTAAGATGGATTTCTATGGAGGCTTCGGTCCCACTTAAAGTTTATAAAATGCTCAATATCATTAAATTTTAAAAATTGAAGTACTAATGAGTCTTTTAAAACAATTTGCCACCAATTTATATAAAAGTAAATTAAAAATACTTACTAACAATAACGTACTAACTTACGTACTAACAATAGTTAACACTTCGTTTTCAAGTTTATTCTGCAGAAGGATAACAAATCAAGCAGTTAAAGTACCCTGTATTTGAAAGTACTTTATCCAGATCTGGCACAAACTATTTTTTAAAGTTAATAAAGTTTATTACACATTTCCATAAGTCTCTTATTTGGCACTGTAATTAATTCAGTCCTAATGTAAATCCAGATTAAAGCATTCACAAGAAACACATTTAATATTTATTCTATTAATATAAATCTTTTATTTTCTGCGAATTGTCCTTCTTATAGCAAAACAATTACGTCCTTAAGAATGTTAGTCATTAGAAAAAAACAAAGAAACATAATTCAGATTTTATTGCACAAATTGTAGAAAACCAAAACTCTCAACAATTTTTCAAAAGAACTTTCGAAACATGTTTGTGAAGTATTAATAAACATACAGATATATCGTTAGAAATAAACAAGTCCCAAATTGGAAAAAAAGTACGAAAATGCTATTTTTAATTATAAATTATGAGTATTTTGATAGCGTACTTAAAGGACTAATAAAGTTACTGAATAAAGAGCTTACCTACAAGCTGATAACAGATTTTCGCACAAAAAAATTATTAATCTTGAGGGCTAAAAAAAAGTGGAAAGCTTATTTCGGATTAAAAAATAATTACTATGTAATTAAGTTCTTACACTAATATCGCTTGGAAATTTTTATGGTTACTTTGTTATTTGAGTAGCATTGGTAGTTAGTGAATCTCTAAAATATGATAATACCTAATCAGTTTTTTTCTCAAAAGATAAGTATATTTCAATTAATTTTTATGTTTTGTGATGATTTTGTTACATTTGTTTGATGGTTTTGTTACTTTAATCTAATTTATTAAAAAAAATTAAGTTATGATAATTAGAAAAGTGCTTTATAGAATGTTGCGATTTTGTAATAATTCTATCAGGACATTATTAAGTTATTAAACGTAATCCAACCAAATTATTGATTTGGTAATATTTCCATTTCATTTGATAAATTGGAACCTCTTTAAAAATGCAATGTTTTATACGTGTCGGTAAATAAGGTCTTATTCAATCATTCAGAGATCTACATTTCAAAATAATAACAGCAAACTTCGCACGTATTAGCTTACATTCATATTTGTTAATTCGAAAAACTTAAAAATATGGAAAATAAGGAATTGATATGCTGAAGATATTAAGTCTGCACTGCCATCCTTCTAAAATTGGTTCTATCAGTTGGATCTTTCAAAAATCTTTTTAAACTAAATTTAAACCTTTATTATCATTGTGTTGTTGCACTAACACGAGAAACTTTATTATTTATTTTAAACCAATATCTAAAGAAAAAATCGTTTAGTTATTAAATAAGTTTAGAATGGCGTCATGGTTGGTTGGTAGACATATATATTCGGGTTTGTGTGCTTGGTCAGAGACCCGCTTATAAACCTTCGTCAAGTAAGACAGACACAACAGACAACACACACACATAAGTGTATCCATCTAATTTTTAGAGACAGAGGCCAACTAGAGGATCCCCAGAATTGGCTTGTCACCCCCAGAGGTATCGTTTTGGTATGGGAACTTGGAGGACTTTCGGACCCAACAGATTTAACGAGCACGTACAACGCATATACTCGACAAACACAAACATCCATGCCTTACCGGGATTCGAACCCGAACCCAGAGGCTCTAAAGGCTAGCTCCCTAACCGTTGCGCCGCCGGGTCGGCAAGGCGTCATAAAATGTAGTACTAGGTGAGACTCTGACTATTCATTATTTGTTTCTTAAAAAAGGCAAGAGATTTTTCGCATATTATTATTACTATTTTACATTTCTTGATTTATTTACGTAATTTATTGCTGTTTCATTTTTTATCATTACTAAATATTTTTAAAATATCGTGTTTTTATTTTGGTACTGATTAAAGAATAAGAATCTTGCGTCATTTAAGGAGTTGGCGACTTTTTATATCCAACGCGACAAATGTCGCCGAAACGGAAGCTAGGATCTGACTCAGGCAATTTATTATAATATCCTTTTTAGAACTGTAAATAAATTAAGAAAACTGAACAAAGAATGTTGATTTGATTTGGATTTTATTTTATTTGCTTAGAAAATTAAGGAAAATAGCCAATTTAGGGTTTTAAAAGTTTAAAAATACACCTTAATAATAAGCTTGGCGATTTTTTCTAAAGGTGCATAAATCTAATGTAGAAGCGTCGCAAGGTGACATGTAATATTGAAGATATACTTGTTTTTAAAAGAAAAAAATACTCATTGAATATTTAACCAATAGGAAGTAGCTATTTCAGTTATTTCATAACTTCTTAATTTAATTTTTTCAAACATTCTATTTATTGATAGTTCTTTATCAGTGAAAGCTTACACGAAATATTTATACGTAAAAGTATTTAAAACACATGATTAAAACATATGCAGTGAGTATTTAAGAAACAAGAAAGTAGGCTATTTTGGTTCTTTTAGATTCTCTGGTTCTTTAAGAATTTTGTAAAATAAAAATGTGTCAACACGAAGTTTAAACATTTATATTACCTAGAATTTTTTTAAAGAAATAATTGTTGTTTACGTTTTATTACAATTCTTTATGCATGTCAAAGCTGGAAATAATATTTGTAATGTCTTTTGCATATTAATTGCGAAACTTGCTTCCGGGTATCATTAAATTCGGTTTTTTTTATTTTAATTAGTTTCTGGCGCAAGATTTAAAAAACAAAAACTAGCAAAATTATGAATTACTACATTACTACATTATTATGGAAAATAAAGAATTTTTAGAGTTTTTATAATCCCGTTTTACAAAAATTCATACTTATTCTTCTAAAGAAAAATTGTGTTTAAAGTCCCGCTTTTAAGAATTCAATCTTCAAAAGTTACTTTTAAGCACTGGTACGAATAACTAGCCTTTTCCTACCGTTTCATCCGACACTGTACTTACACTTTTGAAGTTGATTTTAAAAAAATTGCTACATTTTTTATTAATTGCGTATGTTACACTTTTTATAACACGGGTAAATTATTGTATTTACCTGCTTGCCGCGCATCGCTTGTCAATTAAACATAATTTCCCTCGTTTTATACAGTTTTTTGCACTTATCACATAAATAACTGCTGGATTGTCCACACTTAGACACACTGTTAAATTTTTCAATTCCTATGCTTTTGAAAGAAAGAAGACATCGTAAGTCGCAGCTTATTTTTGCTTCTGCTTGCAATGCTTTGGATACAAACTTCTAACACTTATTGTTATTCTATTTTACTACTCTAACAACAATCACGACTATTTACTTTGTATCTCTATATTCTGAACCATATTTTTGATACTTATTTAGATATACTGAAAAAAAGGGTAAAATTTATATTTCTGTTCATTTTATACACTCTTAAAAGAAACGAGCGGTTTTAACTCAGTCTGAGTTAATTTCCACTCCTTTCCATGCCAAAAATGCAATTCCCCTATAGGAGTGGATTTCACTCTTTTTCCGGAGTGGGTAAAAGAAATAAAAGAAAACAATCTACGTCCTACACTCTTAAAACGAGCGGTTTCAACTCAGTGAGTTAATTTCCACTCCTTTCCGGTGCCGAAAATGCACTTCCCCAAAAGAAGTAGATATCACTCTTTTGTTTTAAGAGTGTACGTGCATACAAAGTTAAATTTAAACGATACCTTTGAAAGAAGTAACTCTTGCCCAAGCTAATTACTTCTAACTAAATACAATCTTTAAAAATGCGCTAACCTTTTTTGAAATAAAAGAAACACTGCCTTGACTTATAAGTAAAACATATTCAAGAAGGAAGTCAAGAAGGACCAGTGTCCGATGCTTAGGCCAAAGTAACTTAAGGGGGAATGGGCGCGCTGGACCGGGGGTCTCCAAAGCAAAGTGCATTAGTGTTAATCATATGGAGAAAAAATATTTTCTCTGCCACATTTCTCCGGCTGTATTAAATATTTTTTGCAAGCGGATTTTTTGTACGATAAATGTAGCTGATTGACAGGTCCCGACCTTCCCACCTTTTGCAAATGGTTCGAGATTTTTTTTTTTAATTTTCAATAAATAATTTTACACAAAATATTCGAAGTGATTTCAAAAAGTGGGAAGATAGAGACCTGTAAGTTATCTACATTTATTATGGAAAACCGTTTGTAAAAATATTCAATACAGCCGGAGAAATGTGGCAGAGAAAATAGTTTTTATCCATTTGATTAACACTGAGGCACTTGAGTTTGGAGACCCGCGATCCAGCGCGCCCATTCCCCCGTAATTTGACGCAATATGCTCTAATAGGGTTTTTATATTCTTTAAAAGCATGCTTAAATTCCTATTCAATTTTGTACTTATAAAATATACGCCACATTTTTAGTTATTGTAATATACATGTTTTTTATTTTCTACGTATCAAATTTTCATTTAGACAGCATTTACATGATTATACATTACACAACCACTTAAACTATCAAAATATACTTTACTAATCCCTAAAAACCCCACTTTTATGATAAATTATCAAACAAAAATAATTCCCATTCACGAATATCTAATAAGTTTATTGTTTTATCTTTAAAAACACTAATTCTCACAGTAACACAAGCACTAAAGCAACAAAAACAAAAAACTTAAACAAAAAATGCCATTTTTAATCATCATCAAAAACTAAAATTACACAATTACACTCGTTAAACATGCTCTCAATTATCATAAAAGTCCTTTGAGAATCGAACTGTAAAAATGGCGAAAGTTTTTATTAACTTTTAACTGAATTGTTCTCGCTTTACGTGAGTATTAATTAAAAGGAAATAATTCATCATCGTCAGGGAATTTTTCTGCGGGTAATAAAGACACTTGAAAACTGTCTAGTTTTAAGTTTCTTTAATTTTATTATAGAATATTATTAATGACCTTCTCTCTTGTGGGTTTATCTAGTTTCCCGCCAAAATAAAATTGAATCAATAAAAGAAGTATTATAATTGAGGAAGATTTTATTATGTTTTTATGAAAATGATCAAAACTTTTATTTTGATATCATTTCGAATTTTAATTATTTTTCTTAGTTCGAAAACTTATCACACGAAAACTAATAAAAACAATTATTAATTTTGGTAAATTATAATTAACATATAATATTTAAGAACAATGAATTTATATCTATTAAATCAAATATTTAATTATCTCAAGAAATAATTGTACTTTCTCTGACAAATAAAATCTTTTATCAAGAATACCAAACAGAAAAAGAAATAAGTTTTAAAAAAATGAAAACTTACTCGTTAATATTTCTGAGTAATAAGAAATAATATCAAAATATTAAGCAATAATAATAAGAAATATAAACCACCCCAGTGTGCCAATGTCCCATGCATTTCGTCCAAAAAAAAAACATTTTCGTGAAAATAACAAAATTTATAAGTTTTTCAAGAATAAATTTTTTTTGTTGTAAATCAATGAAATAAGGTATTAAAGTTGTGATAAAAATGATATAATAGCAAAAAACTTGCACATATATTGCAGGTTGTGCTTACACATGAACTCTCAACCTATACGTGAAATTTTTCTTTGTAATGAGTAGAATAATTTAAATTAATATTTTAATGTCTCCGTTGAAACAAACTTCCATTCACTTAGTATACAAATACAATTTTACGTATTTTGACTAGTTTAGGGTGAATACTCTGAAAACGAACGATTTTACGCGAGAAATCTAAAAAAAAATATTGATGAAAGTTTTTGAAACTTTGGATTTGAGTTACACTTACATACTACATTGAAAATATAGCATCGGTCCAGATCATACCATTAATATTAATTATTCTGATAGTAAGTCTTAGTTTAATAGTGTTTTATTTAGAAAAGTTTTAACCCCCAAATCTATATATATATAAAAGAAAGTCGTGTTAGTAAGACCATTTATAACTCAAGAACGGCTAAACGGATTTGGCTGAAAATTGGTGGGGAGATAGCTTAGAACCAGGAATAGGCTATAGGCTACTTTTTATTCGAACCCAAAGGGTGTAGGAGTGCAAAACGTGAGCTGATTTCCCCATAGGAATAGCATTGTAAGATTAGAATTTATACTTTTTAATTCAATTCAAAAAAATTTCAGCGCGTTCAGCGTGAACGAAAATTAAAAAAGAAAAAAAAAGAGCACGTCGGTTTAATTTGCTGGATTCTTCTTTAAATATCAGTATTTTATTTGTTGATTTTAAATCTCTTTATTTTTTATGGTGGATCAGGTTTCCCCAACTAGGTTTTAATTACGTTTCCGAATTTAATTTAATTGATGTTTACAAATGATAAGAAATGATGATGTGAAGGAATATAGGTTAACCTAAAGAATAGTGGCCAGATTTGGCGAATTTTCAAAAATGTCGCCAAGTCGAAGTGATAACAAACCCCGACACTTGCCGAGATGGTTACCATCTTGAAATGACCAAAAATACTACCTAATTTCAAAATGGTCGACTTAAAACAGCGGAAAGATTCATTAAATTGCAGACCAGATTTATAAAAAAAGTGAATTTTTAAAATGACGAAGAATTGATTTTTTAAAAAGTAAATAATTATTTAAAATCAGTAAGCATCTAATTAATAAAATATTAGTATAAGAAAACTTCAGAATAAATTATATGCGTTTAAGATTTAAATAGATTAACATTTAGAAATTGTCAATGCAATTGCTAATTTCGCCAACGGTTGCCATTGGGGGTAACCAGATTTGGCGTAAAATTGCCGGCCATGATTCTTTAGGTTAACCGGAATATATTCGGCATAAATAAGGAATTTTTACTTTATAAAACTTTTCCAACCATACAAGAGGATGAATGTCTGTTTTTTTCTGATGTTAAGATGGTGTAACGGTCGATTGAATTTTGGCATTGACGGCTTTTGGCGAAGTTGAAAAAGTTTGAATTATCGTCGCATTAGCTACACACGAGTGCTATTGGAAACAGGATTCGTAATTTAGAACCACAGTCAAGTTACAAGACGACACGTGAGTAGGTACCCAATCCAACTTTTAAGGGCATCGTACGCAGCGTTGGGCATTTGGAGGATATTTAAAGTGCCCTTCCTCTGTACGGGGTATTATTCGTCGGACATTTTTTGGCTGCACGAGCCGTTCATAGGTCTGCAGTTATTTTGGCGATGCCCGGACCTGAACCTGGGACCTACCGCATGCAAGACGAAAGTCTTTACCTACTGGGTCCCCCAGCCCTATCGAGTTGTATAAAATATATGAAGTGGAATGTTTACCACATTTGGGCATTTTCGTTTTGCGCTAATTGTTAAATATAAACAGGCCATTATAACATATAGTTGTTCTGGCAATTTGAATAGGGCCCTATGGGAAATCCCTCAAACTCCGGAAGGGCCTGGATAAAATCAACCCCCCCATATCAGAATGGGAGGAGATTATAATATCCAGATTTAGTGGACCACAGTGGATGGATCAATTGTATAAAATAAAAGTTTACATTAAAAAAACCCTACTAATTAGGGTTATTAAGGGTGCACCCGTGCAACGCCGGGTTTACAAAGCTAGTTTAACATAAAAATATTTTATTAATGTGTTACACTTTAATAAAATTTCAGTGTTACTATATTATATTAGTTCACGTCAAAATATAGTGTTACTATAATGCACTTCACTTATATTTAATTAATTTATTCTTGTATAATTAAAAAGTCATGTCCGTAGACACAAAAATCATAATCTTTAGAAAAAAAACACGGATGTGATGTCCACAGGCGTGAGAAATTACATGATTTATCCTTGTAAAACATGGTATGTTCATATTTCAAACACGATATTAAAAAATTAAGCTCTTTGTATCTAATGCTACACATAATTAAGTAAGAATAGACATTTTATTAGCTTAGTTAAGTTCTTTCTTAGCCACAGACGTGATGCACCCATCTTAACCTTTCACTAAATCTTAAGTTTAGTGAACAAAACAAATGACTTAAAGCCAAAAACAAACAGATTATTTTATTTTGCTTTATAATATGGCTGCAAATGAAGCTAAATGACATAAACACTGCGTTGTACTGCCACATAATTGAATTCAATATAAGTTTTTGTTCATGTCCACGGACGTGACTGCAGTCATTGGGGACAAGCATTTAATATTTAGTAAAATAAATACCAATTAAAAAATATACATAAAAATTCCATTAATATATTTCAAAAAATTTCTATTCTTCATTTCTCTTACTTGAAAAGTGATTTCTTATCTTATATAAGTTAGATATAAACTGCCAAAATCCACGGATGTGACGCTGGGACACACCACGGACATGACATATCATACTCTGTATACTAAAAATACTATAATAAAATAGGAAATCTTGTATAATAGTTTTTGTACTACTCTATAAACTGTATACTCATTTTTTCTTAAGTTACTTTGCTTTTAAAAGCATATATTACTTTTAAAACTGGCCGAGACAAGAATGGTTCGTTTTCAGAGTATTGACCCTTTAACTCCCTTAAAATACACAATTTTACTATGAATCGACACGAAATAAAACCAAATAAAGTGTGTAATGCTTAGTTTATGAAAATCAAAACTTTACATTTCTCAGTAAACAAGAAGTTCATAAAGAACTAAAATAGCCTACTTTCCTGTTACTTAAATACTTACTGAAGTTCTAATTGGGAAAAAACTAGGTTCCTAACAGTAAATATCATCAACAGCCGTTTCTACACTAGATTTATACACATTAGAAAAAAAAATCGAAACACAGCATCCAGCTATAATTTAAACTTCTATAAGCCAAAATCAACTATTTTCCTTAATATACTTTCGCAAATTAATTAAATATTATTTATCGTCTGCTCGCGATTTATTTGTAGTTCGAAGAATAATTAAATATTTATTAATAACAAAAGTAATGAAACTACTCCAAACTGTATTAAAAATAAGAAATGTAAATTAAAACTAAGCATAATTGTATGCAAAAGTATGCCTTGCCGCTTTCTTGGTAGATAATTAATGAACAATCAAAGAATCAAATTGTGCTACATTTTACGACGTCATTCCAAACTGATTCATGAAAATATTATTTTGCTTCAAATATGTTTAAATAAATAAAGTTTCTAATGCCATTGTTGATTTGGCAACTGTGATTTAAATGACTCAAAAATTGAATTTCAATGCTAATTCAATGGGAAATTCGCCGAAAGATAGTAGATTTATGTCCGTCCATACGTACAGACAGACGGACAAAAAGTATGAAAGTTGGGTATCTGAGGTCATAGTTTTCTAACAAAAAAGAATTTTTAAGATCCGAGGTATAGAACCGATTTTGGAAGGGGTACGGACAGACAGACGGACAGACAGACAGACAGACATACGAACAGGCAGACAGACGGACATCGACCGAATTTCAATACCTACAGTGATTTAAATGACTTAAAATTGAATTTCAATGCTAATTCAATGGGAAATTCGCCGACAGATAGTAGATTTATGTCCGTCCGGACGTACAGACGACGGACAAAAAGTATGAAAGTTGGGTATCTGAGGTCATAGCTTTTAAACAAAAAAAGAATTTTTAAGATCCGATGGATAGAACCGATTTTGGAAGGGGGTACGGACAGACAGACGGACGGACGGACAGACAGATAGACAGATATACGAACAGGCAGACAGACGGACATCGACCGCATTTCAATACCAACAGTGATTTAAATGACTCAAAATTGAATTTCAATGCTAATTCAATGGGAAATTCGCCGACAGATAGTAGATTTATGTCCGTCCGGACGTACAGACAGACGGACAAAAAGTATGAAAGTTGGGTATCTGAGGTCATAGCTTTCAAACAAAAAAAAATGCAGGATTGCTTCAAATGCAGCAATTGCAACTTTTTTAGGAAAATTTTATAACTTGAGCACAAATAAAATTGTGCGATGCTTGTTCGTCTTTCAAACTATAGTTCAACTTTTAAGATACTTTAATTTTTAAAATATTTTTAGCTGTAAATTTAATAACTAAAAATAAAGTTATAGCAAATTTTTAATACAGAAATGAAATGAGTAAAAATTTGTATAAATATATAAAACTACTTTTAAAGAAGAAACTGCATTTACAATAGCCTTAAGTAAAAGAAAAGGTAATATTACTAAACAAGTAGACATAAAACAAATTGTTAATTTTTAAGAGTCACTGTGAGAATACTTTAATATATATTTATGATTTAAAATGTTTTAATGTTCCTAACAATGGCCCTAGACACTAGCTTTCAAAGTAAAATAAGTAATTCATAAAAATATTTTATTATCAGGACATAAATATCTTTAAAGTTATGGCTAATACTCATGTCATTACTTTGAAGAATTCTAAAAAGCATTTTGTTGCTTTCTTAAAAAGTATTAAAAAATAAAATTTATAGCAACATAAATTAATAATAATAGGAAATTAAATTTTGAACGTAAAACTCTTTTAGAAAACTTAAAACAATAGTGTTAAATAATTAATCAAGCAGACTGACTTATTTATTTAATTTAATCGTTTGATCTAACGTTTCTAAACGTTAAAAAAATCTTTAATACCTACTTTTCTTATATTTATAATGATATGTTATATTTTCCTTTGAAATATTTTTTTTTTTGAATAATAAGAGTTGTTATAAGCAAGAATAAATATGAGAAACGGATTAAATTAACCTTTTGGATACTGAGAATTTTCGTTAAGCTATACAGGAAAAAAAAATATTATGTATAAATAAGAGAAAAAAGGCTGTTTTGGTTCTTGGTTTTCAATCCAAAGAAAGAGAAAATAATGAAATTTAAAAGATATTGAATTTTTCTCATCGTGTGAAACTTATTGTTTGCGTGCATGCGCTGATGTAGCTGTATTAGAATAAATGCAATGAGCGTTTTTTAAAGAGTAAAATTCTAGAGATTATCTGATTCTGTAAATGGTATGCCTTTCTGCAATAATGGTCTAAATATTAACGATATTAGTAAAAATATTGAAATTAACTTTATAAGCTAATTTTGTAATTAACTAAAAAAAACTAATTTAATCTGAATTTATTGCAATATTTTTCCATTTCCAATTCTGAAATCCGTGTATATTACTTTTGAAGCTATTATGTGAGCAAAACAAGTATTATTTCATACACAAAAAAATAGAGTTTCTTTATATTTTCGTAAACGTATAGTCAAAGTAAGATATGGTTTTGTGTATGATACATTTTAACCACATTAAATATTTATATTTATTTAATTTAATAGAGATTTTCGAATTCGAAATCAATCCAGGTGACGGCTCGTCACTTGAGTGCGGTACTAAAGTTCGAGGCTTGAATTATCAATAGTCTTCGTGTAGATCTAGTACGACCATTATTTATATCAACTTCACTCGCAATAAATATATTTGTATGCATTATTTCTGTATTTAATGATCGTAGCAACCTTCGATTGTGTTGGTTGGTAGACATATATATTCAGTTGTGGCTGTCAGGACCATTTAAACCTTCGTCAGTAAGACGACACACAGACACACACACATAGTGGATCTCTAATTTTAGAGACAGAGGCCATAGAGATCCCAGAATTGCTTGTCACCCCCAGAGTATTGATTGGTATGGGAACTTAGAGGACTCCGGACCCAACAGCACGTACTCCGCATATACTCGTAGTCTTCAGTGGTACGGGACTCGATGCGGACCTTCCGATCCGAGACCGAGACGCTGACACTAGCTCACTACGGCCCACCATTTCTGATAAATTCTAGGATGATTTGGTTAGGTTAGTTTAAATTATCGTAGCACTAGAGCTACATGAGAGCAATTTTCGACGGGCGTCATAAATATGAAACACAGTCAAGTGAGGTAGGATGATTTGGTATTATTTGGAATATATCCTGTTATTTGCAAGAACTTATAGAAACTTCTAATAGTTCCACGATTATAAAAGTGATGTATACTAAATATTTTCGTTCATTATTTAACATACATTAAAAATAATATAATAGTAAGTAGTGCTTTTCAAATGGTTCAAGAAAGAAACTGTTACATTTAACGTTCCGAAATTCAATTTACAGAATTCTTGATGAAGTAAACCCTCAAATCGAATTGGTAATTTTCACACTTAGGCTAATATTATTTAGAGATATAGTATAACTTTGTATCATTTTTTTTTAAAAAGCATCTGGTGATTTTGACACAATTTCTAATTTAATCTAAATCTACGGTACTACTCTATTGTTATCGAAATTGTTTAGTTGTATAAATACAAAGCAAATTGTTTTAACTAATACACATAAATCTTATTCATTATATCAAATCACAGCATGCCAGTTTATTGTTCATCATTTTACTCCGTAACATATGATTATAATTCAATCAGAGTTGTGTGGGGAGCCTATTATAGGATTCTTGAATAATATGATCTACAGTCCCTGGACAAATTATTAGACGCACTGCAAGATTTCATGTATCAATCAATGATGACCAAAATACCTTTAGAAGGACATTTGTGCTCCTAAACTTAAGCTATTGAATAGAAAATACTATCTGCTATACTTAATACATATATCGACATCTTTTTTTAATAATATAGCATACTTTGGTATGTTTTCGTCATTACTAAAAAAATACAGTGCGTCTAATAATTTGTTTAGGGACTGTAGGTAGAGGATCGTGGGTTCGATCACGTGTAATGAAATACAATTAATTTGTCAATCACAAATTATCACATTTATCAAATACAATTAATTTATCGCCAAAAAGTACCAACACACTAAAGGCCATGTGTGCTGTGGGCAGGTAAACTTCAGTAACCACAACAAGGAATTGGACCATTTTTGCTAGGAAATAATATGTATTTCATCAAACTTTCTTATAGGTTATAGTTATTGAGTGCTTTTAGAGCGAGAGTCCAGGGCCCCCAGACCTAAGTCATTTTCTAAAGGATGATGTGTTTTGGATTAGGTTCGGTTTTCATTTACTTTTAGTATATGCATACCCGCTAGAGTGAACCGACGGCCAATTTACAGGTATCGGGTGCAAAAAGTAGGTAAATTTTAAGTTAACTTAAGTCGTTTTCTAAAGGCTGATTTTTACGTATCTTTTAGAAAATAATGTTAAAAGTTAATAATAAATTTCCCAGACACTTTCCATCGGCCGAAACTTTTCCCAGACGCTTTAAACGTCTTTATCAAGTTCAGACTTTGTCCCATGCATCTGGCGGCGTGAGATGGCGCTGCAATCGTCCTCGGACGGCAAGAAGGGGAAGTTAAGCAAAAAAGAACTATGTGCGTATTGGAGATGTGGTTGGTTGGTTAAGAAAGAATATCGTTTCGATTTAATTAAAATTTGTTTAATTAGAAAATAAATTAGTAAACAAGTAACCATAGCTGTCTTTAGCTTACAACATTTTCACATCTCCAATGATCAAGCACACAAACCGGAATATATATGTCAATCGACCAACCAACCTTCCCTACTCCAATACACACATAGTTCTTTTTTGCTTAACTTCCCCTTCTTGTCGTCCGAGGACGATTGTAGCGCCATCTCACGCTGCCAGATGCGTGGGACAAAGTCTGAACTTGATAAAGACGTTTAAAGCGTATGGGAAAAGTTTCGGCCGACGGAAAGTGTATGGGAAATTTATTATTAACTTTTAACATTATTTTCTTTGAAAATGACTTAAGTTAACTTAAAATTTACCTACTTTTTGCATCCGAAACCTGTCAATTGGCCGTCGGTTCACTCTAGAGGGTATGCATATACTAAAAGTAAATGAAAACCGAACCTTATCCGATACATTTCATCCTTTAGAACATGACTTAGGTCTGGGGGCCCTGGGCTCTCGGTCCATTTCAACAATAGTCCAAGTCATTAATATATACAATGCAGTTTGCCTGCCCACGGCAGATATGTATAGGGAAGTGGTGAGCATTAAATATGTTTTTATGTTACTAGTTTTCTTGAGAGTCTCTTGCATGGCACCGTAACAGAAACTACAACAAGAGCAATATATTCATATGCCTCTTTCAGATTAGATGTGGTGAGTTTTAGATGTTAGCCTTGCCATATAACCATGTATCAAAACTACAATCCATTGTTTGCTGTTATTTGTCTCGAACAAAAACCTTTAACCAACTATTCATTTGAACAGTTGTCATAGTTCGACTACAATTAATCAACCCTAAATTTGAATATCAAGTATCAAACTCGCAGAACCTATTGTTTGGTCGACTTACCAGAGTGCATTCGGGAATCTTCGGATTGGAGACACGAATGTCCCTGACATCCGTTCGGTAGCATCCAAAATGTATCGTAATCACACAAATTCATGCATATGTTCCCTGCAACCGCGTTGGACATATTACGGTGATAAGATAGGCGCTTGAGCCATGGGTTTGCATCATTAATAGTCATTTGTGGGGTTAACGCAGTGAGGCGTCATTATGTGGACATGTACATGACAAATTAGTTCCTTGGTTTGAAATAGGTTTGAAATATATGTTAACCGGTTTGAAATAAAATATTTTAGAAACCCTGGGGATGTTCATATTGAATCTTATAGTGGAATAAAACGAATGTTTTGGGGGACCACACAGCCTAGCTAAGAATAACTAGTTTAATTGTTCAGTTCATTTTCTTTACCCCATTCTACAATGACCTTTTGTTCTATGTATCAGACATAACTCTGTTTATCCGTCCATAAATATTTATCATGTTTTTTATAGTATCCTAAATACGTGACTTTTATTTAAATGGGTGTTTTGTTTGACGTTCCTGCAACTGCACAATTAATTTAAAAGTTTAAACACTGAAATGGCTCAGCCTTTAATTACAGACATCATGCCTATTACACATTTCATTTCTTTCACACAGGGCCGTATTTTTAAAATTAGGCTGCAGATAATTAGAGCGGTAAATTTTGAAGAGGTGGTAATTTCATACATTATCTTAAAGTTAAAATTAAATTTATTATATAAACTAGCATCTATTTTGTAATTTTATTTAAGCTAAATTAACTTTACTGTCCTTTGTAACTTTTTGAAATATAAACTTCTATTGCATTAGGTAACAAATGAACTGATCATATTTGCACTACAAAGGGGGTGGAAAATGAACTTAAAGCCATAAACGGCATACTCCTTATTTTGTCTCTGCTCTCTCAAGTATTACTCACTCACTTGTGTCGGGTTGAGTTGAATTAAAAGTTTAAGGCTCTATATTTTTAGCCTCTTTACAATTTTTTTTCCAAACAGTACTTTTATTTATAACTAAAACTCATTTTTAACACTAATATTACCGCTTTTTTTAATTTATGAGAGTAAACTGTATATCTACTAGTGTAGGTAGATTTATTGCTAAATGTTTTATAGGTTGCTTTAATGCAGGAATGGAAAATATTATTCCATAATAGGTTGGAACATACTGAAATGCTGACTTCTAATCTTCATAAATGATAAGCTGATATGATAAATACAGTTTTATTTAACCGCAAACAAGGGTAGTAATGTAATTGTAAATGAAAAACTGAATTTTCCTACATAAGTAAATATAGAGTTTTTAAGTGTTAATTTAATAAAGAAGCTCCATGTACAATAAGCTTTTCAGTATTATTTCACTAAATTAATGAACTTAAATTGATCATCAATATAATTTTATTTTGTTTTTAGCTTTTTCGTCGATTTCAAACTTAAAATCTTAATAATATATATCTTAATAATCATAATCAAACTTAAATCACGGCAGAATGCTAATTTACGTATTATGTTCGCTATACAAATATAGTTTATCTTAATTTATTAATTTTGATGAAACAAACAAAATACTTTTAAATACTTGTTGCCAAAAATATAACAAATATGATTACTTATATATTTTTTTTAATTTAAAATAAAATTCATTTGCTATTTAACAAAAAAAGACAGCTCAAGGAGAATAAATAATTACATGAAGCCGTAATTGAAATTTCATTACACATTTATTAAAAAAACTTTTCTGAAATATAATATGTGAATTTTACTTCAAGTTACGTTTATTAGAAAAGTCATATTTTTTAAATTTTAAAAATGATCCTTAGTCAGTAACAAATTAATTCAATACTGACATAATTTGACTTGTGTTTTTATTTAACTCTTAATTATCTATAACAAATACATCTATTAAAAATTATTTGAAAAATTCTTAAGATGTTCAATTCCATTTCCACTCGTAATGGAAATTTAATTCATAAATTGGATTTAATGGATATTATAACTGGATATAAAACAAAAACACAAGATTTATCAATACAGTTCACGTTTCTTTGACATGAATTTGTTTTTTAATTCAATCTAATTTTCTTTGAAATACTTCAAAAGCATAAAAGCCTAAATGCATTTAATGATTATAATTACCTTTAAAGATTGTAGTTGACAATTATCTTCTATTTAAAAACACTTAATTCAATTTAAAATGTCGGCTGTTCCATTATGTGAAAAAATTAGCAAATTAGATGCTTTGAAGATTTTAACTAAAAAAATCCATACGTATTGGATTTAAATGGCATTAGCAAATGTTTTGCGACTATCTTATTTATTTAACATCTCAATGCTATTGATATTATAAATTCTTTAAAATATTCAATTTTAGAAATATGTTATAAAAAGATGGAGTGTTAGTATGGTTTTGTCTGTAATTAAAGAATATATGTTTAGATTATGCAGTAGTTGTGATTAAAAGAAAGCATTCCATAGAATAAAATATACACAATTCAAACCTCATTAACTATAGGTTTTGAAAGGGAATGATTGAAATACTTATGGGATTAAATTCTTTGTTTAGTGTAATTATTTGTTTGTTGTTAGTAAAATACGGTGATATTTACGGTACAAATGATCATTATCATTAGAAATATAAAAATTTATTTTTAAGTTGTGTTTATAATATTTTAATCATCCATTATTTTTTTTTGAATTAAAAATCATTTTTACAGAATAATAAACATTATTTGTGAGCAATATGTGTAAAGTTATAAAAAAATAATAAAAAGATATAACTTGCTTTAAATTTTCTTTAGTTTTTATTAGATATATATTACATATTTCGAAAAAATTGTATACCAATATTATAAAGAGTAATTGATTATGCAAGCAGGCAATGACTTGTGTTGAAAAAATTGATAACACAAAATTATTATAAAATTTAAAGATAAGTAACAAGGTAAGAAATAATCCAATAAAATTAAGGCAGAGGATAAGATACACATAAATTATAATAAATGGCTTTTAACCAATATAAATAAAATTGAAACATCATAACAGAGCTGTAACAAGGTAAGAAATAATCCAATAAAATTAAAGCAGAGGATAAGATACACATAAATTATAATAAACGGTCTTTAACCAATATAAATCAAATTGAAACATCATAACAGAGCTGTATATTGGGAGTAGGAATCTTACTTTTGTAATTTATTAGTTATCTATTCTGAATATAATTACCTGGTATTATGGCATGAATAATTATGTCAATGATATTGAAGGGCAGATATATTTTTATAACGTGTTTATTTGCAATTTAATATTATCTATCAAATTATCACTTGTTGCTAAGATTAAACACTTGAAGCTATGAAACGTTCAACTATACTGACCAATTTGTTTTGCATAAAGCAGTATGGTTATATGTGATTTACTCGTGCAGCGTACGGTCAGTGTTTGCTTCTTCCCATCACTAATTGGCCAGAATTTTAACTGATTTTAATAAAAAAAAATGTGAATGGGGAAGGGGATGTAAGAAAAGTATGTTTAGTTTTATCGCTCCGTTTACTATTGTGAAAATCGGATGACAAATTTCGAATTTTGTATCATTTACTATTTCAGAGATTTCGATAAATAACTCTGGGAGTTGTGGAAGCTTAATTTTAGAATATTAAAGTGATGATGATTCATAGAGTTGTCAGTGCTTAGTGTGGAATTACACAAAGAGGCGATTATCAAAAATGTGTGCGAAAAGAAGCCGGATATTTTGTTTAGCATTGTGATGTTAGACTGTTTTTCACACCGGGCTTTGATATTTATCAAACGAATTCAGACTTCAGATTCCTTGTCTTCTCTAAATGTAAGTTTTTAATAAATTTATTTCCTATTTTTGATGCTTAATAACTGAAAACTTTATTTCATGCAAAACGCATGCATAAAACACTTTAACAACTTTACAACACCACAACTTTAAATGAAAATTGCCGTATATAGTTATTTTAAAAACTTGCAATACTTTTTAAAATGCGATTGAAAAACGATATTTTGCTGTTGGTTTTGATTTTGAGATACTTTATCTTTATTATTATAATTTGTCATTTTTGAATAAAAAATGTCTTTTTCCAGCATAATATGACAAAAATAAAGAAACTGTGAAAAGTCAACGTCGCAACGTAAAAATTAAATAAATCTGCTTTAAGAGTGAAACCCTTCCAATTGATATCCCACCCAATATCCATCCAATTCAGTACACAACACCGATACCATCTGCCGGGGAAATGAAATAAAATTTCAACGTATCCATTCCAATCTCCAGAAGACAAAAAACAAAACAGCAAATAGAAAAAAAAATTCAATCCTCACAATCTGAAGATACGCTCTCTCTCCCCTTATCTCAAACTGAAAAAACACGCAAAAGATCCTCTTGAAAGAAGAGAGAAGAAAAAAGAAACAATAAAACACAGAATCTTCCCGATCTTCAAGAGAAGAGAAGCATCTGCATCATTTGGGTCACCGTCCTAAAGAGGGATTGTAGGAGGAGAGAAGAAGAGGGATCTTGGAGAAACATGCAGATGCGGAGGATGGAGAGGAATTTCAACTTCTACGGGACGAAAGGTGAGGAAGAGGAGGTTTGGGGAATTGGCTAAAGTTCTTTTTCAGATGCAGCTACCCCAATAATTTATCTTTTTTACGTCGATACTTTAAAATATAAAATAAATTTGTACAAAACCGGCTCAGTGGCTGAGAAGTATTACGTGCCCGCTTTATAAGTCCAAATTAGCGGGATCGATCCCCGACTGAGTCGTCAGATTTTCTGGATGGGAAAGTTGTGGGTACGAATGTCATCACATGATTATGTGGCATGTAAAAGATTCCTTGAGGTACCCATTTGGCTAGGGTTCTCCCGGAAAAGTTATATCTCGACATACTTTAACCTCCTCAGAGAGCTCAGATTCATTGTAATCTGAGAGTAAAAAGTGATAGCGAGTGTCGCCTAGATGGTGCTACAAATTGTAAAGTATGTTTCAAACTGTCACTTGAAATTTAAAGTTCTTGCAACAAAAAACATAGTTAAATCAAATTAGATTATGATTTATTAAAAAAGCCTAGTTACAAACTTATATATAGGAGTTGATCATTTGATTTGAATCGGGTCAGCTAATAAAAAGTTTTTTTTCGACTTTCTATTTTTATCGATATATGTCTCACTTATTACTATTGAGGCTTGATTGATACTGGTATCGACATTTAAAATACATTGTATAAGTTATATTTCATACTTAAATTGCAAATATCCTATTAATAAAATAAAAAATATATTATTTCAGCAATATTGGGATTTGGGGTTGGCACAAAATGCTTCGAAAACACAGGTGACTTAACCCCTAAAATATCCCCAAAAAAGACAACTAAAATACATTTCTTTAAAAAGTCAAGCATTACTCAAACATTGGGTTCTATTTGCGAATAACTTTTATTAGTCAATTTTAAAAGATACAATTTGAGGCGTATATTTCTTTCTTTTAGCTCTGTACATAATTTCTGCGTATAATCAATTAGACGACTTGAAGAATCAAGAAGCAATAATAAGAAAAAAATATTATTTAATTTAAAAGAACAAGTGAAAGAATCACACTGTTATCTTTGGCATCATATGGATAGGGTAGGGTAGGTACATATATATTCCGGCTTGTGTGCTTGATCAGAGACCCGCTTATAAACCTTCGTCAAGTAAGACAGACACAGAAAGAATTTTTACTGTCACAGAGAAAGGAAGTACACCCAGGCAAGGCGGGAATCGAACCCGCACCCGTTACAGCGCGCAGACTGCTAGCGTAATGGTCTGCGATGCAACCACTCGGCCATCCGGGCCCCGGCATCATATGGAGTTGACGAAGTTGAATGCAGGAGGGGGAGATCAAGAGATCCAGAAGATTTGAAATCGGAAGATAAGGAAACGCAAGCGACTATTGTTCTATAGCCATATGCTTGCACTATTGAATAAATTGTTTCTTAGAAGTACAATATCCGGGGATATTTCTAGGATAACTAAAGTTAAATGAAAGTCCGAGTTGGTTATCTATGCCTGATAAATCTTAAAATATAAAAAAAAAGTTTGTTAAAAATATATTATCATTATTATCACATATTTATAATTATTTAACAAATATTGAAAATATATCTAAACCCATGTCTAATTAATCAGAACTAAACTGTGACATGAGTATGATGATTTACAGCATTGGAATACGGGACTTGGTAGAGTTGTCTGGTGAAAAAGAGAATTGTCATATATAGTGTTAAATAAGAAAATATTTTTATAACTAATAAAATTAGACACTGATCGAATTATAAATTTAATCAGACCTTCCAACCCCAATTCAATTCTCCATTCCAATTAATTGGTAAATATTACCAATTAATGGCTTTTCGAATTGGTAAATATTTAAACGTTATCGTGAAACCCGGAATCCGGAAAATGGTTATTACCGAGTGGAATTCAGAAATCTGGCTTGTTGGTTAATTGAATCAACGTCTATAAAGCCACAGTTGGAAGGTATGTTAATGTATTAGCATTAAATGTTTAGGATACATGCTGTTGCCTAAAATACAGCATACATTTTAATTATTAAATGCAAATGCAATATCAGGCCTGCCAACTATGACTTTCTTAAGATAAACAAGCCTACTTGTCACATATAAATTGAATACTAAAAAATATGTTATTGTTAAAATATAGGTAAGCTGACAGTCGTCCTAATAGCTGTTTTTTACCAGTACTTTTTCAGTAATCTGCATTATTTGAAAAATATATTATTCGAAATCCAACTGACATAACGTTACAAAAGTTTTTGCAATAGGTAAACATCGTAAATTCGAATAAACAAGTGTAATTCTATTTTGAGTGTTACGTTAAAACAAACATACATGGTTTGTAGATAAATGTGGACACAAAACGAAGAGTATTACGGAAAGTTTGAAGTCATTGCAGAACTTTTTGATTCGAGCTTTACTATGCAAATATATTTTTCCAATGCGATTAGTCTTAATAAGGCTGTTGCAACAACTATTCGCTAATCGCATTTCTTGAGCAAATAATAAAATTCTTGTCTTCGCATTTGAATTTTGCCAGTATAAATATTGTTTATTCGAGGTTCTTAACAGTTTTCTGTTTATATAGGAAACTTTCTTCATTATTTAAGTACTTTATCAATTTTCTCAGCGTTAAGTTAAAAGGGAAATTTATTTTCGCTTTCGATATAATTTGTTATACAAACAAAGTTACTTTTAAATACAACTTTGTAGTCAACATTAACTCTTGTATGAATAGAAATTAATTAAAATTTAAATGATAATGGTTTTAGTATAAATTAGGATATATATTTACAAATGACTGCGACTGAAACCTACGTTTAATGTAGTGTACTGTAAAAAATTAAGGATTATTACTGTGGAATTTAGAGCAACTGATCTGCACAATTTTACCAGTAATGCTCCTAAAACATGTCAGTATTTAGAAACAATCCTTCATAAAGCCAGTTACTTTTTTAAAATGGAGGAAAATGTACTTTTAGATGCAAGACATTTTTACGGGCGATGGCAGCATTATGCTTTTGACTTCTTATTACATGCTTGCTTATAGTAGTCCTTGTATCATTGCTTTTAGTAGTATCTGCCGGATTTGATTCCCCAAGCATTGAGTCATTGCTAAATCACTTCATAAAAGAGTAAAACGTTTCGCCGTCATGGTAAATTGTTAACAATGATGCATTAGGGTGACTGTTTCCAAAAGTAGTTTAAATGGTTTCATTTATAATTCTGACGAAAACTTGAAAATCCAAAAAAAGTTATGTAAACTTGAAACACCAGGAATTATTGCCGTTTATAAGAGTTACCTAATTGTTTTAAGTCATTTTTATGGCAATTACTCCAAACAAGCCCAATGCATTACATACTTTAGTTAAACAATAGGACCTTTTCAGAGGTGACTATGATTCAAGGGTTTACTGTAAACTTCTGTAACGTATGTTCATTAAACTTGTGGCAGCAAATCCTGAATTTAAAATGCAAAAAGGCTGGCTTAAGAGCACTTGTTTTAAAAATATGCCAAACTAATATTTCTTAACGCTACGCTATGAATCTGTTTTAAAAAATGGCAAGATATCTTTAATAAAAGACATTTAAACCTAAAATTACCTCTAAGGTCCATAAGTGCCCTCAATCAGTTGTTATGGAACGATTTTTTCAATATTTATTCGCACAGCAATATTTCAAATAAAAACACACACACTATTACGTAAACAAAAAAATACCCGATATGCCATTCTTAAGCCAAAACCAAAACTCGAATATTTCTCCCTATAACGATTGCATGGAAGAAATCTATTCCCACCGCATATAAAAATACTTCTGGGATGTCTCACCATAGACAGGTGAATACAAAAAGACTTAAGACAAACTCTCAGTATCACGAAGATATCCGATAGATATCAATGCAGTGTATACTATCGTCCGTAAATGAAAATGAGAAAAAATTCAGATATATATCAACGAAACATAGGTAATTTTAACTAAATATATGTATATAAAATTCATAAGTGCCTATAACCAGTATTTTAGACAGTTTTTGAGCTGAATTCACTGTTTATTTACTCGGCTACATTTCAAACAAAAGCATCTATAACACTAAATTCTGACAATCTATATCTTAACCAAACCCGAAATATGAATATTTCTTCTTTTAACCATTCCAAAAAAGAAATAAGAACCAACGCATATAAAATTACTCCCAGGGTGTCTCACCCTGGCCTGGTGATGACAAAAAGACAAATACCGATAGCTATGTATCCTATGAACGTAATATATACCATCGCCCCGTAAAGGAAGGTAATTCATAATTCAGATATCTATTAACGAGAAAACTTTCAGTTTAATAGAAATACATAAAAAATATTAGCGATAAGTACCTATAATCAGCCGTTTTAGAAAGTTTTGAAGCTGAAGTCACTGCTTATTTACTCAGCTACATTTAAAAAAATGCATCTGTAACACAAAATTCTGATAATCCATCCTTCCTTTAACCATTCCAAAAAAGAAAACCAGTTCCATCGCATATAAAAGTACTCCATGGGTGTCCCCAACATGGCAAGGTGAAGAAAAAAAGATCGATAAAGATTTGTCCGTATCCTGAATATATCCAAAAGATATGAGTGTTTTATATACCGTTACCCCGTAAAAAAGTGAGATATTTCAGGTATCTACTTAATATGAAATATGTAACTTTAGCTAAAAATATATAAATAATAGTATTCATAAGTGATGTCATTTTAGAATGTTTTAGGGATGAATTCCCTGTCTGTTTACTCAGCTGCATTGCAAACAAAAAGATCTATAATAGAAGAAAGCCCGACAATAAATCTTTTAAACCAAACCCAAAACCAGAATATTTCTTCCCTTAACCATTCCAAAAAAGAAAATCAGTCCCATCGCACATAAAAATAGTCCCTGGGTGTCTTTCACCATGGCCAGGTGAAGACAAAAAGACACATACGGATCTCTACTATCCCGGAGATATCATCCGAAAGATATCAATCTAATATCTCCAGAAGAAGAAAGGTGAGGAATGGCAGATATCACTTCGTAGAGCAGAGGACACGAAGCAACGGGAAAAGGAAAGAAGGACTATTGAGATGAAGACCCATAAGAGATTTTTTGTGGTGCTATTTTTTATGCGGGATTTTATTTTTCGATTTTTTTTCTATCTTCGTGGGATATACGAGGCCTGGTTGTGTGTTATGGATGAGACTGAATAAAAGAGAGGAAGGATATGTACTTCGATTTTTTTTTTCTATCCTGGAATGTGGCATTGATTTGGGATCGTTTTTTGGGGATTTTCTTGGAAGGTGAGGTAGGTAAAAAGGGATAAAAATCCCTACTAAAAATTTATAAAGAAAATATGTTGGGAAACTTAGTTAACTTTATTTCAGAACGCTTTGGCGGTTTTTGATTGATGTTTTTGTTTTGTAACAAGAACTTCCATAGAGTAATGCCCAATAAATTTCTATCAACTTCGAAAGAGCAACAAAAATGCATGTCCTGTTCGGGATTCTGGGCCACAGACTTATGTACTGAGAGACAGATGGCAATGTCTTTTGATAATATGCTGCAAAAAAATTTGAAGAAATATAGTTCTAGTGTTTAGTAACTATTTAATAAATTGTGACGAATGGATAAGAATATTAGTTACGATTGGTTCAAATAAAAATGCTATAAAATAATTTGTAAGCTTGACTATTATAGGTGGACTTTGTGCAATTAATATTAAAGGCAATATGATAAAAGAAATTAACTATATTGAGAACTTTTATTCATTTTATTATTTTATAAATGAAATGTAAATAATAGAAACTATTTATTAAATATTTTATTCAGAGCTAAATGCAAAATAATATCAACCAATATATCTCATGGAATTAAATTTAAACAATTCCATTCAGCAAATTACAAAAAAATCTAATATCACTATTAACATGTTCCTAATCCCATTAAAATAAACATCTTAAAGTTTCGGGTTCAGCGATAATTCATTTTTAACGAACCTCGTATTTAATTAAGCAAATAAGGCATAATTAATTTCAGGAGCAACCAAAAACCTAGCTAACATATACACCGCAAAAGTACAAGCGAAAGGAATTATTTTGCTAACTCTCCATTATTTTTAATTCATCAGACCAGCAAAAATTCTCACTTAAATCGATTGAGATATTTATTCGCATTTCTTAATTAAGACTATAACTGCTATAATTGAGTCTTCAGGGGGGGGGGGGGATTCCAAACAGCTTTTAATTTTGAAAACGAGCGAAAGACGCTTTTCGTTTTATTCATTGAGTTCGTTAGAGCATAGGGAATCTTTCTCAGTTAATTTTAAGAATTGATGTTATTTAAGTATAGATATATTAAGTTATTGATATTTTCTAATATTTTTATTCTGGTATAAAAAAAAACAAATTAAAATTTAAGTGGATGGGTCGTTTTCGGTTTGTTGATTTAATTAAAACCCGTTTATGAGGTATTGTATTTGGGATAAAAAAAAGAATTGATAACGTAATAAGTAAAAAGGAAAAATAAAAGTATCAATCCAAGAAATTATCTGCACTGTTAAAAATTTTGTGCTTGCTTTCACCATGATATTGGTTCCTAGTAGCTGCAACAACTGAAAGGTGAAACGTTCCACCATATTTTTGGTATTCGATTGAACCATTTCTCAGGTTTTTGTTTCCAAATCCAGAAAAATGGTTCAACCAAACACCGAAAAAAAGGTGAAACATTTCACCACTCAGCCGTTGCAGCTACTAGGAACCAATATCATGGTGAAACCTAGCACAAAATTTTTAACAGTGTGGAATGAAGACCACAAAAGCATAGCAAGCACTCTTAAAACAGTGACGGCGTGCTACGTAGAAAATAAATTTCTTTTTAATATCAAAATTAATTTAATGTTATTAAATTTAGTTTTTCAACCTAAACATATTTTATTTAGGAAAAATGTACTATACTGGGCAATTTATTATTATCTTAGCATGATTTCGTGCAATTTTTTTACTAAAATAAATATAAAATCGTCCAGTATTTTAATAAATTCTGTGCATAATTAAAAATATCACCCCAATGCGCAAAAGCAATCAGTAGCTAAAATTTATTTATATTTTTAATTATTTAATTTTTAAATCTTTTAAGAGTAATAAGTATAAACTGTGGCCTTCAGTGGTAGCTAATTGTTTTTACTCAAAACAAAATTAAATACAAATAATTACAATATATAATCCATTCTATCATGAAAATTTGTGTGTCAAAATATATTTTTATATGTTGTTAATATTTTATTATGGCTTAACCGTCTTCTGTTTTAAATGAATCTAAAATTTAAAACCGACCCGTAGCTCTTCAAAAAACACCGCATTATAATAAAATTATAAAAATATATTTTCATAAGAATTTAATGCATTGTATAAGTATCATATAACAAGTACATCAAAGAACTGGAATCCTTTTTCTTTCATGTTACTTGTACTTTCGAGCATTAAAAGTCTCAGGCTGTTTGCCTTATGAATGAGCAATCAAAGCTTTTTCCGCTTTGGTGACGTCTTTGAGAGGAGGATTTAAAATGGAAAGTGGAATTTTGTATAAAGTTTACACTTGTTTCTTAGTTAATGGGGTTTAGTAAAGAAAATTAATAGTTAAGAATCGGCGTTGCTGCGTGGTGTCTCTTTAGTTAGTTGACATTTTAAATGTTTACTTATTTTGAAACATATAATGCTTAAATTCATATGTAAATACATTTTTTGTTATATTGGCATGTTATATTTAAAGTAGTTAGTGTTACACTGTACTTGTCGACGCGTATTAATCGATACCAAACTTCAATTTAAATATTTTTTAGATATTCCCACATACAAGTATTTGTTTGAACACATCAAATAGATTATGTACGCTTGAATTTCTGTGTTTTTAACCATTTGCTTAAATTTCATTTGCATTTGTTATTAAATCGGTGCTTTATGTGGTTATCGAACAATCAAATTCATATCGCAATTTTAAATCATTAACCTTTTTAAACATTCAAATTTTATTTAAACTACTTTATAGTTTTACAATATTTACAAGTTTTCCTGCATCTCCAATGAATACAATGTAGAGATCAGTTGAGAGTTAATTTAAAGGCCCAGTCCGTGTTTACTAGTGGACATCTTGACAAGCTAACCAACCAATCTGTCAAAGTATAGGCTGTCTGCGTCAGCACGGAGAACCATGGATTCAAGCCAAATGAAGTTTAAACAGCTTCAACGATCCAAATTAGAGCCATTTTAAATTACAAACTAAACAATTCTCCCTTATTAAACTTCCCATAAAATCAATAAAATTTGATCATATATTTATAATTATGTATACATTTTTAGCTTTATATACACTTTAGATCGAAGATAAACAAAACTAGGGGGTGTACCAAGACTTTCACTTACCACCAAATAAATTAAAACTCATTTAAAGGCATATACCCTTGACGGTGTATTTTGTATACCCTGTAAAGTAATACCAGTACCATTAAAACCAAGAAAGTTATATGTCAGCAACACTTTGAGCATATGCATTTTCTTGAAAACCTTATTTGAACGTCCTACAGTACTGGGAACCCGTGTCACAAATTTTATGTTTTTATCTCTTTTTTTTTGTTTTTTAGCAATATCTTTTTAACCAAAAAAGTCCAATGGTATCAGCCATGCGCGATTTTCTCGAAAGCCGTTTTATTACGTCGACAGGTGCTAAAAATTCGTGTACCAAATTTGAAGTCCGTAGCATTTTTAGTTCGGGCTGTAGGGTGGTTCCAGACACTCAGAGGGACCAATAATAAAAAACTAATTTTTTTTGTTTTTTTCTAATTTTTTTCGAATCAGCACCTTCCAAAATGTTTAGAAACCACAAAAAATTCCATTTAGGATTTTTAATGCCATCGCAATGCTTTATTGTCTTATGTTTCAAGTATTAGGCCATTGATATTAAAAATTCAATTTTTGAAATACAATTCCTAACACATGAATATAAAATACGTGGGTTTTAGTACATCGCAAACAATTCAATACTTCACAAATATAAATCTGACCTATTCTAAATCATAGTTGTTGCCTGAAATTTACATCTAGAAAATACATTTCATTAGTTTTTAATCCAGATATATCGCTAAGCTATTACATAAAATCATTGTTAATCTCTCAAAAATTATTATTTCAGTACGTCACTAAATTCTATCAAAACCATCAAAATTCCTGCACTTAGCTAAAAGTGCGTCTCCTTATCAAGTGAAGTGTTTGAAAGTATTAAGCTACAAACTCTAAAAGTCCTCTTTCAAACATAAAATCCTATTATGTTTACGCCAAGGATTAGCACAATCAATTTCCTTAGTCAAATCAATATGTTTGATTGACATAAGTGTAACTATTAAATACGTTTAAAAAGAGAATGTTATTAATAGAATGAAAGCCTATGAGTTGTAAAATATTGAATTTTTTTTTTATATAACTAGCTCTCAAAGGTTTTATTTTGTATATAATGCCCAGTGTAAACCAAACAGATAGGCAATTATTTGGTAATATATGAAACTATCTGCTATATTTTAGAATCAAGTTTTTCAGAATATTTTTTATTCTAGAAAAATAATGATTTATCCATATGATGTGGGGAATGCAATACTACATTTAATCAAACAAGTCTAAATACTGCGATGACTTTTAACCAGGATTGATTTTTTTAAACTCCGAGGCACCTTGAGCCTATTTTGGAAATGCAAAAGTATTTTGATTATTTTTGACAGTGTCTTGACCACTAAAACTAAACTAAACATTCAATATTACTTTATAATGGACAACTGGAACGGTTACGCCTACGCTGACGTATCATGTATGTCAAACATTGTCTTCTACCCCACAAACAAACCATGCATCTTCCGGTTCGAATTTTCCATAGGGATTTATGCCTTTGAAAACGCCTGAGTGGAATAAATTATTTCGGAATATATATTTCAAAGTTTGATGATATTTATTCTTATATATATAATTATATATGATAGATATATTTCAAACCTTTATCATGAATATATATTTCAAACTAAAAATGGCATATTTTACCATTTTAACAAAATAGAGCCAAGCATGAAGTGTTTATCAATAACCTATATTTAAAAATAAAAATAAAATTATAAGTTACTTGTTTCCAATTATTATGATGAACCGGGTTCTTTTAAACATATAGAAGAATCAAATTACAAAACTAATTATGTGTTTCAAAGTAATTAGTTACAACTTTTTTAAAATAAGATTTCAAAATGGCGGTGTGCTATTACCTAGAAGCGAAACTTTTAATAACTGCTTACTTTATTAACTCAAAACTCTGTCTACTAATTAGCCAAGGAAGTTACTTTCTTTTTACTGTTACTTTCCCTTAAAATCTATTTCATGTAGCAAACGCAAACTCAATATCGCATTTTTCAATGTTTACTTTTGTTTACCTATCGAAAATCATCGATTTTGAGAGTATTTTGCTTATCATCTTTGAAGATATCCATATGTCGTTCATTACGTTTTATCAATAAAATATCTTAATTGAATGATGTTAGAACTTTTTATCGTAACTTAAAACGAATTTCTTGTTTACATACTTTGTAGCGATCTTTTCTTCTGATCTTAATTAATGACTTTTAAAACATATTTAAATAGATTTTTCTAACAATGTGTTTATTCAAATGGATAGTTTGTAACAAAATATTAAAAATTGGATTGTAATAAAACAATTCACTTAGTTGAATATGTATAATAATGAATTTTAAACTGCAAAATTTGATATAGTTTAAAGGCGGCATTATTTATACTTTAGTTGTTTTCCTCATTTAAATTCAAATTTTTGAAAATACAAAGTTATATAAACAGTTTAATAAGAACCAATGCATTTTTAATCAAAATGAACAACAAAAAATATATTTTGATAGGTAACGGTCCGTGCTACATTAAGAAAGTTTGACGTAAAATTTTCAAAAATACTTATAAATTCATTTTAAATATTAAAAAACATTAATTTAGCATTCTTTTATAATTGATTTAAAAAAAATTATTTACGTTTTATAGACATGTTTTATAAAATTAAAAATTTTAAATTAGTAAAAATTAAAAATCTATTTTGAAAGTTTAAAGCTATGCGAATACCTACCATAGAAATATTTAATTGCAGAAACTCAATTGATAAAAATACAAGAATACTAATTATTTTAAAGCAAAAACACATAAACAATTAAATAATCAAAAATAAAAATCTGCGTTTAATCACAACGTTATAAAACTTAACGGTAATGCTGATTATCTATCTAATTCACATTACTACACACCCCATAAGTCACTAATTTAATACACACATTATACTTGAGAATTTCCTTTTATTCAATGACATTAACTACAATAGGCTATTATCAACAGAACATCCCAATTCCACGATCGCATTTGACAACTGAGCAGTAATTTTACGACAATGGCCGTTTAGTGTCTTCATGCATTGGCACATAACTTCTGCGTCTTTAAATTTCAATCCTACTTCGCGATACATATGAAAATAACAGGTGGCATTCTTGAGACTTAAAATGTTAAAAGTAAGCTTTAAATACTTTTTTATCGAGAAACCTGTTAGAAGATACTTTTACCTACAAAAAAAACTAACATGGCTAGTAATCTTAAATTTCATTAAATTTATGTGCACCTCAGCAAATATTAATCGATATTTAAAAAAAAATTGCAATATATATTTATTTAAAAAATACGTTAAAAAGAATCTGTGTAGGATTTTGCTGGGGTCTCAAGAGGATAATGGAAGTGGATCCAATTTATATAGGGGTTAATGGAATTTTTTAAATAAATACGTCTTTGAAGTGGGTTTTCTCAATATATTTTTTTAACGGGCCAGTTTTTTAAGATTAGGTTTTTTACAGACTTGTATTCAGGCACATTACTGGCGTATTCCCAGAAAGGATAGCCATTTTTATGGCACCAATAAGACTGCTCTCGCATGCAATTTTGACTCTTAGATAGTTGTTATAATGTGCTTCCAGGGAATATAATGATATGCAGTAGGGAGTGCAGTAGCTTCCGTTGACATAAGATTTTGTGCCCCTCTGACTTCTGCTCCGAGAGGGTGCCACCTCCTCAAATTAGGCACGTCGCTGTAGGAAAGGGGATGGGTATTTTTCTCCAGACCACCAGCACCCATGGTAACTGCGCTATGACTACCCAAAGGATTTTCGGACCCGCAGATTTAACGCGCACGTTCTCCGCATGTACTCGGGATAACACACATTTCCATGCCTTGTCCGGGATTCAAACCTGAGCGAGGGTCAAAACCAACATACCAGCTTGGAAACAAAACGCTCTGATAAAAGTAAAAAAATTCCTGCTGTCAGATGTTGAATTTTTGGTCAACATATATATATATATATTTGCTTCAAACATGTAGTATATAACTTCAAAGAATGGCTTTCATTTGATGTTTCATTTCGAGGACCCTTTCTTTTGCACAGGGGGATTGCCATTTATACTTCCTGTCTGGCCAGACAGCCTTATGGTCCATCGGGTAAGACGGGGTAATCGTAAAAGTTAAAAGCCGGGATATCCCATGCACAGATCGTTGTAGAGAATTCGGTAATTTAACTGGTTTTAAGGTATTTTACGACCATGCTTTACGGGCGAATATATGTTGGAAAAGTTAAGGCTTTACAGGTAATTTTGGCCTTAAAGCTATTAAACATGGGATCCTAAATCAGAATTTCAGATGCTCTGAGATGTTTATGGATTGTTGCTTGCATATATATTGATATTGTGTTACATAAATATTTGTGAAACAAATTAATGGATTTATAATGTGTTAAAATCAAGTAAAAATAATAGTTATATAGTATAGAAATGCCTTTTTTCTAATGAATTCATTTGATTCTAAAGTTATCATTATTTTTTAACACATTTCAGAAAGACAATGTGAATATTGTCTTTATAATAAATCTAGGCGTTATTTTTTTTAATATCAGAGTTTTTTTACCTACTAAATAGTTAAGTCATCAATTCTTATAACGCTCAGTTAAAGTACTTGTAAAATGCATCTCAGATATTCAAAACAGTTCTCATTTCAACGCTCTATATTTTTATAGAGTCACTGTATATCGGCTTTAATTAAGTAAACAGAATCGTGACAACTTTGGCCCATGAAAGCCCACGTGCACCAAACTTATTATTCAGCTGAACACTCGGAGTGCTATTGATTTTCACTAAATTGCCTGAGGTGGCATCGTCAAAATGAATAGTTTTCGTGCCTTTACTCCTACTAGTACTAGTGTTGGGGGTTTCTCGTCAAAAACTAATATTTCATCCTATCGGGAAACAAGTAGGCTTGTAACAGAATCTGTCACTTAACCCGGTTCCACAACAGTTGTGTTTAGCACGTAAAAAGGCGCCAAACACAGCATTAATTCTTTATGAAACATTTATATGCTAAATTGTGCTAGTTTATTTTATTTTATTTCGAAAATTCAATAATTATTAATTATCGTTTACAAAAATTAATTTCTATTTCAAAGAATAAATATGTAATATTCCACGCTTTTAAATAGAATGAAAACATTTCATATCAACATACAAAGAAACTCGTAGTGATATATATTTGACGTCATTTCAAAGTGATCGATGTCGCAAAAATAAATTTATTTTAATTTATTGACTAAAAGAATTAAAGTTTCTCGAGCGATTGTTGCGAATGGCAATGGTGATTTAATTCTAATTAAAATGGCCTCCTATGCTTTTTAAATGCATTACATTTTGCAGTTTTTTAAATGATTGAAGTTCTTCGAATTATTCTCTGAAATTTTTGTATTCCTATTTCGATGAGCTGAATTTTTTATACGTATCACACTTATCCGTAGCATTTGGTAGTTTGGGATATGGAAGTGGGTGACGGACAGACGGACAGGCAGACAGACGGACAGGCAGACAGACAGATGGACTGAACGATTATAACACCTTCCACTTTTTACGTTATAAACGTAGTGTGGAAGCTAAAACAGATAAATATCGGAAAAAAACTGAGAGATACTTGACAACCTTCAGATTTGGAATTTACCAGTAAACAAATTACGAAATATACACTATATGATCTAATCCTTAATGTTTTTTGATTCCACAGGTGGTCGACCAGAGTTTTTCGCAGTCTCTGGAGAAATGGCGACGCTCCCCTGCAACATCTCCACCCCCCTGGCGGATGACGCGGCATCACTCATTCTGTGGTACAGAGAAGACCTCCCCAACCCTATTTACACACTGGATATTCGGAAGGTACGTCCTTGTTAACGATTCTAGTAAAGGTATTTTCTTGCTCATGCAATGTCAATATACTACATAAAAACCATATAAATTTGGTAGGTCTTAAATAGTGATCATATTAGTTTGACTGTCAAATAAATTTAATTTTATATAGTATATACATTTAAAGAGATCGACAAACAGCAGTGGCTAAATGTCAGTTAAATATATATCTTTAGAATCTCTATAAAGTTATCCACAGCTCACAACGCTGAATACTCAATATGTGTCTCGTTTAAAATATAGTTCATCACAATATCAAAGGACAAAATGCCTCATGTACAAAATATTGACAAACAAAAAATTTCATTTGTTTATATGTTGCATTACGATCGATTAGATTTGGTTTCGGTAATATTTCCTTTGCTTTTTTATTATGATCTCTGATATTTTGAGTCATTATTGGCAGACAACATTAAAACCCATTATTCCCGGCAATTTTTTTTTTGTTACAATTTGTATTTCATACTCGACATTTTGCTCCTTATGTCACATGTCAAGTGATGTCGCCACTATAAAATAAGTTCTGCAAAGTAATCACAAATTGTATTGTTAATCTTCACATAATAGTGTTATAATGCTAATTTTACTATAAACTGATGTTTTTATGACGTAGGAAGTCACATGAATATCAAATTCACGAGCGTTAACCAGAAAGATATGTATCCTCCTGCCACTGCTAGAAAAGTCCAAAAGTTTGCCGTACATCACAATACACTATTAGAAATGTGGCGCTTGGTTTCATCAAAAATCTGACTCATAGTATCTGCCATGATTGTACACTGTTAAAAATTTTGTGCTTGGTTTCACCATGATATTGGTTCCTAATAGCTGCAACGGCTGTGTGGTGAAACGGCAAACTATAATTTTGGTATTCGGTTGAACCATTTCTCAGGTTTTTGTTTCCAAATCCAGAAAAAATGGTTCAACCAAACACCGAAAAAAGGTGAAACATTTCGCAACACAGCCGTTGCAGTTACTAGGAACCAATATCATGGTGAAACCAAGCACAAAATTTTTAACAGTGTATGAGGAACTGTTTCATCATATTTTCGGCAATCGGTTGCACCATTTTTGATGTTTTTCTACAAAACCTGAAAAATAATTAACCTAATACCGAAAGCATAGCAATGTTATGTACTTAAATGATCTTTCATAGTAAACTACACTCTTAAAACAAACGAGCGGTTTTAACTCAGTCTGAGTTAATTTCCACTCCTTTTCGTGACAATAATGCACTTCCCCTATAGGAGTGGATTTCACTCTTTTGTTTTAAGAGTGTATGCCTTAAGATTATGCCTCTGTGTTTGCAGGTCGCGTTGCGTAGTGCCCTCCACTTCCTTAGCCCCGAGATGGAGGGCCGAGCTTACTTTGACACGGGGGTGCACCCGCCCCTGCTCAAGATCTACCCCATCCTCAAGGGCGACCAGGGCGACTACAAGTGCAGGGTCGACCTGAGAAGATCGCGCACCTTCATTCACTACTGCCGTCTCACGATACTAGGTACGTAAAACCACGGCCAACTTCAATAACAATGCCAGAGAAGCTCTCCCAAACATGAGCGTAGACGTAAATTTTGACGTCACTGTTCTCAGTGCCGAAGATATAGAAACTAGTTCGGACGCATTCGGAACCCTAAAAATGTGGTCAGCCGTGAACGAGTGGTTCCGAACAGGTTCCGAGACAGGTTGTCTTCATCTTCGGAACAAAGTCACTCCGAACTATGACGTCAAAATTTCCGTCTCCGAGCTTGTTGGGAAAGCTTCTTCGGCCTTAGTAGTTGGATAGGCCGTGGTAAAACACGGTCGTAATGACTCTCAAATCTAGGATATAATTAAATAATAGATTATATCACGTCCCCTGTCAACTAAATTATATATATTTTTATTTGTTGTGAAACCATTAGTGAAGGTATCATGTATGTTGCCGTTCTGTAATATGTATATCGTGTGTTCGATCATTGGCCAGTTTTCCTTATTTTTTGTTTTGTTCCCCATTTTATTTGGGTGTAATTTGTAATGTACTTTCTTAATTTTTCTTGGTATTTTCGATTATTATTTTATGTGTTGTCTGGACTAGCCCTGGGGCCCCTTGGTAGCTGTTGAAATTCTGTTTGAAAATAAAAGTTTTTATTCTTCTTTCTCCTTAAATGATATCACATTAACCCATTTTTCCTCATTTGTGGATTTGATTAACATATTCCGTACTGTAAGAAAACCGTACCAATATTTTGACATTTACATGTATTTTAATTTTTGGCTTTTCATGTAACAGAAACTGTTCTTCATTAATTGCTTAGGACTACGGTCTCCAATTTCTTTATATTTATTTATTTAAACAAGCTTATAACTCTCTAAATGGTCTTCTTTTCTTCGAATAGTCGTCAATTTTCTTGTATTTTGTTTATTTAACAAGCTTTAAAGCATCCTAAATATTAGCTAGCTACTGGGCATAAATGGGTTAATGCTTAAACAATTTTAACAAATTTTACTATTTTTGAAAGTTAAATGTCAAATCACTAGATTGAAAAATAGTATATTATCTTCAAATTGGGGATCAGATAATTCCGATAGTTATTTGTAGTTATTAAAAAAATCACATATTGAGGTTTAAAAAAGTTTAAGTTAAAGCATTAACATCAGATAAAAACATTAACTTAAACTTTTAAAAAACAAATTTTGGTGTTACTTAATTTGACCCAGTTATCTTCTCAAGAATTTGGACTTCATTTGTCTTATATTTGTTTATTTCGACAAACTCGAACTTAGAGAAAAACAAGAGTCCTTTATTTTAACTATTGGGCTTAAATGGGTTAGAACTGAATTATTTCGGCCAATTTTACTATTTTTGAAGTTTAAGTGTGAAACTACTAGATTGAAAAATAACACATTCTATTCTAATTTGGGGTAAGATAATGCATTTTGTTATAAGAAGTTTTGCACCAAAAATCTTAAGTTGATGTTTATCCATTTAAATTCAAAAGAATTTTTTAAAACTGCTGAAATGTTACTAAAAAGGGTAACCATAGGTACTTATGGGTAGGATTACTTAACATATTCTTAATCATAAGTGGTATTGTGTGTCAAATATCTAAAAAAGTTAATGTTTCAATACTATGAACTAGGCGTCAGCAGATGGGAAATTAGGTAAAAATATTTGATACACACCAAAGACTAGTGTATTATCAAGTGACTGGAACGATGTCAAACAATAAAAAAATTTTTTATATCAAACTGACTTTGCCAGTGCTATTTCTTCATTATTCTTTTCCTCAACACGTCAAAAACTTATGTTTATCAAAAAATTACTATTTTTCCTACAAATTAACAAAGAGAATTCCGATGCTTTATGACATCACTAACAGCAAAAAAGGAAAATAAAGAACAAGTCGAATCCTTCTAAACAAAGGCGATATTTAAACAAGCATACTTGAGTCAGAATCATAATATTAAAATAAATATTACTCTATTCATTTCATTTGCATACATATAATAGGAATTAGCTAACATCTTAGTGACACATTTTTAACAAAAACTCATTCAATTTATAATATCTTATTTATGAAAATAAAAATCCTCATTTCCCAAATTTAGTTGAATAATAACTCCTTAAAAAATATTTTTTAATAATAGAACACAGCAAACAAATACAAAGCTACCACTTATTTATTTTAAAATAAATACATTTAACGTTATTTAGGTTTTTTTTAAAACAAGTTTATATATATATATATCCCTAATAAAGTAAATATTATACAACGTTATGTTTTAATTTAACCAACCACGATATGAAAATTAAATTTAAGAAATACACGTGAATATGAATGATTCTTCTTTCTTAAATTTGTTTGCTTAGTTTACACATTTTAAGAAACATCTCATTTATATTTAAAATCATTTCATTCAACTTGTTTAAATTAGCCTGATGAGCAAACAAATTCATTCATCCAAATAGCTAGACTTCCCAAAAGCAAACAAAATATATTAAATAAATATACTCAACTTACTTGCATAAAAATAAGTTTTAAATATACGCATGATTTGCTGGTTGATATTTTAATTCTGTTTGAAGAAATAAATTTTTGAATATAAACAATTTGGATGGTAGCAAAAGCTGTTACTATTTAACCACTTGTGCACAACATTTGCACTACCAATAAAAAAAAGCGCCAAACTCAGAATTTTATTCGATATCAAACATTTTAAGATAAATTTAGTTAGTGTCAGTTATTTTCTTTCAAAAGTTCAAAACTTTTTCCTATCCATTACTAAATGGATTTATGTTTTTTAAGAATAAATATGTTATAATTCTCGCTCTTAATAGAAGTAAAGCATTTTATGTCAGCGTTAAAGCAAACTATCATCTTCAAAGCCTAACTAAACCGAATGACTTTTAATTACTATTGAAAACTTAAAAAGCGATAAAAAGACCTCATCAAAGAGAATAATAAATAGTGTGAAACATTCGTAAAAAAATTCTCAAATATAAAGGAAAATTACGTTTCTTTTTTAAAATGAAATAAAGTAAAGCGCCTTATGCTTCTTTCTAAACAAATAAAGCTAACCATCAAATAATCCTCTTTTTTTTGTTACAGATTATGACGCCATTAAAAAATGACTTTTATCACATAAAACCAAAATCCTTTCTCTTTTTATTTTAAATAAATAAAGTTTCTTTTATGATGATTGTTTGGCAATGGTGATTTAAAAGAATAGGAAAATGACATTTTTATGCTTTTTAAATGGGTGTTAATGCAGGTTTTTTAAAAAATATTTGAAGTATTACGAATTCGTTTTTTTATATATATTCAATAACTTTTAGTGTCGATGAGCTGATTTTTTTAAGTATCACATTTGTGTGTAGAATTTGTAATTTAGGCTATGAAAGTGAGTGACAGAAAGAAAGACGAACGAGCACAGCCTTTATGAAATCATGTACGTTTTGCGTTATAAACGTGAAGGGGAATCAAAATTGCATTAAAATAACTGTTTGATCATAATACAGTATAAATTTAAAAAAAAAGATTATTAGTAATAAAAGCTCTCAAACTTTTTTATTTGCTATTTACCAGCAAGATTTGTTCAGCATTTTAAACATTTTATAACAATTCATAAACACACAAAAAGTTTTAAATAAATATTAGGGATCAGAAAATAAGTTTTTTTCTAAAGATAATTTATATTAGGACAAATAAAAATTAAACTTATCATGTAAAAGGTTTATACGAGTAATAATAAAAACAACAAGCAATATAAGAACTAGCATGAGTAGTTGATATATTTACTGATTACATATTTTTTAGAAATAGATCAAAGACGACATGATTATTCAATTCCATTATAAAAAGTTGGTTTGTTTTAGTATTAGATTATATTCTCGCATTAATTACGCAGGCGTATGGTTACGATCCCTGAAATTTGGAAGTGCGGTCAAGTATCATAAGCCAACAGATGGGTGATAAATTAATATAGCTACATCTTCTAACGGTGATTTACCATCAAACGTCGTTTTACTATGACGTTATTAACCCCTTTGACCATGACTTATAAGTCAGCTGATTAAGTATCATTGAGTAATAATGGGCTTGTTTACCGTGGTACGGAAAGAAAACCAAACAACCAATGACATTGCAGTACAGAGAGCGTGACGTCACAAGAAACCAATCGGTTTGTTTCTCGTAATAAGGGAAGAAAACTAAACAACCAATGACATCGCAGTAAGAAGAGCTTGACATCACAAGAAACATTCCCATTATGTAATTTGATGTGCAAATAACTCAACCATTAAATTTTCTATCACTTGGTCTATTTGCAAAGCAATTAACATATGCCCTCAATAATGGTAAAAAGCTCCATAATCCCATTTAATCATATGTATAAAGTTATTATCATATGTTTGTTTAGTTAGCATTATAGTAGCCGTATCTGTACATTTTGTGGATATGGACAGTTCACTGTGTAAACTGAGACCTCTCTTATTTTACCCTACTTGGAACATTTAATTTACAAAAAAAACTCAGTAAAATAGCTCACCTTCAAATCTATGAATATAAGATAGTCGCTTATCTATAACTTGAACTTTGTAAAACCGTGTAAAAATAATTAACGTAGCTCAGAAAATAAGCAACAAACTATCAATACTCATATGCATTACTTTAAAGTTGAATTTATGAATTAAAGTTTTGTAAGAAATATATTTTGTACGGTATGTTAAATGACCAATAATTGTTTATTTTCATACAAAAATGAATATTTTATGAACCATATTAACCGCAATAACTGATTGTTAGTTTTTAAATGCTGATATCTTCTAAAATAGTTTACACAATTGTTCGGTCTTTTATATAAATGTATCTCATTTTTGTGGGGGATTATTTTCTTAAGAGAGCGTATTTTACTATAAATCTTTTTAAATCAGAATGGTAAAAATGGCTTTACATATTTGACCCCGTTTACCTAATAAATATAAAGACAATATTTATGTTCTAAAATGTGTGTTTTAGCACGTGTTATAAGTCATGAAAAGCATTTTCAATTCTTATAAGTAGTTTTAAGAAATGTGCAAATATGTTAAAATTGCAATAATGTAGTTTTTATGTCTAACTCATATATTTTACAGCACCAAGGGTAAGCACAGCTACAATACTCGACATATTAATTAGATATAACTAGAAAACTTTGTATAATAACTGGATATAATTAAAAATGACGTCTTTACTGTTTTGCATCTTACAGTGCCTCCCAAAGTTGTGATAACGGACGAACATGGTCAAACAATGCAGGATGTAATCGGGCCTTACGACGAAGGTTCATCTGTACCCTTATTTTGTGAAGCTTCAGATGGTAAGAATAATGCTATTTTTTTTTCAATTTAACAATCAGTATGTTTTTAATAAATTAAAAAAGTATTTTATTATTAACATGCATCTTAACTAAAATTTTTAAGTTATAAGTTATTCATTGGTGCATTGTTTAAGCTGAAGTTTTCAGACATTGCTTTAAAAAATTATATAAATCTTAAACGGTAGGTATATCTGTCGTAATTTCTACGTCGTATAGTAGTCTATAATTGCGTTGTGCAATTTTACAACAGAAAAACCCTATTAAGATTCATTTAAATTTTCCCCTTAGAGATTGCGTTAATAATAATTTTATTCAACATTTCCAACGTATGTAGTAATTATATATGTACATAAAATTTAAAAAAAAATGTCTTTTCTACTAATGAAACTTTCAATACACTCTGTAGATAAAGTTAGATATTACATATTTTTATTTGGTTTAATATATAATATATGTTTCAATATATTACTATTTAAAAACTACTAATATTAACTACTATACTATTACTACTGTCTACTATACACTATTACTACTATACTATACTATAATATTACTATTATATAATATTACTACTTTATAAAAACTACTATATACTAATATTACTTTTTAAAATCAACTTTTTATCCTGGCTATCTTGACAACCTACATTTTCTGAATTTCAGGGAAAATTTTATTTATCGTTTAGTTTTATACCTACATCAAAACAAACTTACTTGTAATCGTAAAGAACATGTTTCCCAAAGAAGAACTAATGAAATATATGTTATTCTTAATTTTAGCAAAGAAATTTTTCGTAAACACTATTTTTTTTATCTAGCTCCACATTATTATAACAGGTTACCTTTACACATTCAAAATATTGTATCTGTCTCTTCTTTCAAACGTGAAATCTCTAATTTTATCTGTGAAATCAACGATATTGATACCTTTTAATCTAATTTACTTATGAAGCAATAGTAATACTCATAGCCTATGTTTGCCGGATGTATTTTGTTTTTATCTTTTCCTTTTTACTTTAGTATTTATACATAATTTTTAATTGTATTATCAATCTTCTGCTACGGTCTGTACGGGTTTTGTTTCCCCTTGGCCATCAATGTGTGTTTTGCCTTTGTTTTGTATATGTAGCTTGTAAATAAATATTCAAATTAAAATATTAAAAAAAATTAAAAAAAATTAAATAAAACATTAATTACCTTATTCAACATACACAATAAAAAACTTCAGTTAAAAAGTATGTCATTGTATTACTTTTTCGATGGTAGCCCAAATATCAACATCATTTCTCTTCTCCACAAAGAAGTATTGTTCGAACTAGATCCTTTTATATAGAATACATTCGAATACATATGAAATTTCCATAATAATACGAAAAAGTACGCCATATTTTATGAATAAGTTACACATTTTGTTTCGTTTGGAACAAATTTGGACTCTTTCCTGCGGAAACAATCAATCGTTTGTGGCATAAATCATTTGTTTCTGAAACATGACAACTCTTTCCTATTTAGTGTGAGTCTCAGCGGGTTTTAGAAATAAAAGAATCAACTCGTTTCCTATTCTTGGTAAATTTAAGGAAGAATACGGATTATTTATAGAGAACAACTCTGTCGTTCTTGCTTTTAGTATGTAAAACAGGTTATTTTCTAGTGTTATAAAATTATATTTTTGTATAGATTTATACATTCTGGAAATATATCAAATGTTGTTACTTTTTATTTGGATGAAAATATGTAACTATTGGATAAATAAATGAATATGCTTGCATTCGAAATGGCTGACAATTTTAAAAAGCAAAAAATCGATGTAGTACATTACTTTGCAAGCAATAAAAACGTACTAAAACGTTTACTTATATTTAAATAAATTTAATTTTTGAGTTTTTCTCTGTTACTTAAGTTAAATATTAGTTTTAGAATATATAATTCAGAGTTCAAGTTTTTGTATGATGTTCGTACATTAATAGACTATAAATATGCAGCTCAGAAAGTTTCCCTACTATTAGACGATATGGCGATATAGTGTGATCATCTTTTGTTATTGAGTTTATATGATATATCATATATTCTCTTTGATTGACAATAAAGATTTTAAAATCATCCGCTAATGAGGTACAGCTAAGACAAACTGGCCGGTCTGTCGATTTGCGACATTTGGCGATCTTGGAAATTTAACGTAGGGTTGCTATACCTATTGAGTTGGATAAAATGTGACAGAGAATGTTTACCACAGTTGAGGTTGTTTGTTTCTTGGCAACGTAACGCGCATCGCCAAATCGAGACCGGCCATTATATCCCAGCTGTTCCGAATTTTTTCAGTTACACTATCCAAGAACAGAGAGAGAGTATGCAAAGTAGCAAAGGATATTTTAAATGTGCAAGCTCTAAAGTAATTGCAGAAATAATTTTTGAATCAAACTAAGATGCTGGAGGCTTTTAATTTCAATATCCAATTCAATAAAAAAATTACTTGCATTTGCGGAAATACTTTTTTTTGTGTAATTCAATAAAAATTTATTAATTGTATTTCTTATGATATTTTATTTTACAGGCATATAGATAATATACTTCTACTGGACCTATGAAAAGTATGGGTTCATATATCCCCATACATTTTATAGGTCTACATACCCATAAGTTTTATGGGGTTTTTTACTGGTCCCATAGAATTTATGGGTCCTATAGACTTCTATTAGGAATAAAACCAATAATTTTCTAGTGTGTTATGATCCCAATAAAAGTTTGCAAACCAATAGAATTTTACGGGTCCCATAAAATTTTATTGGTCCAATAAAATTCTATTGGGAATAATACCAATAATTTTTTTAATATATTGTGGCCCCAATAAAATTTTGCAAACCAATAGAATTTTACGAGTCAAGTAAAATTTTATTGGTCCAATAAAATGTTATTGGGGCCATAACAAACTAAAAAAAATTATTGGTTTTTTATTTGAATTTCCAATAGGGTAATGCCATTACAATGTAGGTTTGATATCAGAAGAACGACATGCAACGATATATTGTATTACGTGAGTTACCAAATAAATATGAATACGTAATTTGAAGTAGGAAAGATACTGTAGCGGTTCACCACACACGCAACCTCAAAAAACGTCCGAGCTAGATGGTGCTGATTTATTACTGCATTACGTCACGTCATCTAGATTATAACAAATACTGTGGTATATAAACCGGCGCAACTTAGTCCTCACCTTGGTGGATATGAGTTGTTGTCTTCCGAAACACTACAAACCAAGTCAGTGGGGGCCCGGATGGCCGAGTGGTTTGGACCATTACGCTAGCAGTCTGCGCGCTGTAACTGGTGCAGGTTCGATTCCCGCCTTCGCCCTGGGTGTACTTCCTTTCTCTGTGACAGTAAAATTTCTTTCTGTGTTTGTCTTACTTGACGAAGGCTCATAAGCGGGTCTCTGATAAAGCAAACAAGCCGGAATAGATATGTACCTACCCTACCCTACCAAGTCAGCGGGGCGACAATCCATAGGATAAAAGGTAACTGTGTCCATTGTAGCTTATTTTATCGGAAAATGAGATGGGCATTGTTGCATATGTTATTGACAGTTTTCAATGAACTGACACGAAACAACCCTTATTTAGTTCCCAAACTACTACATTTTACCGTCCTACTGGCTAATAACAAGCTGGGCGAATGTTGCCCAATCCGAGATTACTTCGTTCCTGTAACACGATTACGATTAGCGAAACCACTCATCCTCTGAGCCCCCAGTAAAAGAGCTTTGCTGTTTATTCTTAAAGAACAAATCTAAAAGAACACGGTGTTCTTATTATTTAGGAAGTTCTTCGAGCAGAATGGAAAGTGATAGGGAACGAACCGAGAGAAGAATTGTTTGAAATATTTGCTTTTCTTTGAAGAAGGAAATTTGGAAAGCAAGAACTGAATGAATTTGACTACTTTGAATCAGATTTCGTGGACTATTTTTATGCAAGGAAAATCCGAAAAAAGCATTGTGAAAAATGGAGTTGAAGCTGCTGAATTTGAATCTGGAGGTGTTTTTTTTAACATTGTAACATGATATTTATTGATAAGGTTTTTAAATTTTATGTATCTTGATGTAAACATTTAAAAATTGTTTTGGACAGAATTGGCCTGGGCTCCTAGTTCTGCAACTGCTAATTCATATAAAAAAGAGGACTAAGCCTAAATGTTGGGCCGACGTAATTAGTTAGGTTTTACTTGCTTTTTGTAGAAAAAATTCATTATTGCCACAAATCGTTTATTATAAACTGTGTCTGGTTACTACTTATCGAACCATCCAATCTTAACATTTCAAAACTTCACCATATGCCTGCTGTATACTAAAATTAACAAAGGAAAAACACAAGATGATCAGACTATTCGGGGAGTTTCAAGAGATTCAGGAAGTATAGGAAATTGGCTAACTATTTTAGCAATAACTCCCGCAATTTAACATATATAAAAATATTTTCTCGCAAAAGTTGCTTCAAATAGTTGTTGCTATTTTATTAATCATATATATCTTTATGCAATTTTATAGAAAAATTCCACTCTTGCAACAAAATTAGCATTTAATTAGGTGCTAATATTCAATTATTTATTCAATATTTCTCTTGATGTTTGAATACACTAGACTTTTTCATACAATTCTGCTATGCTATTCTGAAAGTTTCGTAAAGTAGCACACAAACAAAAAAAACTCATTTTTTTTTAATAATAAGTTATCCATGAATAAAAATGTTACTATAGAAAAAATACACAATATAATTAGTCAAATGTTCTATAAACAAATAGAATTATAAGAAATATTTCTTTACGCCCGTGAAAGGGTTAAATACATTTTTGGTATACGATCCCATTGTGGGTGAGGAACGCATAATGAACGATAAAATGTAGGTTGGAACACATAAATTTAAATATTTAGAGGTCTGCAAATTGTCCAACGAGGATTTAACTTTTAGTATAAAAAAAGAAAAAATACTCAGGTGTCCTTCGAGAATTTTACACAAGCCTGTATTTTATTCGTTATTTGTTAAAGTTTTACCAATTAGTATTATTTATTACTAGGGGGCACGCCCCCTTCTCGCTATCGCTCGTCAACCCCTTTTTTTTATTTAATTAAGGTTAAAATTTATTTAATTGAAATAAAGTATTATTTAGTGCTTATAAAACTACATTTGTAACTTAATTAATATTGTGTATTTAATTTATAACAACTAAATGAAAATCTGTTTAATTATCTCTCATTTAATTAATACGATATTGTATTATTTATGCAAATCCTGATTTAATGTTTTATTGATTTAGCACAAACAAACATAATACAATTTCGAAAACATCATCAAGATAATTTTCATGCCCTGTCTTTTAATAAATTACAATTTAATAAGCATCGTAAGTAGATGAAACTATAATTCAATACTTTGAAACCGGAGCATTCATAATACAATTATGAATGTAATGAATAAAGCAGCCAGCGAAAAAAAATGTTGTCGTTTCTTCAATTATTTCAATTAAATTTGGAAGCTTAAGGTAATGGCATTTGATTTGAGAAGATAATGTATCATTTTGTTTTGAAACAAATGCAGTGGTTTGGTTGAGTTTTAATGAACAATTTAACAATTTTAATAATAATGCTCTTAACATGTGGTTTGAATAATAATGTTTTGTTGTTGTTGTTTCTAATGCCACTCGGTAACCGAGCCCGGAGAAGAGATTTACCCGAATGTGAGGCGAAGTGGGGTGGCTTCCGTTTTTATTGAGCGCCACAGGGGTGGAAGTCCGACTTTTGCTCGTCAGCATGACACATCCGTTTTACAGGAAGGTCCCTTTCCCATTCTCACTCACATTTTTTAAAAATCATTTTTTCCCTCATTTTTAAAAAAAAATTTAACATGCATAAGAAACTAATATAATATATCATATAAATAATTAATTAGTTGTGGAAAAGTTAAAATACGTTAAGAGTTTGAATTAAAAGTGGAAAATATTTTCACAACTATGAAATTAATATTGACAATTTAATTACCTTGATATTTTGGCACACTGTCCACTGTTTCAGGTAACGTAAAATGGAAGACAATTTTTTTGCAAGTTTTCCTGGGTTTTAGCTTCCATACTACGTTTATAACGTAAAAAGTGGAAGGTATTATAATTGTTCAGTCCGTCTGTCACCCACTTTCACAGAACGAATCGCAAGTCACACAAACAAGTGGGATACGTCCTTTTGAAGCAAAAAATCAGTTTAGGCTACATCCCAAATTTCATTAAAAAATTTAAATTAGAAGTATATTTAATATTTAAGAAAATGAAAATTTAATCCACATTGAAATAAGATGCAATCTCCATTTCATTCAATACTAGCAAATAAATACCCGTACTTCTCACGGACTAAAAAAAGTTTTAATTGATCCAAGTATATGTACAATTTATAATCCATTATAGGATAATAAACTTATGTTATTATTCCCGCTCGGTATAAAGTATAAAATACTGTTACTTATATTACCCTAAAAATCCAAAATAAAAAAATACGCTATAAATGCCCTCATAAAAGTCATCGTAATTTTCCTCATAATTATATAAAACCTTTTAGCTCATTTGGCGCGTTCTTGGAAAGAATTTGGCTAGAAAGAGATATAGCTACAAACACTCTTATTATACAGCTCTACCACAATGGCCTTCGAACAACAAAACAGCTTATAAATTAAAAAAAAAACATTTGACGCGTTTAGGTAAGAATTTGACGAGTTTAGCAACGTATTTGGCGAAAAACTGAAACCAAAACCCTAAAATGTAGCTCTGTACGTGGCCTTTAACAACCATCATAGTTATAATTTACGGAAGTAGCTTAAATATGCACATTTTTCAATCAACAGAACCATCAATGAAGAAATCCATCACCTAAACCCACAATAAAATCCTAGAATGGAGACTGGACGGAAATACGTCGCTTGAAACATGTCAATTATTTTTCAAATAATGAATTTAGTTTCTGAAGGTAATGGCAACAGAATAAAATAAACATTTTCAATTTTAAATATTTTCGTTAAAAGTTTTATTTAATTTTTTTCAGCAGATGGCATCAGGAAAGTAAAAAAATGATCAGATTTGAGCGAAAGTGGTGTATTTTTTTAGAATATTCGAATTTTCTCTAAAAATAGAACATTTTGAGCTCTGAAAGTTCAACATCTGTAACTTAAGTATGAACTACACATTTGTGCCAAGTTACGAGTTAAAGAAATGTCTAGTTTATGAGTCTATAAGAGACATAGCCACAAACAAACACACAAAACTTCATTTTTATTATTATAGATTTTCACTGTTGCCATTTCGTCAGACGTGCGAGAAACTTTATTTAAAATAAAAATAAAACTCTTGAAAGAATATTTATTTATGTGATATAATTTAGTTTGGATTGTTGTAATATCACAATAGAGTTCTTTTGATGGTTCATTATATATGTATGAGGAAGGATTCATAGAGAGTTCTTACTTTGAATAAAAAAATAAGCGAAAGTTCGCTTTTATTTTTAAAGCAACACGTTTACTAATTATTTATTATTCTCTTTTTCGAAAGAAAGTTAATGAATATGGAAAATTGGTGGCAACTAAAAGATTTTTATTACAAAAAGTTGCATCATTATTTTTCGAATTAAAACAAATTCAGCAAACAAGAATGAGTAATTATTAATTTGCGAAAGAAGAAAAATGAAAATAGTTAATTTTAGCGTTTAAAAGTTTGAATTAGAAATAAATTATAAGCTGAAGGCCCTGTTTGGCGAATTTTTTTCAGAGGTGTATAAATAGTGCGTTTTTTGCTGAGCACAAATACTGTGTGGAAGAGGTTTAAGTGACAGATTCTGTAACAAACCTACTTGTTTTTTTATTAAAAAAAATTAAAGATAGAAAGTAGGATATTGACATCGTAGAAATAGCTCATCTTCCGTTCTAGCCATCTGATTTTAAATATTTTTTGTTGCATTGGTATAACCAACAAAGACCTATATTTCATACTTTTTCTGTCTATCTGTCTGTTCGTGCTATTACAATATTTGTAAGTTTTAAAGAATCAGTGAAATACGCAATTTGATCCTTTTCAGAAATTCTTGTTTTTAATGATAATTACAATTTTGTCAAAACATTATGCACCATCCGGATTGGAAATTAATTTGATCAGATTCGTTTGCATATTATTTTTATTTATTCGCATGTGATTCAGGTTATTTCAACGATTTAAGCGATTATGTATTTATGGGTAAAATATTTCCAAATTATAAAGTGATTTGTTTTGTAGAGAATCTTAAAGAAAATATTCGGTAGTATCGTTCTTTGATATTATATTGTGCTTCATCGTTATATACAAATATTAAGTTATTGTTTCATGGAGATTTAGAATGTAAATAACTTAATTATTATGCATGAGGTTTTGTGGGAATCAGAATAAAACAAGAACAACAATGGTGATTCAAACATATTTATTTTTATGTTCGTCAGTAAGTTTTTTTTAAACTTTTGGTGTAATGGAAAATAAATTGTAAATTTGCAAGTACGTATATAATGAATTATTATTTTCAATTACTTAATACGAAATATAAAGTAATGAAAGAAATGCGATGGTTTCGGAAATGTGAAATGGTGATTTTCCGTTTTCTGCACTTTTTGGGTAATGCCATGAAAATGGATCCATTCAGCGTATTATACATTTTTAAAGACAATATTTTTGAATGAAAATGTGTTCTGTAATACGCGTTACAATTAGTCAAAAGCATTTTGCATAATTCTTACTAGTTTATGTGAAATGTAAAAAAAATTAAAAATAGCAAAGCGTGTCTTTTATTTTGTCTGAACCCTATACCTACGGTTTTATTTCGGTTTACTTTCAAGTGGGAGCAATTTGAATGCTCTCTTTAGTTGTAATATAAGACAACAAATTTTAACATTGATATAAAAAATTAACGAAATTGTAATTATTTTTCATGTAATATCTGAAAGCTCCAATGCTACAGAGGATCAATCGACATCATATGGCGAAAATTAATTTGGCCTTTAAGCATAAAACTGGATAACTATTAGCAAAAGGATGAGTCCCCAGAAATAGTTCTTTGACCAGGCCGGAAATATAGTTCATTGAAAACAGATAGAAATCAAAGTATCATGAGACCAACATAAACTTCATTGCAATTATTGACTTACTATTTCCCAGAATCTCAATTAATTAGATTACATTCTGTTTATTTTAGTTAGCGTTGATTTACAAGCACTATGTATTGACTTTGATTGCAATGGGATTGTGCAATTTGGGTAACCTTGTATCGAGTCTCACATAAACGAAGTATATTTTAATCGCAAAATGTAACTAGACGTTGGTTGGTTGGTTGGTTGGTTGGTAGACATATATATTCAGGTTTGTGTGCTTGGTCAGAGACCCGCTTATAAACCTTCGTCAAGTAAGACAGACACAACAGACAACACACACACATAAGTGGATCCATCTAATTTTTAGAGACAGAGGCCAACTAGAGGATCCCCAGAATTGGCTTGTCACCCCCAGAGGTATTGATTTGGTATGGGAACTTAGAGGACTTCGTACCCAACAGATTTAACGAGCACGTACTCCGCATATACTCGGTAGGTCTTCAGTGGTACCGGGACTCGATGCAGGACCTTCCGATCCCGAGACCGAGACGCTGACCACTAGGCTTACTACGGCCCGTAACTAGACGTTCAGTCCATTAGATAATTTCGCCCACTTATCTTCTTTATTTCAACATTTTAGTGTAGAAAGAAAAAAAGAAGTGTATTCAGAAAATATATTCAACATTGCGCATCACACATGAGAAGATTCATGAAGTAATTAACAACGTAGACTATTACTAATAAATTATTTGCGCCAATAATCTACGTTGTTTACTTCAGAAATCTTCTAAAAAAAGAAGCGTTTAAAGAAATATTTTTATATACTTGACACCTTTTTGTGTTTGGCGATTCTTTTATCAACCCAATGTCAAAAAATGTCCACGTGTTTTTCAGGTGAACCCCAACCCAGCGTGACATGGTGGAAGGGCAATGTCTTGCTGGACGACTCTTACAACATCACCCCTCAAGAAGTGGTCAGGAACGAGGTCTTGCTTATCGACCTCCAGAGGACAGACTTGATGGTGGAGATCTCATGTCAGGCCAGCAATACCAACCTCACCAAACCACGGGGAGGAGTGGTCATGCTGGACTTGAATCGTAAGTTTGTTAACTATGTCTAGAGATGTTTTATTTGTAGTTACTGTTTTTTTGCTTTAAATATTGTCGAAGCGGACTGGGTGATTGAATAGCTAGGGAGCTAGACAGGCAGTAAGAAGGTCTCTGGTTCAAAACCCGGCATTTAATCATGTTGTATGACATGGATATATATGAGCATGGATATTTGTGGTAGTAGGTTTAGTAGGTCTGTGTGTTTGTCTGCATTTGTGTATTCTAAGTATACTAAAAATCAAGGAATAACTGATGAGCGCCAATGCAAAGCGTCCTTGCTCTTTCATCGAAGCAGTCTCGAAAAAGAGTTAACTTGAAACTGGAAAAGGTTAGACTGAATTCACGTTCTAAGATGGTCAGGGAGTGCCGCTGAGTTGAACGCAATCTAAAAACTATAATAACACTGCGACATATGACTCTTTAAATCCCCCCCCCTCTTCCAGGGGAGAAGAAAATCCCGTACGAACGCACGATGGTGCCACAGATTTCATTAAGTTGCCAGCTCAGGTGTCGAACTCGTCACTTGACAAGGGTTATAACTTACTAGGCGTTTATTGGTTTTGTTAGAGTCAATTTGACTATGAAGCATACTCAAAATATACTATGGAGGCATGATGTGGTGTGAGGATATGGCATAAGTGGAGGCATGATCTAGTTGAGAAATTATATATCATTTACGTAGATAAATAAGCATTATGACTTCTGTATTAATATTCAAGTTAAAAGTTACTACAGCTAATATGTTTCCCAATTTTATTTATTTAAATACTATCTTATTTTTTTTCAACTCTAAAGACAAATTTTAAAATATGGTAAAACACTACTTCATCCGACACACAATTTTTCATCTGTAAATTGTAATACTGAAATCAAAGATTTTTAAATAAGACCATTTAAATAATTCAATACGATTTAAAATTAATCGCTAAGAGCCCCTACACACTGCGTTCCATTCAAAGATCAATCAGAGCTGGGAACTCCGCCAAGAATCAGCAAGAGAAAAATAAATTTTTCGTAGTCTTTTTAATGGCCCTAATTACTCTAATCTGGTTTTTACCGCCCCCTTATCAGTATCGAATCCTTCAGCGAGACACCACAGACAACCAAAATAAAAATGGGTTTAATACTGGGTACAAAAGCGTCTCGTATTTGAATTGCTAAATGAAAAGGGGCCCAAGTCCATTAGGAAAATTTCCTCATATTGCTTCCTTCTTTTAATATGTTAATGAAATGACAAGTGTGCATGGAAATCTACCTGTTATATATGACATTTTTTACATTAAGCAGTGCATTTGAATATCCAATTATTTACTTGTGTTAGGTCATTAAGCTGCATTTTTCTTTTGGCGATAAAGCTGGATTACGGCGCCGAGTTGGCCGATACCTGTTTATTGGGTGGGCTTGTGAGTATGGGTAAAGGTGAAAAAAATGAAGAGTTTTAACTGCCTTTGAAGCACATTACGAACAGGTGCTATGCCGTAATCGACCGAGTTTGTAGTTTGTTTAATAGTTCGTTAATGGCCGGGGTGTTAAATGCTGTGAAATGATTATCAGTAATTATGTGTTTTTCTCCTGATTTTGTTGGGTTTAAAGGTCTTGGAACTCGATAAAATAAACTTCATTAAAGGTATGTGTTGTACTTTAGAATTGACACTGGCATTTGGGAAGATTCGAAATTAGATTACACTGTTCTAAATTAGATTTGTTCTGAGTGGCATTACTTTTTTTAATGCATTGTCAATTCTATAAAGGGTTTAAGTGTTTTTCTTTTTATTAATTACCTTTTATTTTGTATTCTTAAAGTATCAGAAACAAGAGCAATTCATTGTAATAAAATATCAAATTTTTAAGTTTTATTTTCATAACACTTACTTATAAAAACTGTGATGTTTATTTATGCCCCTTGTAATGCAAAACAGTTGTGAGAATTTAATATTGCTCGTTGCTTTAATTGTTTTATTTTATTGTAAAAATGAAATGTTTTTTGTTTCAATTATAACAAAGAATTTTTAATTAAAAATGATTTTTTTTTAAAAACCCAATAACCAATATCTTACAATTGCATGTAAGTCAATTAATCTCAATTTGCGCTTTTTACTGCATCTACAACGAAATGATTGTGTACTACACAACCGATGTACGAAAGTCAATATTTACTTACCTCTACTTGAATAAAAAAAAGGCGTGAAAATCTTCACGATGTGGAAACACAAGAGAAGATTAGTATTTTTTTTTTGTTAATTTCGCTGGGTCTTTAATAGAATAGGGATCATTAAAGTACCTCTAGTAGTTAAATGAAGTGTTACCAACTTGTTATAACTACTAGCTTTCCTGGCACAGTATGTAAAGTAGCATATCAATGTGTAATTCGTATGGGCCCATTTGGATAATGTAGGCCCTACCCATGCAGCGTTATTATGTGTCATTATGAATATTTGATATCATTCTCGACACAAAAATGTAACTGTTTTCTTTTTTTAAACAACTTCACTAGAGATAGATGAAAGTACGTCATAATTGAAAATAGAACACGTGATACCCCAGTGAGATCATGTGATTTGACCTAAAAATTAGGAGGTCGTTTCTTTCTGGGCCTTATATATGTATAGGGTCCATACTAATCAAGTGGACTCATTCAGATCCCACATTGGTGTGCTATCTGGTTAGTAGTACAAGTCTACATCGAGTAACTCTAGCACTAACAAAACACTTATTCTCCAGTGCGACCTGTCGAAGTGAAAGTGATGCCCCGTCGACGACCTCTCTCGGTCGGCTGGATCGCCCAACTGACTTGCGAGGCTCGTGGAGCTCGCCCTCAAGCTCTGCTGTCGTGGTGGCGCGAGGGCAAGCTGGTACAAGGCACGACAGAGACGGTACTCGAGGACGGTAACCTGACGGTCAGTACGTTCGCCTTCACCCCAAAGACCGAAGACAACGGGAAGTCGGTGACTTGTAAGGCGTCGCATCCAACTCTGGAGATGGAACCCATAGCGGATACTGTCAGCCTCAATGTGCATTGTAAGTTCCCGAGATTTTGCATTATTTATATTTGTTTATATTATTTTTAGTGTTTACACTATTTATGTTGCTAATATAGTCCGCCTGTCGATTCTTGGCATCTCAAATATTTTGATAGTGCAAGAGTTCAATTTGAAAACAGATGGAGAACCTAAAGGAGGCTGGGTTGCCAATCCCATGGTCTTTGGTAAGCATAGGGGACTGTTGAGTTAGTTTGGTTGAAAATAATGTGTCACATTAAAACTACGCATGGATTATTGGTGAAAGGAGGAGTTTAGTTAATTGCTGATGGCCGTAATCAATTTTATGGGCATTTCATTTCTATTTTGATTTGATCGTCAATAGATTTGCATCTGTAGTATGCATTATTTAATACATTCAGTCCTATATAACCTAGGGAAACGCTATAAGTTAAAATATAGCAAAACCCCTTTTGTTTTACGAGTGATCGTTTGGACTCACCTAAAACACACATCCCATTTGCTAAGAAGTGATAGGATGATATAATTTATATTGTTTCTGTTATTCGTATTGTTTATTTTCCATCGTATTTAAGTCTCAAGTTTATAATTTACAATCAATGGTTTCTCAGGAATCAAAAGCCGATTCCGGGAGTTTAAGTACAGAGTTCTAACCTATTCAGTACCAGGGCTACACGTGTTTAATTGAGGAAATATTTTGTTCCCTAAATGAACGAGCAACTTTGAGTACTTCGTGGGCTTCCTTGAACCAAAATGTAAAAGGGAACTTTTTTAATAGTTGAGACTAAATCACTTGAGATTTATAATTAAAAACAGGCTTGTTACTATTTTAAATAAGGAACCAAAAAATTAATATTGTTTTTAGAGACAGTTAACTAGAAACAAATTACGAATTATCTGTGATTTGACAGTTGGAAACGATAAACTTATATATATCATCCACTATATTGTAGAAAATTCGGTTAAACCCATCAGTGGTTGGTGACGAAGAAATTAGTGAAAATACTGAATTTTAATTAAAATACTCAACGATATATTTCAATTAATTATGTTAATGTTACTTTTTCAAACATAGATTTTGACTTTATAAAATGTCAACAAAAACAAAAATTTACTTTTGCAAAATGATTCTCCAAGTGAATAGTAATACAAAACTTCCACATTTCTCGGCGTTACGAATGCAACGGCTAATCTAAACTCCAACGCATTTTAATAAACACCATTTAATCTGCATTCTCTGCTAGATTTTACTCGAGATTTATTTCAAGTCCGTATAAGAGAAATATTCATGCAGCAGAAGTGACGTAAAATATAAAATATACACCCCATTATAACGCAAAACATTAACAAAGAAATTGAGCTAAATATGTTCCTGCTGATAAAATTTAAGACCACTGGGTGACATTATAATTCACTAGACATACAAGCATAATGCAGTTTAGTAATAACCCTATTAAAATGCAATTTTGGCAGATGTGTTTATCATAATTATGCAAAACTTGGAACTGCATTTGGCATATGAAACTTATGTGGCATTGCCATATAAATATGTGAGTATAATGTCGTAAATCAAATGCTTTGAAATGAATTTGGGTTTCTGGAAGAATAATTTTTCGAATACATTTACGAAAAATGTGTATTACTTAAACGCAAGTTAATTTTATAAAATACTTGATAAAAAAAAATTATGTTTCGTTTAAGATATATGCTTGTAAATAACATATTACGTTATTATTTTACTTGAAACTGTAGAAAATCTTTTTAATTTCACATTTAAGGTATCCATATAACTTAGACAACTATTTCTTTAATTTTTGAGATAGACTTTTAAAACTTTGTGAGAAGATCAGACATATAAAAACTAACATAAAAAAACTTTAACCGCAATAAAAAATATAATAAATAATAAATCAATTAGCAATTAATTAATTTAAGTGTGCCAAACTATGGACAACATAACGACATTTCAAATTAGTTGTTATACATAATTTTTGCAGAAAAGAAGACAGTAAATATCCAGGCATATATATCATACATATACATCCAGGCATATACATCAGACATATGATCATATAAAATTTAAGCTTAAGCAAATTAGTTATTTAATTATGATAGTTTGAAATGGCTAGCTTTAAAATATGATTTTTTAATTAATTTAATTTTTTAAATGTCTGTAAAAAAATTAATATTTTTTACAATTGTTATAAAAAGTATGACCACATGCCTTGATTCATACTCTTTAAAGTGTACTTTGAATTTTTTAATCGAAGCATATAAATTTTAAATATCTTGCTCGAAGTACAAGCATATTATGAAAATATTCGTTCTTCAGAAATTGAGTTCAAGGTTTTCATTGTAAGATTGATGACAATAGAATTGCCTTTAAAAGACTGCCTGTAAAATAAAAAAATATATTTACAGTACAAGAAATCTACTTGTACCATTTGAAAGATAAAGAATCAGATAATATTTTAATGCAAAAGAGTACCAGAACCCATATTTTGATCATTTTTTCCGTTTTCTAAGGTGCATGGATACCTTAACAATGTATCAGTTTAAAAAACATGTTAGACATCAAGTTTAAAAAACATCAAGTTTAAAAAACATGTTTTCTCTTAAATTGTTTTTACGATTATTTCAGCTATATTTAAAAATTTGTAAATTTTTAGTTAATAGATCCACACACAAAATATTTTCTGCTGCAGTGAATTGTGATCAATTCGTTTTGAACACATCGGTTTGAAGGTCTTTTAAATTTAGCTAAAGGGGTATTGAATATTTGTACTAGAAGAACTCCACAGTGTACTTACACTAATAGAAACTTAAATTTGATCAGAATATTTTAGAAACGTCATAAACTACGTAATAAGTTGTACGACCAAAATTACTTGATGTACGATGCCGAATTTTTTTTTAATCTACTGTCATTTTTTAAAAATTAAATGTAATGAAGGAAAAACTAAACACCATATTGTACTATTTGTAGTTTGTATTAGTTGATATATTTGTCTATATTAAAAAAGTAGTTACAGCTCAAAACTATTTCATGTCATTTGATCCAATTGAAATAGACTTGTCATGTGCACAAGGTCTAAAAACATGCAATTGAGAAACGGGCAGTTATAAAAATTCAGCATTTGTAAAATATCATTAAAAAAGCTATCACTGAACAATTTTCTTATAAATATTTCAAAACATATGTAAACATTTAACCCTATAACATTTAAAAGGTGCATCAATACATAATATTTTCTGTTGTCAAATAAATTTCTAGCATTAATACCTTGAAAAATATACTGCAAATATATAAACTGTGCTTAAAGTATACCTTCGGTAAGTATTTAAGAATAAGGGACTTTTAAAGAATTTTAGCATATTTATTCATGGATAATAATAAATATAAGTTAATTCATACCTAAACAACATTCAACATTTTAAATTCTTCAACTGACATAAAGATGTTAAGAAACAAAAATCTAATTTATTTTAAGTCATCTAAAGTGTCAGTGGTGCGTGCTTAATGTTAGTAAGTTAATTAAATGTTAACACTTGTAAAAGCCTTAGATTATTTATCATACCTCAGTAAACGTAAATTATGTTTACTTTTATTGTGAGTTTGAGTAGCATTTTAGAAAATTTAATTACATTTCTGAAAGTCTTAATTATGTTTTTGTAGATCTTTGTCTAAGTTCTAAAATATATGTATTGCTTATTTTCTTAATATTTAAGCTACGCAATGAACACATAAAAGGTTTTTTTGCCAAAAAATAATATTTTCACTATAAATTGAACTAAATAAAACATTTCTAGGCAAGTATTCAACACTATTATACATGGTTTTTATTTTTACTGAAAACAATATATTAATCCGTCGATCTTTGATAGTCAGTAATGGGAAAATATTGAAAAAATAATCTTTTGGCGCTGGAACTTAATTATTTTTTTAAGTTGGCATCGCCTTCGAGGATGATTCATTAAATATGTACCCTTTTGCCGACCCGTCAGCGCAACGGTTAGGGAGCTAGCCTTTGGAGCCTCTGGGTTCGGGTTCGAATCCCGGTAAAGCATGGATGTTTGTGTTTGTCGAGTATATGCGGAGTCGTGCTCGTTTCCCACGGGTACAGGTCCCTGGTGACTATATCCCTCCCCTTCAGACACATGTCTAAATTGTGGAGGTGGCGATAGATGGCAGCATCTGTCTTATATTTATGTGTTTGTCGTTAGTTGGTTGGTTGGTAGACATATATATTCAGGTTTGTGTGCTTGGTCAGAGACCCGCTTATAAACCTTCGTCAAGTAAGACAGACACAACAGACAACACACACACATAAGTGGATCCATCTAATTTTTAGAGACAGAGGCCAACTAGAGGATCCCCAGAATTGGCTTGTCACCCCCAGAGGTATTGATTTGGTATGGAAACTTAGAGGACTTTCGGACCCAACAGATTTAACGAGAACGTACTCCGCATATACTCGGTAGGTCTTCAGTGGTACCGGGACTCGATCGCAGGACCTTTCGATCCCGAGACCGAGACGCTGACCACTAGGCTCACTACGGCCCGTGTTTGTCGTGTCCGTCCTTCTTGACGATGGTTTATAAGCGGGTCTTTGTGACCAAGCACACAAGCCTGAATATATATGTCTACCAACCAACCAACCCTATGTATCCTTTTAATTGTATACAATATAAAATGATTTTTTTTCATTAAATAGTTTAATTTTTTATTCTAAAACATCAATATAACTTCCAATAGATGACAAATTGCTTAAGTTTCCAAACATAAAAAGTATTTTACAGTAATAAAGTGTGTTAAAGTGTTTGCTGCCAATAGTATGCAATAGAAGGTAAAAATAAGATTGAGCATTAAAAGTAATGCCTTAGTTAATGGTAAAATTACTGAAGAAAAAGTCACGCGAAACACATTTGCACCGGTTATAAATTTAAAATATATAAATTATACAGACCAACTTACTAAATTTCTAAAGGAAATAAGAACTATTTTGAAGAACAATGTTACGTAAAGTCATTGAACCGTACATCGCGACCACAAAACTGGCCTTTATATCAAATCGATCTTTTTTTATCGATAGAAACTGCAGTTTAGGCCAGTTTTCACAACTAGGTTAATGTGAATGTTTCACTCTTATAAAATTTTATGGCCTCGTATTACATGAATAAGAAAACCATCTGAGACTGGACTTTAAAACTTTTGACGTGTACAAAAAATATTTTATGTGTATTTGCCAACAATTTGTTCTCTCTATAAGCATCTATTGGGCCGAAATTTTGAAAGAGGTCCCAAAACTAATATCGGATTTCGTTTCTCTTTTTTGCTCTTATAAAATATCCACGCGGTAGTAGGTATTTAACTAAAAATGTATTCACACATTTTCGGCTAGTCGGTTGGCCGTTGAAAGTTTTTTAATTTTCAATAAATAATTTTACACTAAATATTCGAAGCCATTTCAAAAAGTGGGAAGATAGAGACCTGTAAGTTATCTACCTTTTTTTATTTAAAAAAAAAAACGTTTGTAAAAATATTCAATACAGCCGGAGAAATGTGGCAGAGAATATAGTTTTTTTTTCCCATTGGATTAACACTGAGGCACTTGAGTTTGGAGACCCGCGATCCAGCGCGCCCATTCCCCCTTAAGATCATTTTTCCGATGTGAACCATAGATTTGCTGACAAGCGTAATAATTTTAAACTTAAATCAATTTTTTAATTTAAAATTTTAAATTAAAAAATATATATTGTTTATTGTAAGCAACAAGCATCGGTGTAGAACTGAATATCCCCGTAATGGAAAAGATAATGGAAAAGATAATAGGACAATGGAAAAGATAGATTTCACAAGAAAATCTAAAATTTCCCCATATGCATTAATGATCTGTAAATATAAATTGCGTTGTAGTAAAATATATTAAAACTTATTTTTATAACAAGTAGCTAAATTGATGTAAACCTTTAGAAGAATATTTAAAATTAATATTTTATAATATACACTCTTAAAACAAACGAGCGGTTTTAACTCAGTCTGAGTTAATTTCCACTCATTTCCGTGCCGAAAATGCACTTCTCCTAAAGGATTGAATTTCACTCTTTTTCGGAGTGGTTAAAAGAAATAAAAGAAAACAATCTGCGTCCTACACTCTTAAAACGAGCGGTTTTAACTCAGTCTGAGTTAATTTCCACTCCTTTCCGGTGCCGAAAATGCACTTCTCCTATAGGAGTGAATTTCACTCTTTTGTTTTAAGAGTGTACAAAGTGATAATTAAAGATAACGGTTTTAGACACAATGATGTTTGTTGAATCGTCTGAATAATAGTTTTATTTCTTAGAAATTTCTGCCATATTATATTGTATTTGCATGCAGACAAATGTAATTTTTATTCGTCTAAAAGTAATATCAACGATTAAATGACAAAAACTAAAAATACTGTTACATTTATGTTCTTCAAATAGAAGACGCAAGATATTTACTGTTCAATTGACAAAAAATATCGTTACACCATTAAATACTTTTCTTTTAGAGTACAGGAAACATTAGAAAACATTCTCAACAGACAGAAAAAAACATTATCAAGAGAAAAAATTGTAACATTTTTTCGATAAAAATTCTTCCGATGGAACAAAAATAACACAGCAATTGATACTCTCATGGAATGCATGCCAGAGCCCAACTCTTGCAAAAAAGAATTTTTCCGCGTCGTCATTTATTTATTGTTTGTTCAAATTCAACTGAGCAATCGGAATATTTCTAGTTCGATACGTATTCGACTGGGGGCGCTCGAGTGTCATTTAGTCCTGGATAGATTTAGGCAAAAGCCTTTTTTATAGGGTAAAAGGAACCATAGGGAAACAAAATGTTATCCGAGTATGAAGAAAAACGGAATTTTTATGCTACGTTCAGTAGACCCAATCCTAAACAGATATTCTTAGGGCATAAAAATGTTTTCATAATTTTTTTCTTCGATGTTTTCATTTTCTTTTGAGTTGCCATTCGGAAGATAGTCACTTTAGTGTAAGAATATTGTAAGCAGCATTGAATTATATTTTTGTAAAATGATTTTATTGCATGCGAACTTCGATGATTGTAAAATATAAATACTATTCAATGTAGTCGAAATTCGATGGAGTCATAACAATTGAAGGAACACTCGTGAGGAAATTATATTTCATTTTTGAAATTTTTACTTAGAAAAAGTGCAGGGATAATTGAGACATAAAGACGGATATTAAGGACCAAAAATGTTATCAATAAATCGTGATATTCTAGTCAATTGATTGATTCAATTGATGAATTTTTGCTACTTTGTCTGACGTGGGTAATCTGTAGTTGAAGTAATACTTGTGCGGCATTTCTCTTCAATCCACTTCCAATTTTTTTTCAATTTATTAATACCTAAATAATGTTTGTCTACGCGCAAGTGTTTCTGTCAAATTTTACACTATATATTAAGTTATTCTCTTTTTACAACTATATTAAGTTATTCTCTTTTTACAACTATATTAAGTTATTCTCTTTTTACAACTATATTAAGTTATTCTCTTTTTACAACTATATTAAGTTATTCTCTTTTTACAACTATATTAAGTTATTCTCTTTTTACAACTATATTAAGATATTCTCTTTTTACAACTATATTAAGTTATTCTCTTTTTACAACTATAATAAAATATTCTCTTTTTACAACTATATTAAGCTATTCTCTTTTTACAACTATATTAAGCTATTCTCTTTTTACAACTATATTAAGCTATTCTCTTTTTACAACTATATTAAGCTATTCTCTTTTTACAACTATATTAAGTTATTCTCTTTTTACAACTATATTAAGTTATTCTCTTTTTACAGTTATATTAAGCAGGGATCTAAAATACAATCATTATGCATGAACAAATTATAAGGAAGTAGAAAAAGTACTGGAAATTTTTAATGACTTATAACCTACGTATTTCTAGATGTTTCACTCTTATTATTTAAAATAAACATCATTATTTGTTAATTAAAAAGATTGTCATGCTTCTGTGCATTAAATGTATCTATTCCAAAGTAGTGAATGAATTTTTTTAAAAAAAATTGAGAACTGAAAATCATATAGACAAACCTTACCAAATCTTAGATCTGCTGTTAGTTAACAATGTCAGTATTTGTATATAATTTATGCTGAATACAATTTATGCTGAATACAATTTATGCTGAATACAATTTATGCTGAATATAATTTATGTTCATGCAAATATAAAACAATCTTTCGATAAAAATGGCATTTACAACTTCATCAAATCAACAAAGCCAGATATAGAAACTGGGAATTATATTGAGAACGAGAAATAAATATAGTGCATCGTAAAAAAACGTTTTTGTCGTATGGAATAGTCGAAAAAGCTTCTTTCAGGTCCTTCCCTTTATTTACCCTACAGAGTGCGGTTCCCCTTTTAAATACTCGGTATGTGATGTCAAAGTAAATATTTTCCGTACTAACAAGATCACATCGACTTAAGTTAGTTTGACAACACGGCTATTAACACTCAGGTAAAAAAAAAAGTTCATTTTATTTGAATTAACACACTGTAAAATTGCATTATTATTAAACAAACTAATAAAGATGTTTAAAAGTGAAATTGTGGGAATTTAGTAGGTACATTTTCATATAGCTATTGTTCTCCAGTATTGTTTAAAATTTTAATTTCACAAAATATACAATCATTCCCGAATAAGTTACATTTTTGTCAAGTTATTGAGGTTATTTTCTAGAAGAATTTTTCGAAGATCACGAAATGTACACTTTTCAATAACGATTTAGCTATAGGGTTAAACGTATTTTTTTATGAATGAAATATATGATTTACGTGGGTAACCTATGATATCAACATATTTATAGCAATAGAAATGTAGGCGTTAAATATTTATAAACTCAAAATCAATATCATGAAACTTTAATTCGAATCCTTAATGGCAAAATAAAAAATAGTAATATAATAAGATCAAAGGATGTTATTTTGCTTATATCGAAACCTACAAAAAGCCAGCATAAAGGTGTTTTTTATTATTTAAGCTGATGTAAAAAAAATTTATCTTAATCATTGTACATAATTTTAACTCACAAAAATGAAATGAAAATAATGTTTTTTTATCTTAATAATCGCAATTTACACTCTTAAAACAAACGAGCGTTTTAATCAGTCTGAGTTCATTTCACTCTTCGTGCGAAAATGCACTTTCTTATAGAGTGAATTTCACTCTTTCGTAGTGGGTAAATAAATAAAGAAAACAATTGCGTTCTACACTCTTAAAACGAGCGTTTTACTCAGTCTGAGTTAATTTCACTCCTTTCGTGCCGAAAATGCACTATCTATAGGAGTGAATTTCACTCTTTGGTTTTAAGAGTGTATAGTTTATATTTTGATTATTTATATGTTTAACTGACCTTTATAACTTATAGTAGTTAAAAGTATAAATTAAAATTACATACATCAACACATTTTTACTATATGGGTGTATGGTCAAACTTCATTTGGAAAGCTGACAATTGACCTTTAGTTTGGGGAACATTTGAGCCTAGTTTTGTCAAATAATATACGTTTTGTAAGGAAAACAATTAAAAATTATCAGATAAGGTACTCGTACAAATATTAATTACAGGTGCAAATTGTATAATTTACTTTTTTAGTTAAAGACCAGAAATTAGAATTAAATTAAAAAAATTAGAAATAATAAATAGAATAATTAAAATTAATAAAATTAGAAATAAAATTAAAAGATTACTATACAGAAAATTATTTAAGTAAACGCAAATTATAATGTGTTTTGGATTTTTTTTAAATCTAATAACTATCGAATTAAATTTTAATTATTCATTTTAATTCATTCATTTTTGTATCTACAAGTTTATTCTCTGAGTGCTAAGAAAAGGTCTGTTACTTCAACTGAAATTGTGTTTAAATCAAATAATCTAAAAAATATTTAATATATCAATTACGTATTATCCTATTTATAAGTAGCTACCCCTATCCATATTTGTTCCATATATGAACAATTACAAGGTCGTGAAATTAAGGTCGACGATTTAATCTTATCAAAGTTCCTCAAAAATGCCTAAATATTTAACAAACATCGTTTATGTTTAGCTAACGTGTCAAATAAGTAAATATTTGAATACAGTAAGCCAAGTACTAAGCAAACTTAAAACTGTTATTTTATAGGTCAATTCAAATGCAAATTATCACTAGGTTTTATCCTTACATAAGATAATGACTTTTGTTGCCATTTACAAACTGAAGAATTTTCAACACCTAAAACAGCAAAAAACAAATTCTCAAAGTTGTTGTCTTGTAAAACCTTAATCCAGCTCAAGCCCGGTTAAACTACATCCAGATTCAAAAATCCCTATGTATTTTGTTTGTTAAGTGGAATAACTTTTTCTTAGTATTTTTTGTTAAATCGTCAAATATGTAGGCATTTTAGTAAAGTAAGCACTAGGCAAGCACTAGGCTTACACTAGGCAAGCTAGGTAAGCACTAAAGGAAGCACAAGTTAGTAAAGTATGCACTAGGTCTACTTAAAACAGTTATTAAAACAATCCCTTAAAATGGAAAGTATCACTAGATTTTATCCTTACATCAGGTAAAAACATTTAACGCCACTTAAAATATAAACACTTTCTTTTCAACACAAAACAGCGAAATTCAAATTCCCAAAGTTATTTTTTAAGATTAATCCAGCTAAAGCTCGTATAAACCCACATCCAGATTCAGAATTTGGTAGCCGAACATCCCTATAAAGTCTGTTTACTGTTGGGATAAGCCTTTTCCCCTACTTTTGTGGGTAGGTAAAGAAGGAAACATGAAGCTAACAAACAGTGAAGGGTGGGCCCATTAAATAAGACAGTAAAAAGTATTCGGTAAATACAAGATCTTCCCTAGAAGTGGTTCTGAAGTATCTACTCTCATTTATTTGTGTGCGGAGCGATCCTACTTGTATCCCTGGTTACTTTAGTTAGAAAAGTGCTTCAAGATTGAATGAAGGTTGAGTAAGTGGAAATCTATTGTCTCTGAATTGCTTACTGGTAGAACTTTTGACAATTTGTTCTTTGAGAAGAACATTACAAAAGTCTAATTATTTAATGATTAAATTAATGTTTTTGGAATTATTTTCCAGTAGTAATACTCAATAGTGTTAGTTTATTTGTGAACGCCATTTTTAGCTTAGATGATATTGAAATATTATTTCCATAAATATGATTTAACTAGCCGTTTTATTCATATTGAAACGCTACAGTATATAAAATTTTAAAAAACTATAATATTGTGAAAATTCCTAATAAATTTAAAATACTTCTATTGTACATGTTGGGAAAATTAATTCTTTTATGTGTGTTTTTCTGATGTCTAGATACCAGAAGTAATTGAAACATGGTTAACACATTCGTAGCAAAACATGTGTTACATTTTCATACAGCAATAGCTTTGATCAATCAAAAAATATTTTCTAGTAAAACCAAGAGAAAACAAACACCGACTTACAATGTAAACTACATTTAAACACTACTAAAATGCATACGGCTGTGTGGTGAAATATTGTTTTGTAGACACAAGTTTGTAGACACAAGGTTTTTTTTGTATTGCTTTGCTAAGGGGAAACTCTCTCAAATATTTTGTATTTATCGTTATAGATATTTTCTTTCAGGTTTGTCACCAGAAATTTTCTGTAATAACAAGATTTTTTTACAGTTTAGGCAGAACCTTATTTTTGGTCAAACCAAGAGCCAAATTTTTAACCAAATCCTTTCTTACAGTTGTCCCGCAACTAATGCTTGCCCTCGGAACCAGCAACCAGAACTACCCGGCCATCAAAGAAGGCACCGACGTCTACTTCGAGTGTAACATCAAGGCTAATCCTCCGGTATCTGAGGTGACGTGGTTCGTAGACGATGAACAGGTGCTCACCAATGTCACCAGGGGTGTCCTGGTCAACAACCAGTCCCTCATTCTGCAGAAGGTGGAAAAGGAAGACCGCGGGATGTACCGGTGTCACGCGGTTAATTCTGAAGGGGAAGGCGAGAGTGATGTGGTCAAATTGGACATCCAGTGTGAGTGTTTTTTATTTAGTTTTAATTTAGTTGATAGTCCACTTTTCTATAGTTGTTTGACATAAGCATAAGTACAGATTAAACTCCAAACGTTGTCATAATAAGCCTGCATTGAGATTCAAGAATGTCATAAACCACTATGTGTGGTGATGTGGTCAAATTGGACATCCAGTGTGAGTGTTTTTTATTTGGTTTAAATTTAGTTTATAGTCCACTTTTCTATAGTTGTTTGACCAAAGCATAAGTACGGATTAATCTCTAAACGTTGTTATAAGAATCTTGCACTGAGATTCAAGAATGTCAAAAACCGGTTTTGTTCTCAAGCAGTAAGACGAGACCAGGGAAGTGGTTGGAAATACTTTAAAAATTGAACTTTTATGGCCTGATTCTCGAATGCGTCGAATAGAAAACTTCGTCGGTAACTCGAATTGCCAACAGCTCTTGTCAACGTTTGCAATTTTCATCTCAAATAGTCCACGGTTTTAGTTTTCAACACATCGTCTTATATCGCAATGTAAGAACGCAGTCAAAAAGGAAAAACACAGACCAAATTCAGTTGTTGTTCCCTGAAGCAAATGTTTGCAACTAAACTTTGCTATATTAAAATAATATGATATTTTTAATATATAAATATTTCACATAACTAACCCGAAGGAATAGTAAAAACAGTTATTTTAAAATTTATCGAAAGCTCTTGAGCAAAAAATATGTAAGTTAAAGACAATTAATATGTAAGCCTATGCGTTACCTTATAAATTGTAGTCAAAACATATATTGTGTTATACGTATTTATTAGATTTTAGTTCTTGTACTAAAATATTTAAAATTGGAAGATATTATGAACACTATGTTCAACAGTATATTAACACCCTTTTCCTGGCCCAAACCAGAAATAAACAAAGTGGAAAACCCTCCATATAAAACCTAATGGAGAATTTAATAGTTCTCACGAAAAATCGGAATAAAATTTCTTTCAAGATTTGATAAACTAAACATTTTAGGGTCCATTCAATTTCTTTAAACTCATTTCTATAAAATTTTTATATATTTAAATTAGTCATAAGTAGAAATTAGTTACAATGAGTGAAAAATAACTTAAAGCTTTCTGTACTTAAATAAAATGAAAAAAATAATTAAAAAATTCGAAATGCGCAATGTTGCTCCATAATTTCTTTTAAAAAAATAGCAAAAAAATAATAATTGCATTCAGTTGTTTTGGTATTTGTCAATTAATAGTAATTAATAAAAAAAAAATTGCCAATAGAAACAATAAATTTGTATTTTTATTAATGCTTTATAAAAACCATTATTATACTTTATGAAATTTAAATATAATAATATTTATTTAAGATATTCCTGCTATTATTTCTAAATAAAAAATCAAATTTTTCAAACATTTAAACAAATATTAAATGTTTTAAATGTATTTTACTATTTTTATACGATAACAACCATAACACAAAAACAATCCCAAGTCACATTTTCTTACCTATATAATAATGACCATTTCAAATTTGACCAAATAACTGTTGACAATCACAAAGGGGAAGACTTTAACAAAGAAAGACTCTTGTAACAAAACTAAACCACCAACAAAACAAGAACCAGGTACAATGGCAAGAACAGCAACAACAAAAACGAAACTGATCCATTCAAAAGCTAAAGCAAAACAAGAAGAAAAATAGGAAACAAACAATTGGAATTTTATAATAAAAAATATTAAATAACTTCTCAAACTTCAAGGGAAGGAAAAATGAGGATAAAAATCATTTCATTTCATAAACCTGTTTTCTCTGTAATCCTTGGGAAGAAACAAAAGAACCATTGGAGCAAGAGTTTGCCTTGGACTGGGAATGATATGTTATTCTGCGACAACTGTTTTATTATTTACAGTATATTTATTTGTTTTTGAAAACCAAATGGGGGTGTCGTATCTTTTTGTTAGTCGGAAAATACTTTATTGTGTCGTTTTATAATAAATTATTTTAGAAGTAATAAATTAAGTATTTTTAAATTTACATTATGCGCAAATGAAAAAAAACATCTGTACCTCTCGGGATTTTAACAACATCGGATTCCAACTACTAGTATAAAAATTTTAGTTAGTTTAAGTTTTCGTGTGAAGAAATATTTTATTTAATATATTACTGTTGGTTTGAAAATAAAGTTTTTTTTGTCAGTATATTCAAATCCTCATACATTGAATATTTTTCAAAAATACGAACTATTGGAAGCGTAAATAAAATTAAAAACCCAATTTGTAAAATGTATTTTCTAAAACAACAATAATATAGTAAATAAACATTAATTCACACGAACACATAAAATAGTAATAAAATAAATAAAATATATCATGCGATATATTTAATTATCTTCGTGTCTCAAATGCTATTTTCTGAAATCCAAAAAGAGTCAAAGGAAAATAGAAAAAACGTTAAAAATAAGTGAATAATTTAATTTTTATTAATTCTAATTTTAAGTACATGGTCCGTTTGTAAAAAAGAAATGCATTTTGTGTAGTAAATACTCATTTCAATACCATTGATATTTTTCATTTTCGAACATCTGCAATACTTGTTTTTCTAAAAAAAATTAATAAAAGAGTTACTAATCAACTATGTAAAATTATTTTCTAAAATCATCGACAAAAATTTCAGGTTAGTATTTTTAGCTCACATTAAAAAATATTTTTGTATTTGGAAAACTTTTTGGACTCTATATTAAAAATATTTTCTCCATAATACCCATCGTAATTTACCCAAAAAATATACTCCGAATATTCCCAAATTTTAAATTAAAATTAAGAGATCTGAAAGTTCATACCAATAAGTAAACGTCAATAGCACGTTTTTTACCCACCATGATGAATAATGTCTCTAATATAGGTTCACATTTTATTTTTTAAGAATATAGTCAACTTTAATTATTGTCTCTCATGACTCCCCGCTAAATTATATTTTTACTCTAACTTGTGAGGAAGAAAATGAGAAAATAAAAATGTAGTTTTACATTTTATATACACAAAAGAAATACAAAAATCTTCCGCTAGATGTACTTCCTAAATTATTTTTAATTCATTAACCACGGTTGGCGATAAATTTGGCCACAAGAAAAGGAACTTTCTGCATAAGTTTACCTAAGTAAACAAAATTTAAGACAAATGAAGACCACTGTCCTGAACAATTTATTTAGGGCAAAATTGGTTGAACCAAAAAACGAATTAAAAACACTTAAAATTAACTTTTTTTATACAGAAATAAAAATGGTGTTCACAAAGTCGTCGCTAATAGGTTAATATGAAACTGTTCTTAAGTGCAAAGGTACCCGCTTATGGCACGACCGAACTAGAGCCTACGCGACACTGAGACACTCACGGCGCCATTTTCAGAAGATTACGTTTAGTTAAATTAAAGTTTAAATTTAAAAGGGCAAGCTTAATCCATGTTCAAAAGAATGACAATGTGCGAGTAAAGAAATAAAAAGTTTGAAAATTAAGACGTCTCATTTATTACAAAAAAAAAAACAGCCACGACGAATGTCGGCTGTTGTATTTATAGTTTACAAACCATAATCTTGCTGTTGCTAGACGTACCATCATTTAAATTCACTGTTAATACATTACTTGAATAAAAAAAAGATAAATCAATAATTATTAACAAAACGTTTCAAATGATTACTAAATAAATATTAAACTAAATATTAACTAGAATTTTAGATTTGAAATAATTTATATAATTTTAATAATATTCTTTTTTGATCTATCACCGAGCCCTGGACATTTTTAACGAAACCGAGGTACGTTTTGCGTACTGAAATCTATGAGCATTTGTTTGAACTAATTGTTCCCAACAAAACCTGCCTATTAGTTACTTACAGAAAAACCGATAAAGCCCACCAACAGTTATTTCTTTAACCTCCCTGCCACACACAGAAAAGCAATCGGATCACAAGCTCAGCGTCCAGGTTGATTACCGGAAGAAATATTTCTTTATAGGAAGAGTTACAGGCTGTAATCAACTGCCATTTAAAGCCCAGGAGTAAAGAAGAATTTTTAGTAAAAGAATAAAATCTTTTAATAGCCCAAAGCGTTTCAGACACATTACATTATTTGCTTTTGTCCCCGCCTTCTGTTCGTTCTTTGAGTAAACTTTGAAAGGTTATTTTCTATTTGGGTTTATGAAGATTTTTTTTGTATTTAGTTTCAAAAGCGTTTATTTCTTTTGTGTTCGGATGGATTGAGTTGGTAGCTTTTAAGAAGATTGGCCCCATGTGTTTGTGATGTATAACGTAACATCTTGTGCTTTGGACTGCATGAATAATCCTGGCATTTTCGTTATGATTTTATTCCTGAAGATTTTACGTTTTTATTTTATTTAATATTTCTATAAAATGTCGAACAACAAATACTTTTACAAACAAAAAACTGACTAAATAATATTTTTATGAATTATTTTTTATTAAATTGTTATTAAATTATATATATTTTTGTTAAAATATAAATTAAGTTTCGGTTTTAATAAATTACATTTATATAATCAAATGATCCTTAAAATTTAACTTAGTGGGAAGGCAAACAAAATAAAATGCCCAAGTCACAATGCCAAAAGCTAACCAGCAACTACTATTCTAAATAATATATTAGAGTTGGATATATGATTTTTATACATGTGTTTAAAGTCTGTTGATTTGTACTATTAAATTTGAAATATTTAACTTCATCATTTTTAATTTCATTTGTGAAGTTCTAATAATTACTAAAAATGGTATGGTTACGGAAATCTATATTACAAAAAGAGATCAAAATACGCTAAATTGAATTGTATTTAATTTGTAAATAAAAGCAATAAATAACATTTGTTTTACATTTCTTTAGCTAAATAATTAATTTGAAAAATGTACTATATAACAATACAAAATACATTTTAATTTGCAAATAATTATCTAATAGAAAAACTTAGCTAAGGTAGATTAGCTTAGATAAGATAAAACTTTATTAGAAGATTTACTTTACATTTTAAGTGTTAAGATACTGTATTTAGAAAATACAGAATGCAACCAAATCATTATAAAAAAATAATACAAAATTATTGAAATAAAAAAAATATTTAAATAAACAAAAATGACAATGGTTTTTTTAATCAAGATTTCCCCCCAGCATATCATGAAAACTGAAAAGAAATTGAAGAAATTACTTTTTTCTTTTTCCTATGATCTTGTTTGGGATCATGATATGGAGAATGATCAGCAACAGATAAGCGAAAAACTAGTTTAAATAATGTAATATGATATTGCCGGAGTGGAACAAATCCTTCCATTTCTTCTAATACATCATCACTAACATTCACTGAAGTTATTGATGTTTTTTCTAAGAGAAATTAACGTTAATTCATTAAATTTTGAAGGGAGCATATTAAAACATTACACAGTAATACACTTTGTAATAGTTAAAACAAGTTGCCACATGTCACGTTTAGAATGCACTGAACCATTTATGGGTCATGAAATGTTAACCAAAAAGTTCAGTACATTTGTATTTTTTTTAAAGCATCACAAACTATTTGTTCAATAACTGACTATAAAAATTATTGTAAACAATTTTTCTTAATTATAATATAACGTTTAATTAATAAACGTATAATATAGCAATAACAAATGATAAAAGTATAGTATTAAAATAACAAAAGATAAACTTATATAACCATTCACTTAACTATTCTTAACCATAACATATCTTAGCAATGTTACCAATACCTACATAACCAATACCAGGAGAAGAAAAGATTTATTCGGTAAGGAAACGGACTTTTTTCTTTTACGGTCCAGTTCCCCTTTGGAACCGAAAAAGTGAGCACACCTTTTATTGATGAATCGTTCATCAAATATTCTTGACTATGTTACGGAGAACCCGCGGAAGTGTGACCTTTCCCGAAGATAAAGAAAAGGCAATCAGTTTGTTTTGTACCTGTTTTCTTAATACTGCAATTGCATGGTGGCTATATGTCATTTAATATACGATATTTGTGCGTGGAATATAATTGTAGTAAGGGTTTGCAAGCTGATCTTATAAGTCATTCGATCTGAAAGCTGGCGGATGAGATCGTAATTTGCCTTTGATACTCCGATTCTAGTTGAAAATTGTAGTTTATTTGCAGATTTTAAGGAATAATCCTAGTGGTGAAATTGCTGAAACATGTTAAATCTGTGGCGAATAATATATATCTAAGGTAGCTTTCGGTGACTGATAAGGTGTCAGCCTTTTATATGATTTTTGGTTTAAAATTATGAAGCCCCTCACCCATAGCTAGTTCACATTTCGGAACCATGGATGATTCAAACGGGGCGGAGCGTGGTTTGCTTGTGGGGTAAAAGCATAGATATCATAGTTAATGTATTAGATTGGCAGATCACGTGACCTCTAAAGCTAACGATGAGACGCTCATGGAGGCCAAATAAGAGGGAAAAATGGCCAATGTTGCTGCCACTTTAAGGAGAAAAATACTACGAAAAAATACCATCTAATTATAAAATTACAAAAATACTAGAAAAGTATTTAAAGTCACTAAAAAGATTCCAAAATGTAGCTAGTATTTTTACGATATTTTTTTGTAATTTTAGAATTAGATATGGTATTTTTTCGTAGTATTTTTCTCCTTAAAGTGGCAGCAACACTGGCCATTTTGCCCTCTTATTTGGCCTCCAAGCGCGTCCCGTCGTTAGCATTGGAGGTCACGTGATCTGTCAATCTAATACTTTAACTATGATATCTATGCTTTTTAAAGTCAAAGTTTGACGCAGATGTGACGTCACAGTGGTCGTTCCAGTCTCCTAGTAAAAGAATAACAGAAGATAGTTTGCATATACATTTTATTTTCTTGGTAAAATACCCGACTGCTATGTCTAGATGCAGTTCAATTATTTATTATTAAAAAACATTTAATATGATTAGCTAATAGTTAAAAGGAGCCAGTATTTCTAGTTTTTCGAAATGCTTATGTTTCTTTTTAGTAGCCAGATTGTACGTAGGTAGTGGGGCATATTATTTTGGCTTTTAGAAATTCTATAAGATTTATTTTGTTATATTACTAGGTAAGTTAGCTGTGTATAAGGTTGATCTTTTGAATTTTATATGGGAAGGTATAAAAAGTGTAATGTGTTGGATGCGAGCTATAGAAAATAAGAAACTTCAGAGTTGTTTGGATTGATTTTCGAGGCAGACGACCTAAAATTTTTTTGATATGCAACGCATGAGGAGTTTCATTTTCTTTATTTTATAAGAACCTCACTAGTGATAGAAATAGTAATATTAATATCATTAGTTTAAATTAATTACAGATAAAAACATGTACTCTTTACTTATATAATTACCTAAATGCGAATAACCGGAGAAAATTATAAGACACCCATTAACCATTATTTTATTACATAGCTGTTTACGCAAAATACTTCAAATCATGCCAATCAGCAAATAGTTTCTTAAACATTGATTTGAATGTTAGACAAAATTTTAAGAAAACATATTGCATGTCAAAAAATGTAATAATACCTTAAACTGAAAGATTTTATTTTTCTTGCTTAATAATATTGTTGTTACATTAAAAGAACCATTGCGGTAGATTTCAACTGCATGCAAATACTACTTTTACATTTAAAAAGTGATATAAAAAAGTAAAAACACAATTAAAATATACTCCGTGTTGCAACAAAAAACATTATTTATTGTGACAAAACAAAATTCACTATCCCACGATCTAACAATAAAATATATTAAATAAAAAAAATAGGTGATTAACTATCTAACAATAAAATATATTAAACAATAAATAGATAGTTAAGCATTTCACATTATACATTTTTTTACAAATACAAAATCCAATACACAGTAACCTTTTTTAAAAAAATATAACTCATTAAACAACAACACTCAAAACCATTTTTTTATCCAACCTCGTCCTAATTAAGTCCTTCAAGCCCATTTACATCGAATTCTCAATGCTAAATGCCGAGATGAAAGTCAATGTTGATGACGGTAATAATCCCGACAAAACCTTTCATCGTAATTAAAGAACTCGAGATTTATTAACGTGTAACATTGTGATTGGTTGAAAGGACACCACGTGATCAGGTGTAGTGCAAAAATGAGAGTTCTGTACCATGGGAAACTCATTAGGAACGAAGAACATTTTTCATCTTGTCACTAATGTCGTTTGATATGTAAGTGTAATGATTGAATATGCAAGTCAAATGGGATGAAATGGTTATTAGTTAATGGGTGAGTTTTATGTATGCATTTGTGAAATGTTAGTTTTTTCTAGGTGTATAAAAGAATGCAACACTTTGTAGCAAATGTAAATGAGTAAGTCTTTAAAGTAAGGGTTTCTTTCGAACAAAAATAAACAGTGTTAAGAAGTTAAAATATTATATAATCTTCAATACACCTTTTTTATGTTGTAAAACTTTACCAATTCATGTTATAAAAAATTATAGTTTTTTAGTTAAACCTTTGTTTAATTTAAAATATTTTATATTTATACACTTTATAGTGTTATATTAGAAAACTTTATAATTGATTTTTTTAATATAAAACCAACTAGCAATTTATTTCCGTCTTTCACACTGGACCACAATATAGAACTAGCTTTGTAGTCAAGTACGTGCATTTGAAGTTAAAACATGTCTAAAGAATAATTTTGTTAAAAGTACTTATTAAATACCATTAAATATTTACGTAAAAATAAATGCAAACGAATTCTCACTAGATTTTGGCTTACATTTGTAAATTCCATATAAAAATAGATTAATATTATTTTTTTTAAAAGTGAGTATTTGGTATTTTCTACAATTTTAGATTTCGGTTTACTTATATACCCATTTACATGTATTACCCTTTTAGTATTTTTACAAAATTAAAACCAGCTTCTTTATTTAAAATAGTTAAATTATAAATAAGAAATATTCACTCACTTTTTTGTAGACTTATAAATGATGCCGAAAAAATGGTGTAGTACCAATAGACATCGAGAGTCAGAAAATACCACCTGAACAAAATATACTTTCAAATGTAAAAAAAATCTTTATATAAGATTTTTTTACATTTTTTTTGCATAGATACATTTTACTTTACATAACTTTAAATTTTTTCTATCCCAATAGATAGAACAAGACAATTTAACCAAAGCTTAGGGAAGCTGGAAATCGACAATTATCGGACTTAAGCAACTATCCCTCTATAATTAAGAACCTTAGTTTACACCATCAAAAATAAACTTATAAAATAAGACCACTCAGGCACATATTAAAGTTACCGAAATAGTCAATTATTAGACTTATACGACTCTCGCTCCAAGACTCAGAACCAAAGTTTACAGACAAAACAAAAATAGAATCTTCTCTTTAAAATCATCCTTCTGTTTATGGATGGGCGATTTTAGATTCTGTGAAAAGAAAACTAATGCATGGCTTTCGACAGATAAGGTACAGAACTTGATGGATGGTATTTTCTTGCTTTTTAAACCCTTGGAACTCATTGTCTGGGCTCTCAATGGGAATGACTTGGAATTGGATATTTGGGGTTGAAGAAACTTTTTTCGAAGGTTCGAAGCCACACTGATGAGATTCGGCATTTGAACTGTAATAAAACCATTTTGATGATGCTTTGTGCAAATTGCAGGGCTGTATTATTCGGAGACTTTTATCAATTGTGAATATGTAAAATTTTAATGATTTGCTTTTATAAACAAAGAAAAAATGTTTCGTAATTTAATTTTATAGTAGTCTGCTTGGATTCGGGTCCATTGGAATAAAGTAAAGCAATGAATGAGAATGAGTTCGTGAAAAGCATGAAACGTTTGCAAATATCTGAAATTTGAATTTAATAAAAAAGCAACTTTTAATGCAACATCAAAACATATCACTAATCGCAAGACCTTCCACTCTTCATGGGCGAGTGATTTGAAATGTTTGAAAAAAGAAAGAAATGAATGTCTTCCATTCTTCCTACAGATATTGTACAAAACTCGATAAAAGTTATTTTCTTTGTTTTTAAGTACTTTTGATCAGGGCTCTCAGTGGGAATGAGTTGGAATTGTATTTGTGTGTGTGTTAAAGAAAGATCTGCTTTGGAACTATCTGATGAGAATAAGAGTTTTTACTGTCAGATGGAAAGCTGGGGCATAAACATTAAAATAGTTTTAAAGAAATATAGTACGTTTATTGGACTACTACTAGGGTGGAGTGAAAAAAAAATTATTTAACATTTCTAATAGTGAAAAAAAGTTGTTTCACATCTTACTAAAACATGATATATAATTTTTTTAAAGTTAAAGTTAAATTATCAGGGTCCACAATGAATTTATAAATACGAATGTGCTGGCTATACAGTAGGGTGGGACGAAAAAATAAATTTTTGAGTACAAACTTCTAATAGGACTCAAAAGTTGCGTTTTGTCATGCTGATTACTGGAAAAATAATAAAAAAATTCCTAATTAATATTATGTGCTGCCTCAAAGCGGTTGAAGTTTGAAAAAAATGCCAAAAATCAACTCATTTTAATTTTACCGCCAGAATTTACTGATTACGTTTCATACTTTGAAAAAAAAAATAATATCGTTCAGTTATATATCGTTATCATAAAAAATATTTTACAAATGCTATTCAAAATTTTTAAATTCTCGAGAAAAAAATGTTAAAAATACGCGATTTTGATGAAAAATCACAAAAAAATTTATAGCTTTTTAAAGTGAACCTGTTTGGAATTTTAAATTATAGAAAAGTGCTCTTATACATAGGAATGGATGCTTTACATTATGTTTAACCTATATAAGCAGCAGCATAACAGTTATTATGAAAAGTCAGGGCCGTAGTTTGGGTAGTGGGTAAGTTTGCTCCATTATAGTTTAAATTGTAAAATGCATTCTTATTATTACTTTATTTGCCAACTGCATGGCAATGAATTGTTTTTAAGGCATTTGTTTGAACATTTAAATGGAGTAACAAATGGACCCAGGGCATATTCTGGTCCGATCGGAAAGTCTGGTTGGTTGTGAAGAGCTTCCAATGTGCAGTTTTTAAAAAATTGTAGTTTTGCCAAGTCGCTTGTAAAACATTACTAAAAGCCCTTAGTACAGAGCAAAAGTATTTGATGGATATTTGCAAGGGAATTTATGCAGGAAAGTGTTCCACTGACCTGTTGTAAAGGACGCCTGGGAACATTTGTCATTCTAGGTGGATTACAACTGCTAACAGAATATTAAGGTTGTATGTTGGAACACCTGCACCTTCAAAAAGCGTGCAGATATTGGCAACGTTTGTTTGCAAAGTGCATGCTCCGAAGGGTTCCAAATCAGGAACAAGCCATCTTAAAAATATGGAGTTTGTCATCTTTTTGACACTTTAAATAAATGTCAATACTTGAATCGAGAACTCAAAAATATTATCCATCCGGTAATCCGACGTAATGGATACTTCGGTCATCCCGAAGCATTATCCTCTGCATGATAACTGACGAAGGCCACATGCCCACATGTGATGGAATTGGCTTTAAGAAGGATAAAGCAAGCAATGAGGCTAACTAGGAAAATTGTTAGAAGAGTTGAGCTTCCCAACTTTAACTTCAATGTCAAGGAATACATCGACATCATCGACTGGTCTAACACAACTGAAGAGCTTAGTGGAAGAACGAGCTAAGTGACTTTTTTGAAAAAATTGAGATTTTTGTGTAAATGAACATATTACTAACTTCTTTAACGATACCCCCTTTTCATAAACTTTAAGTTTAGTATATTTTTTACGCTTTACAAGTAACGTTTTCAACAGATCTGGGTGAAAACGATAAACTAAAGCTCATTTTCTCGTTTTCACCTTTTTGTCACTTAGCATGTTCTTCCACTAAGCTCTTCAACTGTGACAGAACCTCCGATTACAGCATCTGTCATCAATTACAATATCATTCGTACTTCTCCCAGTCGGAGATGCATCCGCCCTTTTTCAAATTTTATGTAAAATACTATATTTTTTTTATAAAAAACACACAAAAACTATTTTATTCTCAAGGTTTATAAGTCCATTGCTTTTTGTTATTTGTAACCATATTTTATAAGTCTCACTTTTCCTATGGGAAATTAACATGGGGATTTTTTTCGTGTGTTTCAAACATTAAACCCGATTGTGGACCCTCAAGACATTAAACTAGAGTTCTGAAGTTTTTACACTTTTTATTCAGTATATCATAATACAACTTTTTCATGCTATTAGATATGGAAAAAAGAATATTTATTTTTCAGCATATGAAATCACTCCACCCTAACTACTACAGGCTGTTGATTTTTGTCTTCTAAAGCAACCCTACCCTTCTAAAGCAAAATAACCTGCCAACTCCCCGGATTTAACTATAAAAACATTTTCCGGATTCCAGCGATAAGATAAAGCTTAATGTTTCAACTTTAGATAGTCTTGCAAATAGGTACATTTGACACGGAAATTCAGAAACTAGTTAAACATAAAGTATTGACTATTTAATTCTGGAAAAATATCAGGTCTGCTACTAAGGAAAACTTCAATTCAGCAACTTACGCCTCTCAATTCAGAATCTAGTTCTAGTGACGATGGCGACGCTAGAGTGGAATCTTAATTAAACTTTAAACGGCATGGAACTACTACACCAACTTTTACACTTCATAGGAGGCACTATAAAAAACTGATGGTTATAATTTCGTTAGTTGGCTAGGAGAAGTGCGAAGAGTCAACTATCTTTTTCAAAATAAAAATTTAATTAAAAGCAGTTAGCGGTTAAAACTAAGAGGCGCGCAATCTATCGTTGGATGATGTAACATCCTCCTGCTCAAAGAAATTTAACTTTAATAAAGTAAAAAACTACCTATGTATTAAGAAATAAACTAAATAATAATATCAATATCAGATTATCACAAAATGTACAGATGTTTAAGTAAAATTTAAGACATTTAAATACATTAAAATGTAGGACATTTAAAAACGTTAAAATGTAAGACATTTAAAAACATTAAAATGTAAGACATTTAAAAACATTAAAATGTAAGACATTTGAAAACATTAAAATGTAAGACATTAAAAAGGAAAATTTAATATTAGTGTATCAGATTTTAACAGGTTTGACACAACTCCTCCACTTCGTGTAGTTTTAACATTTCTTAACGTGCATCGAACACTTACGCCGCACAGTGGTCGGAAAAGGCTGAAAAACGGTCAAAATTCATTTATTTTTTTGTGGTTTGACAAAAATGTATAAAAATTCGGTTTTGTAGGTTTTTGACCCATCTGAGTCGATATAGGACACAATCAAGTTTGTAAAACCTATGTATTTTAAGTTACAGTCAATGCAAAAAATAGTATGTGAAGATGTAATGTGAAAATTGCGTATAAAGAATAACGTTTTAATCAACATGTATTGGGCAAGTGCATATGCGTAAGCTTAGGTCATGGTAATACGTAATCAGTCACAAAAAGCCAAAACACTAATAATCTTTTTCTTTAATCTTCTAAATCTTTTAAAAAATGAAACGTCAAGCTAAAAATATGTACACTATTTTCAATATTTTCTGCTCTCAATTTAGCTTATAAAATTAATTGAAACCAAAGTTTTTTTAATGTGAATATTTTTTTTACTAATTTTTGAACGCATGAATTATATAATATTAAACATTGAAGTTTGTGGAATAATTATAAAATATTTAACATTGAAGTTTGTGGAATAATTATTTAATATTAAACTTTTAAAGGTTGTGGAATAATATCAAATTTAATATCAAAATATCGTACAAAATATGAATACACAGAACATATACTTTCAAATTAACCGTCAACAGTTTTTTAAGACCATATTAATTAACAGCATTTTATTATTGAAGATGTTAAGGCCAAATATGGTATTAATATTCATCTAAAGACTTTTTAATGAAATTTCGTTTAATTTTAATACGGCTTAGGAAATAAATAATTTATTAATAATATCGTATTTGATTTAAAAGTACTATATAATGATCTTAGAGTTAAAAGTATATTAACAAATCTGAAATATAAAAACTACACGTATTTTAGGAACTAAATAAAAGTCACTTTGATAGAACAGATTCATAAAAAGGATTTTAATCTTAAAATTGTTTTGAAACACTAAAAAATTTTGCTTTGAAAACATATAATAAATTTGTTTAACATCCTTTAAGATTACAATATTAATATAATAGTTTTTTTTAGTCTTCGTGTAGCTCTAATTTTTTGTTGGTTTTAGGCTTTGCGCAAAAGTTGTAAAGGTCCGATGAAATAGTAAGAAAGTTAAACACATCTTCATTTGTACTTTTTCTTGAGTGTTCTCGTCTGTACCACCGAAAGTCTTTGTTTTTGGCCTCTTGGGCTTCTTTGGTCAAACTTCCTATGGGTAACATATATGATGAAATCACTTTCCCCCCATGAAACAATACCTTGTGAACAGAGTTTGGCATGTAACTCAACCCCCTCTTCCCAAGAGCCAATGGCATCTTTTGAAAACATTCTTATTGTAAACAAGTCAAACCTTTTCTCTCCTACAAAGATAATACAAGTATTTAAGTTATATATTTATAATCAAACACTTTGTAAGTAAAGTGGTCGAAACACCTGTCGGTTTTGTTACTTTGTTTCTAGATTAACAGCTGCCGTGGAGCAACGCGCGGCAGCGTTGTGCTTTTCGACGATTTTTGAACAGCTAGATTTTGACACTTCTGTTTGTAATTATGGTTTCCGTACGTTTCCGCAGCTGAAATTTAGATTTATCTTTTATATAAGATTTGGAAAACTAGTTAATTTTAATGAGACTTTGGAGCACAGTGGAGCTAGAAAGTTGCACTCTTTCAAATATTTAAAAACATAGTATTTTTGAAACTAAATCAAAAACTAATTTAAAAATTATTTTGTATTTTTTAATCATCTAAAATAAAATAAAACCTTTTATAAAACTCAAAACATGCAAAAAAATTGTGTAATAAAATTATAAATCGTGTATTTTGAATTCAATTGTATCTCCTCAAAACGGGCTATTTTTCATTTGTTGACTTTTCGTAACTATAAATACATCAAAAAATTATTTGTAATGATTTATATTTGGTAATCTTACTATTCAATTATCTATTAATTTAAATATCTATTCATTTTGCATTTTGCGAACACTTCGAAATTTGGCATTTTGGCCGCTCCCAGACCACTGTGCGCCGTCAGAACTTCGAGACTTCATTAGAGATACGTTGTATATACGAGTAGCTGCAGTCCCCAACCCAAGTGGTATTCACCGCCCACTTTATTGTATCCATTGTAGTCACATTAAGATTCACCACCTAGCGCAGTACGTCTAATCTCTGTCCCGTTGTCTTAACTTGTAGCAGGTTATTCTTGAATCTTTCTTCAAAGCGTAAGAGTCGAAAATCGTCCAAATGTTCAACTTTTTTAAATATAAAATTAGCTTTTTCTCTTTTAAAGTAAATCTTGTTCGTTTTCACGATAGTTGTTTTTTTATTATTTATAGATTTTAAAAGTTTTGGAAATATTCGACAGTAAATTTATTTATAAATTTAAATAATGCTTTAAAAAGTTTTTTTTCGTGGACCATTTAATTCTGTATTAAGAATTCGTTACCATTAAATTATTAATTAAAAAAAATTCTACTTAATTATTAATAGACTATCGACATTGTTCCTTGGATGAATAACGTCTTAAGAAAATTGCCGAACATTACACAAAAAAGAAAGAATTTCATTTCTTTCATATTAAAAATAATTGCTTCTTTAATATCTCCGTGCTTAAAAAATAAAATTAACTTTTATTTTTTAAATTCTTTTGTATCAGAATTTTTGGTAGAAGTAATAACTTTAGATAAAAAAAATCATCATTATCCTTCGATGAGAAAAAAAGACTCCTTTTATAAAAAATTTAACTTAAAAGCATTTTCTTTTTCGTTAGATTTTGTAAAGATGAAATATAAGAAAAATGCAGACAGCAATTACATTAAGGTTGTAATATATTGCCATCCTTTGTTCAAATTACCAACAATATTGTCTCAATATTCATACCAAAGACATAATTCACTTTAAAGTATAAAAAAACTGAAAGCTATCTTGGTTATCATCATTAATTCTACCCCTCTCTTTTGTTCAATGACAGAACAAGATACATGGCATCTTGATCAACCATTCAGAGTTTGAGGACAACAAAAAATCGTCTTTCACTCTCAAAAATCAATGCGAGGACACGAAGCGTCTTTCGGTATTAATTCATTTTCACTGGCAAAGTAGGTCAGATCCAAGAAATCATCCCAATCCTTAATCATCTCTAAAGATTCCCATTGGGAAGATCTTTTAACCATATTTTTTTTTCTGGCTTTATTGAATTTCTAACGGGACGTCGTGGTTGTGGTTTGGTAAGATTGTATATAATATGAAAACCAGTTGTTGTTTCCTCCCCCAGAAGGCAGAATGGGGTGCAGTAGCTTCCGCTTGCATAAGTCAATTTAGGCACGTATGCGTCGCTGGAGGAGAGGGATAATTTTCTCCAGACAACCTGCTTCCAAGGTGACTGCTCTAAGACTGCCTACAGGACTTTAGAAGCCACAGATTTAACGAGCACGTTCTACGCATGTTCTCGGGTCAACACAATTATCCATGGGATCCAGGGATTTAAACCCACTCGCTTGACAAGCAAGCTATGGCAACCACCATACTGGCCGGGCGACCACGAAAATGGTTTTGAGCACAATTATGTTTGAGATGATGAACTGTAATCAACTGGCCGTACTTATATAGGTGCTAAGAACGTTAGTGCTCATGGAATGGTGTTTTAAAGTAAATAAATCTTGTTTAAACTTATAAAAAAACTTCCAATATATACGTTACATGTTATTGCTACTTATAAGCAAAATATACTAATTAAAAGTTGAATGAGCAAACGCATTTTCCCACCTATTCAAATCCGTCCACTGGATGCCTTATGAACGAACTAATTGAGTCGTAATATTGCTATATTTAGAAGACTTGCAAACAGTTAACCTGTTTAATGACATTTTCAGTCATCTTGTGCATATTAGTATGGTTCGAACGAAGACTCAATTATAAGGGTGGAAATGATGACAAAGGCACAAAGCCAAATGTTGATAGGGAAAAAATTATAAATACCGAAGTTTGTATTATTTGTAAAGATTTGTTCTGATTGCTTTAATAAAAAAATATTATTGATAAAATGCATAACAATTTTGTAAAACCAAAAATTCGGCATTCGGAAGTTGTACCATTGGCGAAACCCATTCAAAAAGCTTCATTTACTGTGGACGGGTTTGCTGAGGAAATAAGGAAATCAAGAAGGGAAAAAAGAAACTCATAATAAAGTGTCTCGCTCTTGAACTGAAGATGGTTCAGACGAAACCAATTGAATTGGTGAAGAAACCCAGCTGCTCAAGGTTTTCCTTTTGATAAGGAGTTGGCATTCATCATTAATTATTGGTACTGCATTCCTGCTGATTAATGCTGAAGGTGGATATTATTATGATATCATCAAGCTCATTACTGAAAATATCATGAAAGAATATTTTTTGCTTTCTTCGAAATTAAGGTAAAGAAATTGGTATTATACCGCGCATTTCAGTTGCCTTTTTTAAGGTTTTATGTTTATCTCGTGTATAGGGCCTTCAATATTATTTTCTTACCTTGTTTTGTATTCATCGTTAAGAAAAATTAAATCTTGCTTACTATTTTTGTAATTTTGTTGTTGAATCGCAATGCAGTATAACCGCTTCCGACTCAAGTAATAATATCAGAAAAGCTTCTGTGACGTGCAACCAACCGTCCGTTGGGGGTTGACGGCTGTTCTAATCATGTTCGTATTCTGAAAAATATAGTAGACCATACGCGAATATATTTTATATTTTTTTGCTCGCGAAAGCCAACAATCCGAAACAAAACAAACGGATAGCATGACGTCAATAAGAGCTTCTTCGACCTTCAGGTTGAGAAGACCGTATAACCAATTAAACACATTTATATGTCGACTTCGAAAAAGTATAAAATAAGCAAATTTGAACCGGACGAATAGCATGACGTCACTAGGAGCTTCTGAGGCTTCAGGTGAGAAGACCATGATGGTATAACCAATTAAATCAATAGTTAAATGTAGGCAATAAAAAAGTTTTAAAAAATTAATTTAAAAAAGCCGCTGGTAGTTACCAAATAAGCTAACGTTAATTGTGCCTAGTTCAACCGCAACAAGAGACAATAACTCAATTATAATCATTAGTATCCATCCCACAGGTGGAATGAATAAATCATTATGAAAGTCACCATGCTGCATACACATCCATCATTAAATTATGATGAACATCATTGATCATAAAGTCTGCAAATGATCGCAGATTAATCCGTATTCCTATAGCTCACATTCATCCGTATGTCAGAGGTAAACTGTTCAGCTATACATATACGTTGTTTAGTCTTTAGCACAGTTTACCTCTAAGCTGCATATATGCATAGTAGTGGACATGCTATGAGGATGCGTATGTTAAGTCTTTAGGCTATTGCTGACTTTAATGAACTATGGAATGCCAAATTAGCGTAAATCACGCTGGAACGTTTTGGGGGATCGGTTTCCTGTTGTAGCATGGTACTGGTTAATATTATTGCTACTTGAATGTATGAGTGGAGTATTGGGGACGTGATGAATCATTTTCTATCCTAGAAGAGGACATTTAGACCCTATAATGGGCTTTGGAAGTGTTTTGGTCGTATATATGTGCAAGTGCATAGATAGGAAATAAGATAGATAGTAATAGAAGCAAAATAATGTGTTTTTTCAAAGAACGTCATTTTTCATTAAAGCAATGTGACAGATAATACATCGGAAACACGCAGGATGAAAAATTACAAATATTAATTCAACAAATTGATAATAGAAGCTTTTCTTGCCAGTTTTTTGTTTCCAAGTTTAATAAGGTTGGCACACTTGTTATATGATTATGTGGCAAGCTAATGATTCCTTGAGTACTCTTTTGGCCGGCAAAATTAAACTTCTGCATATTTTTCCATTCACAGAAAGCTCAGATTCATTGTTACTGAGTGTAAAAACTGGTTGCGAGAGCCGCCCTAAATGGTGCCACAAAAAATTGGCTCTCAGTTCAAGGGATACGCCTAGTCTGCTAAAGGCATGTTCCGATGAAACAGCGCTGCCCTGTTTAGAAAAAAAATTTCAAACAGGTAATGTAAGGTAAGGTAAAGTAATCGTTTCCGGCTGCCTATTTCTAGCCTACTTCCATTGCGAACACTTAATTGATGTGTTAGAAACTCTTACTGCATTGGATGCCAAAAACTGTGGAAATTGTCAAATTCTAAATACTGAGCTACATATTTTGAAGTTTAATCAAATATGGAATTTAAAAGTTAGTATATAAATCACAATGGATAGCTTTGTCGCTATGCGGTGTGATACTTATTCTGTTCATGGTCCAATGCTAGGATACCTATAAGGGTTGTATTGTGTGTCAGCTGTTACATATACCTCATTCATTGACCTGGCTATAAAATAACAAAGCTTATACGTTAAAGTTTCAAATTCAGATTATAGAATTTACCTGCTATTCCTCAAAAGGCTCAAACAACTTTCTTTGAATCATCATATCCACATACAGTGGATCCCCTCTCATTTCGATCTTGAGGGGAATGAAATGGCAGATGCATTGGCCAAAGCGGGAGCTAGTGAGGAATTGGTTCCACTAGAGCATCTTACCTACACGGAGATTTTCTCGCAGGCTAGGTTGAGTGGGAAAATAACATGGTCTACTCCTCCACTACATCAATGGTATCGGTGCCATCGTCCTGGTGGTTCTTTAGCACTAAAATGTAACAGACAGTGACAAACCGCAATCTCCCGTTTCCTCAGTGGGCACCTCAGAAGTATGACCTTCTCGAGTGGTTCAAAAATATTTGACACATGCTCCAAGTGCTATTCCTGAGCAGGATTCACCATCTCACATCTTGGAGTGCCTGTGGCTCAGCCATCAAGATCTACTGGGAAGTCCGCTGATGGTTCAGGACTTCCTTGAGGTTTTTGGACTCATGGACCTTGTCTAGCTCCGCTGGACTTAGGGATAGGAAAAGAAAGAAAGACCTGCTATTAGTGTTATCAAATACCGAATGTATTCAAACGGGTTTTTTTAACCCGCAAACACTCGCACCGGGTGATTTACACCCGAAGGATTTTTTAGAACTAATATATTGGTGTACCTGCATTTTTCAAAGTATGCGTAACCTTCAAATTTGATTTCAAAGTTACACGATAAACTTATGACTTACATTTTTCTGCGGCAGAGAATACTCCTTAAACATAATTTTTAAAATAATTCTTTAATAACCGCACATGCTCAACACAGGAGAATACTTAGTAGGAAACAGCAAATAAAAAAAAAATCTCACAAAACTCTTAATACTACCGAGTAAAAACTTTAAGTTAAAACTAAATCTAAACTACTCTAACCCAAATTAATTTTATATATTTTTTCAAAATCGATATATTCTGTTCTGGACACGATAATTCATGACTCGTCGTTGCCCCCCCCCCCCCTAGTTAAAACAGATAACTCCTTGTAACCAGGCATTAAATTGGCCCGAAGGAAGCGCACTTAACCATCATTTATCATGTAAAGGTTATCAATTACGTAGCTTCAGTGAACACAACGAATCCGATTGAAAAATGGAACTAGGTTTCATACCCCAATGCCTCGGGTCCAGTTTTCCTATAATTTCCAATCGTGTGTCCGGTGTAACCCCTGCAGAGAGTACACTGAGACAACCCTATGAAATCAAGATAAAGCGTGGCTGGGAGTAATTGACCCGTCAGCGTAGAAAAAATAACGTTACTGTAGGGTAAAAAGAATGTTATATAAAAAAAACAATTGGACTGCCCAAACGTTCAGTTCTTATAAATGACATTAGAATCGTCATTTCCCTTGGGAAGGAACGGCTTGGGTATGAAAAAAATATACGAATATAAAAAAAATCTTGACAGTCTGCGTCAGTGATAAAGCACATCCGTAATCATAAAATCGAAATAAATTGCTGAGGAAATTGGGATGGAAGAGGATAGATTTTTTTACCTGTATATGAATCGTTAAATGATAAAAGGGGTAAAGTGAATCGGAAAATGTCCCTCTAAGCTTATTTCTTTCAATATTTTTGGAAAAGCAGAAGCCTGTAGAGAAATCCTTCTATGGACTCGATTCCTTTTTTATATAAAAAGATTCACATGGAGAAGGATATCTTTATGAAGCATTTTAAAAGCCCATACATCAAGTGATTATAGTGTTATCTTGAAACGCTTTGTTGCTAGATTGACTTCGGACGGCATTGATTTTTTAGGAGGTGATGAATGCTATTTTTTATCTTTATTTTGTATATCGATTTTACTCTGCTTACCTGGCCTTATAAAGTTTTTTATGCATTGTGAATTAATGCACTTCGTTTGTTAGCTATTTTTATAATAAAAAAACGAGGCTTTTATATTAATTCTTTTGAATTTGTGTCACTTATTTTAATCAGTATATAATTAGTGATATTGGAAAATCATTGAAATAGATAAATACATTATTTGATTAAATTAAAATCTTTTGAATTTATTTTATTTTTTACACATTCATTTAAGCAATTAATGCGTTGATAATGCAGTATTATATATTTTGAAATTTAAAAGTGATTTTAAGAAATATACATCAAACAAAGTATAAAATATAAAATTCCTGTGCGAAATTAAAACAGTTTAAATAAAAACTAATTCTTAAAAATACCGTAAGAATAAAAAAAAAATATTTCTGTAGTTTAAAGTATAAACATAAAACAATCAAACTAACTAATTTAGAAAGAAATGTTTTTTAAAAGGAGTTATCGAAAATAACGAATTATTTTTAACTAGGATTATTGTAATCTGTTATTCATTGATCGATATTTTATATTTGGATATAATTTTATTAACTCGCAACTGTTAAAAAAAAAAAAAATTGCAGTTTTGACATTTATCGAAGGAGTATAACAATGTGGATATCAGTAGTTACTGGAAACGTTTTTTGTGAATCAAATTATTGCCGCAATTTTCAGCAAATTCGTAGTAACATTGTAAATCCGAGAATTATCAGATATCTGGTTGAAAGTATCTGTATTTATATTATGAGTATTGAAGACACTAAATTTATTCCGATATCGAGATAAGGTATATTTAGTAAATTCAAGTTTTTTCGCCAATTTAACTGAATACTCATTTTTCTTTCACTTTCAGACCTAAATTTGAGACAGGCAGCGAATATTTTAAAATACGTTGTTCAAATATAGAAGTAAAAGTTAAACTCCTCTTACGCTCTTACGAAATTATAAACTTATTTAATTTAAAACTGCATTTTGCCAGAGCAAACTATTAACTTTTATTTATATCAAAACTTTTCATGGCAAAAAAGCATAGTATGTCAAATTAGCAGATATTTTTTGAACTCAAAAAACAGCAAGTAGAGTGGAATATTATATATAACCACATAAGTTAATACATACTTCATAAATACCTACTTTTATGAATGTAGAAAATGCAAAAATAAAGAAAAAACTTTTAAAAATTCACTTATTTTTTGAAGACATATATTTGTTCAAATCTCAAAGTACGCTTTCGTAACTAACTATATTTTATCGCATTTACTATTTTATAAATAGAAACACAATGTTTAGATATTTTTATGTATCAAACTACAAAACTTGTTACCAAACTTTTTTTTATCCAATTCGAAACTTTATAAATAGTAATAAGAAACCAATGAAGTTTAAAATTAGAAAAGTTCACTAGAATTCCAAAACAAAATCACTTTTATGGCACGAAAAAGCTCTTTAACAACAATAACTCACAAAAAGTACACAATAAATAAAAACTTAATTCTACTACCCAGAATACAAACTCGGGAAAACATTTGTGTATCGCACTGATAAGGGGCTTCCTTTGACGGTCTCTAATATGACATGTTGTATAAAGAGATATCCCTTTTAATCGCTTGAGTGGGTACATATTCTGTGTCACAAAGGCTTGTCTCTGTTATAAGAAGCAGCGCTGACAAGCTGGTTGACAAAGGATAATAAAAGATTCACTCTGATGATGCTAGGGGAAAGAAATAATAGCAAGGGTCTGGTTTTTCTGAACGGTGCCATTGACCATAGCTTGATTTTTGAAGAATCGGTCTGTAAAGTTGTATCGGAATATTTACCTTTTTAAAATGAAATTGGTGAAGGTGCGCTGACAAACTGTTTGACAAAGGATAATAAAAGATTCACTCTGATGATGCTAGGGGAAAGAAATAATATCAAGAGTTTGGTTTTTCTGAACGGTGCCATAGACCATAACTCGATTTTTGAAGTAGGATTGGTCTGTAAAGTTGTATCGGAACATTTACCTTTTTAAATGAAATTGGTGAAGGTGCGCTGACAAACTGGTTGACAAAGGATAATAAAAGATTCACTCTGATGATGTAACGGTAAAGAAATGATAATAAAGGCTTTGTTATTCTCAACGGAGTCATAGCCATAAATAGAAGAATCAGTCTGTAAAGTTCAACCGGAATATTTACCTTTTTAATGAAATTAGAAATTTGGTTGTGGTTTCAAAAATACTAAAGAAGTCATTTTGATAAAAAATGACATTTAAAATGTTGAATTTTGGTCCATATTACATGCTTTAGACAAGTTAAAATGACTTTATTATAAGTATTCAAAATAAAATTATTTAAAAGCCATGTCTTATATTTGTCAAGCAAAGCATATTTATACATACAGCAATCTTACAGTTTAACCTCTACGTCGTACATCATCTGCAAAAAAAAATGTTTTCATTTGAAGCTTACCAAACAATACCTCATCAATTGACTCACTTGTCATAGCATTCTTTGTGTTATTTCAGTAAAAAACTTTACCACTATTTTAAGTTGCAAAAAGAACTTGCTAAGATTATATTGAAGATAAGTTATCAATAAACTCATTTTGCAAAAATGTAGATTGGTTCCATTCTGATAAACAACATCCAATTTAATAGTTTGTGGATGTTTTCTGATTGTTGATCAAACATTGAATTTGTTGTTGTGGAAGTTCTTTAAAAACGGCTGTCGAGTGTATATATATATTGTTTCGGGTTTCTTGATTTGATCATATGCAATGATTGTATTTGCTGAGACAATTCAAATAAGTTCAGAAAAACTAATTTTGTTATTTGTAAATATTTGCTTTTTGTAGGAATTTTTTAGTTTTATTTTGGGTATGTGCTTCGGATTTTTTTTAATCAAATTTCTTTGTTCACGTCCATTTGTTATGTTTAGTTTAGTTTAGTTTGAATTATCGTTGCACTAGAGCTACACGAGGCTATTTGTTATGTAAAGAATAACACACAGTCATAAACTAGTGTATATAATCTAACAATCAGCTAAAATATTCAGTCACTAATGTTCAGTCACGAACAATCCTTACACTGTTGAGCGCATATAGCCATGTTGCACCAAATTTATGAGTCGAGAAGAATGAGACAGAAAATTGTACACAATATCACAAAACTTTCGTGCTTGTGAAAACTCCATATTTTGGGAAATCGCCTAACCACGACACCAAATTAGGTTTTAGCAAAATATTATTTTTATTTTCAATCTATGACTACACTGTTAAAAAGTTTGGCGCAGGATTGTACCAGAATATGAAACTTTCCAACTGCCACCACTTTTTGGAGCGCTGGTTCACCACTTTCATAATTATACCGTTTTACCACGAAATTGGTAAATTCACGCTCCAATTACTAGTGGCAACTAGATAGTTCCAGGATTCCGATGCAAGCTCTCACCAAAATTTTTAACCAGTGTAGAAGTCGCACCGAAAATCCAAATGTTTCGTGCAATTAAGTGAAATTTAATTCAAAATTTTTTTTTTTTAGCCAGTAAATTGAACCAAAATGTTGATGTAGTATGACTCTTAATTTTTTTTTTACATTTGAAATCTAAACAATTTTTCAAAATTTAATTTATTATCACCCACAGATTCTCCTGTATGCCGCTTCCCGGACGTCTTGACCTTCAACGTGGTTCAAGGCGAGCCCGTCAACATTACCTGCGACGTCGAAGCCGATCCCAAACCGACCGCTTTCCAATGGACACTCAACAACACCTTGCGAGGAACTGTAGACCTGAAGCGTGGAAGACCGCGAGCCTTTAATGTGCTCCAGTACGCTCCACGCTACCTGGGCGAATACGGGACCATCATGTGCTGGGGGAAAAACGATGCTGGGGTGCAGCGAGTGCCGTGTATTTCGCATGTTGTGCCGGAAGGTAGGACATATTATATCATGTTCGGTGTTTTTACCTCTTCGCTTCAGAGGCACACATACGTGATTCTGTATAGAATTCAATTAACAACGTAATTTAAAACGATGCTGGGGAGCATCGAGTGCCGTGTATTTCACATGTTGTGCCGAAAGGTAGGACATATTATATCATGTTCGGTGTTTTTACCTCTTCGCTTCAGATGCACACATACGTGATTCTGTATAGAATTCAACTAACAACGTAATTTTGCAATTTTTTCGTGCCCCCTTCACTCCCAGGCTTAATATCTTAAGTAATGGCCTATAAACCAGGCTAGCAAAGCTGTTGCTGCAGCTGTTAATTGTAGAATGTTTAGTTTGAATTATTGTCGCACTAGAGCTACACGATGGCTATTGCCAACGGGCGTCGTATTTTAGTCAAGTGACGAGCCGACACCTGAGTTGGCACCCAACGCAACCGTTAAGGGCGACATCGTACGCAGCATTGGGACTTTGGAGAGTATTTTAACGTACACTCCCTCTACACGGGGTATTATTCGTCGGACATTTTTGGCTGCACGGGCCGTTTATAGGTCGGCAGCTATTTTGGCGATGCCCGGACCCGAATATGGGACCTTTCGCATGCTAGGCGAGTGCCTAACCGACTGGGCTCCCCAGCCCCTGTTAATTGTAGAATGAACGATGGTAAGCAGCGTACAAACTGATAGTGAATGGGTTAATTCTATAACTCTTTCGTTATAAACTAGAATAATGGAGCTTTCTAAAATTACTGATCGCGTAGCAACTGATTTATTATATTTGCACACAAAAAATTATGTAGCAAGATGTTCAAGCAGTTTTCGGAGGTCTTTCAAAAATCTTTTCGTTATTTTAGCAGTGAATTTTTAAGACACTCAGACTGGAAAAAAATGTTAGGGTGGCAATTAATTACAATAAACTGTCAAAGTTTATTTATTTATTTACAGTACCCAAAGAGTGAGTATTTTTACAGCCCAAATCTTCAGATTCTACTCAATTGACGTAACCTTCAACAATTGTTAAAATCTATGTTTTTAATACTTCTAAATATATATAATTGTTTTTTGAAAAATAAGTCTACATAAAGATTATATGCGTAGGATGTTTTTGGGAGTGGAGAGGACGTACAGTAGAACTCCAGTTATCCAAATCCATTCAAAACTGTCAGAAAAATAGGATATATTTAAATTAATGTCAATAAGATTGATTTCAATAAAAATGTTGAAAAATTAAAAAAAAATATTTGAAAAGAGATTTTAATAAATTGAATAGGAAACTCTTTTATATGTAAAAACAGTCCCTGGACAAATTATTAGACGCAATTTTTTTTTTAGTAATGATGAAAACATACCAAAGAATGTCATATCATTAAAAAAGATGTCGATATATGTATACCAGATAGTACGTTCTATTCAATAGCTTAAGTTTAGGAACACAAATGTCCTTCTAAAAGTATTTTGTTCATCATTGATTGATACATGAAATATTGTAGTGCGTCTAATAATTTGTCCAGGGACTGTATAATACATGAATGTAGGGAGCCTAATGATACCATTGGATTTTGAACAGTAAGAGTATGATAAATAGGTATTCTACTCTATTGTGCACAATAAGTTCGAAGTCTCAAAACCACTTATCTAGTAACTGTGATAACTTCAGGCTGTAAGCTATTATCATCCGTTTCATTGGAATTTCTATTCGTTCTTATGTAGGGAATGCAAATGTTAAAACAATTGTATTTTTTTAGGAGAAAATGTAATTTCTCTTTTGAATGATGTTGCTTTTTAAAAGAATAACTTTAAAATATTTTTTAAGTTTCCGAATTTTGCGAGAAACTAAATTTAATATTAGGCTGAGATTTTTTTATCGGAACCGCTGGATAATTTTTTAATTTCGAGTGAATTATTGAATAGAGATTCATGCTTTTTTTTAATTATTTACCTGCCTCATCTACTACCAAAAATTTTTTAAATAAACCTTTTCAGGAAATTTTGTGACTCAAAATGTTTTTTTCTAAACTTTGAGACACACTATAGAGCAAGTCAAAAAGTGGTTAAGAAAAAAAAAATTTGCAAGACAGATAAAAGTAGAAAAGCTAAATCTCCCTGTATAAGATTAAAAAAATTGCTTAAAAAGCCAAAATTAATACCACAAATTAGTCAAGAAGCCCCCTGGAGAAAAAAACGACACTCGCATCCACCTAAGCAAAATTTTAGCTAATTAAAGATTATTTATGAGAAGACAGAGGGACAAGGTAGAACACGTTAACTTTAATGAAGTAAACGTTCGATTTTTTTTTAAAAAGAAAAATCCCCCCCCACGTTTGACAAAAATGTAGAGTTTTCAATTATTATTGCCCCATTTTTTTCTATCTTCTGGTTCTGTAAGTTTGGAAGATATTTCTCATCTTGCGTAAACTAATTAATAAAATCCAAGACTCGTTTTTCGCGAGAGGACATTTTTATCAATGTATCAGCTTCTAAAACCAAAATAGATTATCTTTACTTTGTAAAAAAAATAATATAATAGCGAAATGGGGATCTTGTAAAAAAAAACAGTCGCCTTATGTCAATTTGTACAAAAAGGCATTAGTTAGAATAATGTTTCCGATGAGTTTTAGCACGGGTGGTTTGGCAACAAATTTGTTCTTTATCAAGTATGTGTGTAATTGCTTCTCGTATGCCAAATAAGTCAATAAACTAATTTAATGAAAGTGTTTTTAAAGATTATTAATTTTGAGTATTTAATTAATTCAATGCACGTCTCTAAACATTCAACAGCTCTTGAAGCATAAAAAATTATTTGTGTATCACTTGTTTGTTTTAAGAGAATTGCTTCTGAAAATATATCTTGAACACTAACGCAATTAATTTTAAGAATTTTTTTTTTCCAAACTTAGATAAAGTGACAATAAATTCATTTAGGAAGTTTTTGAAGATTTATGATCAATTTATTTTAGAAAGATAACTGCTTCAAAAATTATCTTATCATGTTGCTTTCACAATGTTTGAAGCAAAGTTTTAATGATACATTATCAATCTAAGCATCTTTTCATAACGAAAAATTTGTAACATCGAAACCAGGTAGAAAACTCTACAAAAAATTGGTAAATAATTTATTTTTTTATTAGAAAACATATTACTTATGTTACTTATTTGTATTAATGAATTGTCTGATGTTAAAACTAGTTATATTCAATTAAACATAAACCTTAAAAAATACAATTCGGCCATTATGCTTAAAAAAACTTCCTTTAAAACTGAATTAAAAAAAAAAAACTATTTATCAATAAAAAACTATGATACGTTTTATTACATAAAAAAGTAAACAAATTTTAAAATATTTTTTTCGTAAATACATAAAAAAGAACCTTTAAAAGATTATTTAAGCAAATAGCTGAGCAGCTGTTTCAATGAATCCCTCCCTTAAAAAAACGAATACATCCAAATTATCTGACATTTTTATGAATTACATACCAAAATTATGGGAATTTCCAATGAAATGACTCATGAAAAATTATTTAAGAAAGATCTTCATTCCATTTAAAGATTAACCATACATCAAAATAAAAAAAAATGCCATAAATCACCCTGACACGTCCCTGGAATTTTGACAAATCCTCCTTTTAAAAATTGATCTTTTTAATCGCTCAAAACTGAAACGAATGTCTGTCATCTTCCAGGACGAAGAGATAACTACCATGGAGTTAAAGTCCTGATAAAACAGCTCAAGGATTAGTGTACTTTGGTTCTTTCAAGAGAACAGTGTAACTGTTTTGACAGTTTCTTCGTGTCAATTTAAGCAAAATCAAAGTACAAAATGAATTTAGATATTATGGATCTTTAGATTTATCTAAATAATGTAAACACGGTTCTTGTAGGTTTTATTAGTTCATCGCTTAATAAAATTAGATTAAACGTGATATTTTTACAACTTTTTTCTGCGGTTAAAAAATGGTGCTTTACTACCGTAATTTTTTTTACAGTAACAGCATTGTTTATGATTTGCCGCGAAAATACTTCAACAAAAAAAATTTGCAGTAATCAACTTTTTGATATCAAAAAATGTTATTTTTTATATGTAACGCTACATAAATTACAATTTCTCTTGAATTAATTTAGTCTTATTAATTTTTGAATAATCTTAAAATACTTTTTAGTTACGAATATTTGTATCTGTTCTATATGCGTGGTTTGTTAAAGGAAAATTATTGCAAAAATGTAGCCTGTTCTGAAAGTTTGAAAGTGTGGTCACTTAAAAGATTACAACCATCATTTTCTTTGGTTGTGTGTCTTAAAACAGTTTTATCAAAAAGAAAATAAGTTAATAATGTAACATGTTAATAACTATACACATATTTTCTATATTAATATTCATGAAAATTGCAAAAAAGGCAACAGAAAACCAACTTCAAACTACAACAAATGCCCTCAACCAACTATCATCGGTCTTCCAGCAACACACATACGTTTCAAAAATTTATAAATTTTATAATTTTATTCCATTTAAAAATTTTAAACATTGATGAGTCATTTAAATATACAGAACAAGAACAAAAATTTTAATTATAAAATATAATTATCAATTACACATTTTAAATTTAAAACTGATGACACAAAAACAAGCTTACACTTTGAACAAATTGCGTATCCCTTAGATGGTTAAAACCAATTTATCGTTATTTCTTTAAAATCTCAGAGGGCGTTCATCGAGTAATTCGTTTCCTAAGCCCATCTCTCCGTGCACATCTGAGAATCATCCCGATGCCGATGACAGGATTCGGCGGACACGATTCGTCTTTGTCGTTTGGACAGGAAAACTCCATCAATTTTTAGCGACAGGATAGCAGCTAATTACGGGGTCACGTGGTCAGAGTTTGTCTCTTCGATTCTTTATTAGAATTGAGGGGTTTTTTTTTGTAATGGATCGATTATTTTCATTGTTCTGAATCAGTTTTTCGATGTGTTATTAGGGAGGTTAATAAAGATTTAGATACTTGGTGAGGGGAAAATATGAAGCCGCCTGTTAGTAGCCAAAATGCACCCCCAATAAACTGAAGCGTAAGAATATCTTTGATGTGAGTCATGACGTAAGGCGATAACAATCGATTGTTTATTAACAGCTTATAAAGATTGAAGCAGTTGTAGGCAGACTTTTTTAAATTATTAAAAAAAAATCTGATTCAATTTAAGTAAATAATGTTTATCATAGAATACTGTTGTAGTAACATAATTTCTCATTCAAATAGCATCAAATTATCCGCTAAGAGTTTTATCGGGGTGTTTCACAATGAGATCATTGTTTCACTTGGCATTGTTTGGCAACAGTTTTTGAAATTGTTTTTCTTCCAGCATCATACCATATTATTTTACCCCCGTGGTTATTACCTGATGGATTTTTTAGGGATGTAATTGGGAAAGAGAAACACGCGATTGGATAAGGTATAGTCTGGTGAGAAATAGTAAAGGTCTGAGTAGACGCAATAAGTGGGTAAACCAGGAAATTCAATATATTGGCTAAATGAATTGCTACATGCAAAAAAATCCAAGCTTCTTGGAGAATGTTTTGCTATGCTTCTTCCTTTTTAACAGTTTAGAGTCATAAATCTGCAACATCACTCGGACAAAGGATAATATAATTTACTTTAATTCTCCAAGAAATGTTATACATTAAAAAAAATAATCACGGCAAATTAACGGTTTTAAACTGGCAGCTGAGTTAACAAAAAAACAGGGAACTTTCTGTACTTTGCGATTAAGATGAGGTTTTCTTGATTTTCTGTTAGGCGATAAAAGATCTTCCCTTTCAAAAATATGTATGCGTTTGTTAATGGAATATATTTTATTTTGGGTAATTGTTTAGGGTTTTTTAAAATTTTGTTTTTATTTTGAGCAAAGCTTTTTTCCGGTTTTTCCGGTTGCTGATTTGTATCAATGATGGGCATGACAGAAAATCAATAAACTTTCTGTGGTTTTTTCATATAATGAATATTTTAATGTTATATATCATCAATACAATGACATAATTTGGCTACAAAATTTTTACGGTATATTCCATTGAAATATTAGTACTTCTTAAAATTCAGAAAATTCAGATTTTGCGTCAAGCGCACTACTGGAATTTTCAATCTTCAAGTTAAAAGTCAAGCGTCATACCAACTATTCTTTTAGCCACGATAGTATCCCTTCGTTTAATCGGGCTTTAACACAGTTCGAATGTCGCTCGAAGTTCCGTTGGGTGCCCGCTCGGTGTCGACCTCGTCACTTGACCAGGTTCTAAATACGAGGCGTTATTGGCTGTGTTAAAGCTCCTGAAGGAGCTAGAAATAGGCAGCCGGAAACGATTACCTTACAGTTCGTTCGAGCTTTAACACAGCGAATTTTGCCTCGTAATTACGAACCCTGGTAAAATGACGCCTTTCCTTTAGTTTCTTTCGTATTTCGAGGGTCTCGCGAGCAGCGCGATTCCTACAATACGTTAGGGATTAAACGGTATTTGTATATTTCAGACCATGAGTGGCAACAGAATTTCTAAATGAAAATAAATTATTTCCCGTCCCTCGATTGGTGAACCAATGTCACCAGAAAACATAGAACCGATCGAATGAAGTCTAGGAATGAAAGCTGGAAGGTGCTGCGTCACCTAAACTAAGCCAATTAGACTGTAAAAAAAGTTTAATAATACTATTAAAGACCTCCAAGTAAGCCCTCCGATCGTTAGACCCGGCTTTTCCCGTATTTTAAGTCTTTCTTACAGTAACTTCAAATTTCAAAATTTTATAAATAATAAATTTTTATTCATAATGTTCTTTTTTTCATTAGGCAATGTTTCTAAGATCATCACTTCAAAAATAAAGCTAATTTTAATTTTTGAAACAAATATTTTAAATAAAATAAATTGAACCTGAAATTTATGCAGACTATAGTATTTATACTATTCGCCCATTTTCAGGCTGTTCGTAAGGGGTGCTGAAAGTCTAGGAAATATCCGTAGAAGTAACGTTTTGTTTTTCTTTGCAGAGCTACTATTATTTAAGATGTTATTTATATACAATTAGCCTGGGATACAAGCCTGGATAATGTTTCTATTTCTTTCATGAAGAATTAGAAGACTGCGCTTTACTTGTCTTATTATGGGTTAACCCTTATTATGTAACATGATTTATGTAATGTTACATAATATGATATTCAAGATTATATAATGACTTCTCTAATGGTCTGAGTTGACGTAATACGTTTGGGTAGACGTATTATTCAATACGCATGTATAGATTCGCAACCTTTATCCATTGCAGTTATGATAAATAGACATAGCTGTAATAAGTACACATCACATATAGAAAATGTGACATTTTGTCTTAGTACTAATATTGACTAACAACAGAGAATAACGTTATTACGCAATGAATAATTACTAAATATAAATAGGCTTCAAAATGTTCAATGCTTATAAATTTAGTTTACTTGATATTTAGTATATTTGCTCTCATACCGTTTTCAATAAACCAGGTGATTATAAAAATAGTTCCTCATTTCAAATTTATTTGCATTCACCAATTAGTTTTAGAATAATATCGTAAGGAAGTAAAAGGTCAAAATTACCGCCATATTTTTGAGCAGCTATATTTTTTTAAATCTCCAGTTCCATTATGCAGATCCAATTTTAATTTTTTGTCTTAATTAATCGCAAGATATAGTCTCACTACTAAATGGCTATTTCCCTTAATTTTATCATAGTCCCACTGATTATTTCTGAACTAATTTGTAGTGTATTTTATAATGAAAACTCTGAACAAATTAATCACATTTTATGAAAGGTGTCATATTATGGCTATTGTAAATATTTTACATAAAATACATGCACTTCTAAGAATTAATAAATGGTAAATGAATAAAGCGTCTTTTCTCATAGAATTGATTTTTTCTCACACATAGAATACCTATTAATTCAGTTCTGAAACTAGAGCTAATTTAATCAAACTTCGGCAACTGAAGAGGCTCAATTCAATTATCAAGTAGATGAAACAAACACTTGAAATTATGATAACAGGTAGCACGAACTCGAGTTGTAATTAAAGTTTAAGCAAAGGTGGATATCCATATATTTACAAAACAGTGGATATTCAAATTAAATTACAATCGAAACGATTCGTTATATATTTAGATTTTTCTTCTTCATTATAAAAAACTTTTTATTAAGAAATATCGTTTTTTTTTTATTTCGATGTAGTTTTCATCAATATAAGCAATGTAATTAATTTTAAAGTAATTCAGTATTGCTAAATTTTGTTAGTTAACCTCAAACTAAATTTACGTGATAATTGAAAAGGTAATCGAATATGTTATTCTATTTTTATTACATATTAAATGAGCTTGATTTTAGTAAACTTATATAATAGTTGTGTAAAATACAAATTAAATTATTATTTTGGTCGTTAGTAAAAAAGTTTATCGAAACAAATTTGTCATTGTTTTTAACATTATACATTTTCAATATGAAACTAAGAAAAACCAGTTATAGTTAAAATCTTTTGAGGCGTAGAAGACGTAATGCAGCCGGGATATGTCATTTTATTGAGGTGGAGGTTCGTTCCGAGTTACATCCTAAGGTTGAACAAACAATGATAAGCATATGTACAAGCCCTTTTTGCTCTCAAACCACGTGTCCATTTAACGTGGATAATTCAATGAGATTAAATCTAAAATGCCTACGTTATATTGTCTATATTATTAAATCTATCAATATATATTCTCAACAAAAAGTTGAAAGTATATATACTATTAAAAGAAAAGATAAAAAGACTAGGCAAATAAATAAAGCCTGATTATTGTCCCAACATCTCCAAAGAGAAAATTAAATGTATCCTACAAAGTCAATATACCAATCACACCTCTCATGCATAATTGAACAATCCAAAAAGTCTGCTACGTTTAATAAAGGTTCGAAAACCAAATTATGCGAAAAACTCGATAAAGATGCAGGTTAAAAATTTTGGGGGGGGGGGGGGGGGGGGGGGGGGGGGGGGGGGGGGGGGGGGGGGGGGGGGGGGGGGGGGGGGGGGGGAAAAAAAAAAAAAAAAAAAAAAAAAAAAAAAAAAAAAAAAAAAAAAAAAAAAAAAAAAAAAAAAAAAAAAAAAAAAAAAAAAAAAAAAAAAAAAAAAAAAAAAAAAAAAAAAAAAAAAAAAAAAAAAAAAACCACGTGTCCATTTAACGTGGATAATTCAATGAGATTAAATCTAAAATGCCTACGTTATATTGTCTATATTATTAAATCTATCAATATATATTCTCAACAAAAAGATCAAAGTATATATACTATTAAAAGAAAAGACAAAAAGACTCGGCCTATAAATAAAGCCTGATGATAAATTTTTATTGTCCCAACATCTCTAAAAAGAAAATTAAATGTATCCTACAAAGTCAATATACCAATCACACCTCTCATGCATAATTGAACAATCCAAAAACTCTGCTTCGTTTAATAAAGGTTCGAAAACCAAATTATGCGAAAAACTCGATAAAGATTGCAGGTTAAAAATATGCATATTTTCACGACGGACCGACCTCATGTTAACAGGTGAAAATGTTTAATGTTTATGACTTTAACTTTATCACCATTAAAGAAAAATGGAAGAGAGGAAAAGTAGTTTTTTACATAACAGAAGATGATATCGTTTAAACTAACAAAGTAGAGAGTTGTAAATACAATTCTGCATATTAAACTTTCAAACCAACGACAAAGTATAAATTATGCTTGTAAAATTAAGCAATTATCGTATAAGTTAGATTAAAATTAAGAAACTAACTGAAGTTATCAGTAATAAACATGGTAATACCATGTTTTAAGAAATTAATCGTTTATAAAACATACATTAGATAGATTGAAGTTTATTACGTAACTTTGATATTTACATCTAATAAATAAGCACATTTTATGCAATAACAGTTTAAAGTCCGTTTTCATACAACCATACTAAGATTAGAGGGAAAGCTCCATGTATCGTTCAGACTTTAAACATTTTGTGTTTATCTACATGGGTCATTATATTTGACTTTAAATGAAATAATCTGATCGCAATGTTCATTCTTGAATACAGCACACTTCTGATACTTTCTATTGCCGTATCTTCTGAATTTTATACTCGTATTAGTTTTTAGCGTGTTTGCTTATTATTTTGGGATATTAATGGAAGGAGCTGTTTTATTCTGGGACGAAATAAGGAAAAGCTGTTTGCATTTTGAGTATGTCGACAGCTAAAAGGTGTTTGGTTTGATCAAAAGTGCGATAATAGGTGCAGGTTGTCCTTATCGCTTTAATGTATCACCTCATATAAAATTACTTAATATTCGCAACATGATAGAAAATATAGTTAGGTGATTGCATAGCTTTAATTAGATTTTTTTCTTGAATTTCTAGTAAAGAGAGGGGGATAAGATATAATTTATTAAAATAATATTGCTTGGTAATCTAATGATATTGCTTATTAAAATAAAATAACTGGTTTAAATAATTTGGTTTAAGTGAATTTTTTATTAATAAGTATTATTTACAAAATTATGTGTCGTTTTTTGTGTACTAGTATTGTGTTTTAAACATTTAAAGAGAAATTTAAGCACAACGTGTTTAAAATGTTAAGATAAACTCTACAGTTTAAAATTAACCAACATTATTGTAATTTCGGTACTATCCAAATTGAAACACATGAAAATTTTATAGAATAAAATTTTAAAACTTTATGAAACCAAAAGTTTAAATTAAATAATGGTTAACCGTTTGCGCAAACTTTCCCATTTAAAATTTAGTTAACTGAACAATAAAAAATAAATAACTATACCATTTTAAAAGGAGTTAAAAAGAAATCAAAGTTTATTCCATAAAACTAGAAATATTTCAAAATATTTCCCACCAAAACAAGAAAATCTGCAATCCCAAAATCCGTTCAATTCTCGTAAAAACTAGTCCATGTTTGAACGGTCAACTTTATCCGTGGTATTCCAGCCATAAAATTCTCCAGTTATTGCGCCGCGGAATTGTGTGGGGCCATAAATTTTCACCGCAAAGTGAAGATAATTTCCAATCGTAGCCATAAACTAGCTAGTTAAATGAGTCGCTTACTCTAGTTTTTTTTCCACAAATTCATATCCTAGTTACCAAAAGCGAGGAGAATTCGCTTACTTTAAGTACTAGGTGACTAAATTTGCGAATTTTAAGGGATATTTGTAGTCTTGCGAATTTATGTTATCAATCTTTAAAATTATATATGCTTGCCTTGCTTTTTTTATACTTTCTTTCTGATGGTTTACTTGAAAATTAAATCGAAAGTAATAAAAAGGTTTGCCCATGAACATACTTTAAGTGTCTGACTTGTGCTTCAGTAGGGGGTAGGTACATATATATTCCGGCTTGTGTGCTTGATCAGAGACCCGCTTATGAAGCCTTCGTCAAGTAAGACAGACACAGAAAAAAAATTGACTGTCACAGAGAAAGGAATATACACCCAGGACAAAGGCGGGAATCGAATCCGCACCCGTTACAGAGCTCAGACTGCTAGCGTAATTGTCCAAACCACTCGGCCATCCGGGCTCCTTATGTTTGAGTTTAAGTTCTAGATGAATAAATTTGCGAATGACTTGTAAGTGATTTTTGAAATCTTACACAATTCTTTTATCAATCTTCAAAAATTCTTAAAATTCTTTAACTTTACAAATGTAAGCATTTGATTGTCCCAAAATAAAAAAAAACATAAAACACTAGATATTTAATTAGGGCTTTTAAAACTATGCAAAGCAACCAATAAAATGGAAAATAACAGTATTCCATAAAACTTTTGAAACCATTTCGGCAATTGTGTTTACCCGTCCCTATGTGTTGCTTAACTAATCAATATCGTGTTTTGACATAACAAAAGTGACTGATCAAGTGACCCAAGTTATTTGTATAACAGCCAATTTATACCTCGTGAATATGTCCGTCATTTGGATATAGAGAGGACGAGCACATTAGATCATCGTGTATAACTTTTAAACTATTGTAAACAGGGGGTAATAAATTTGTACCAGTTAATGTCATAAAACAACATATATGCGTATATCATATGTACATTAAGAAAATTATTGTAGAAGAAAATAGAAAAAAATCTTTTTCAAAGTGAAATGTAAACTTTAGCGATTTATTTGTAAGCAAATAGCGAATATATTTTGTACAATTAGAACTATTGCTAAGATACATTTAAAAGTACACAGTATAATGTAGAAATTAATCATAAAGTATCATTAGTGAATAATATCAAACATTTTAACAACAATGGACTAGCGGGGGCACATCGGATCCCCCGATTTTTTTTGCTTCATATCAATAGCTCTCCTGTAGCTCGATAGTTAAGTTAAAGCAAAACCAATTAATGGCTGCAATCAAATTATTTAGTTTTAAGAATGTCAACTAATTAATTTCTAAAATCCTTTAAGATGCACGATCTAAATACTATCCACACTTTTCATCACTCTTATTTGCATGGCACTGGACATAAGTCCCCCGAGATCTTTCCTTCCATTCCACAGCTTTAAAGTTTTTACATTAATTTAACAAGATAAATAATTCCAGTTTCGAGGAAATCTATTTTACTTGTACCGCGCCGGTGTTTGGCAAGGTAGTTTTATGGCAGGACCTTTTACATATGCACGATTTTCTCGAAAACCCTATGACGTCCGACAAGTACTGGGAACTCGTGTACCAAATTTGAAGTCCTTAGCCCTTCTAGTTTAAGCTGTATACTGGTTTCAGACACTACAATAAATAAACACAAAAAACACCAGAAGGGGTGTTTCTGTTTGCGGTATATCATAAGATCAAATACCACAAACTGTCCCCAACACCCAGCAATGAAAGAAAGAAAGAAGAGCTCCAAAGAATATCCAACGAACCAAGAAAATGGGACAAAATGAGCCATAAGCACAATATCAACACCTGAATCAAAACTGGTATGGTTTCAGACAGACGGACTATTGTTCAAAAACAACTTTTCTTGAATCAGCAACCTCCAAAACCAAAACATTTAATTTAAAGAATCCCAACTAAGGAAATTACCAAATCCTTTAAGATACATAACATCTAAATCCCCTTCACACTTTTCATCACTCTTATTTGCATGACACTGGACAAAAGTCTCCCGAGATCTTTCATTCCACTTGATATATAACCTCTCCTTCCATTCCACAGCTTCTAGGATTCCACATCAATCAACGAGGTAAATAATTCCAGCGGCGGCAAAATCCCCATTTTACCTGTACCGCGATATAGTGTTTGTCAACTCGCACGCGACAAATAACAGAGCTGATTTGATAAAGTTTTATAGTTGTTACGTGTGACAACGTTGTATTAAATAACCTAATGTATGATGCCTAATGTAGAATACCTAATACATGAATCCCAGTGTAAAATAATAGAATAATAATGTGGAATAATATGTCTTGTTTTATAAAATTGTTCGGGAAATTTAGATGAAAAACAAATGTGCCTAAATTTTCTGTAGGTACAATCAGTTTAATAATAAAACGTAACACGTTAAAACTATTGAGCAATATTTTTTAGGTACAAAAAAGTTGTGAATAATGTTGATAAAGTTGTTAAAATGGAATACGCCATTTTCTGTTTTTCAGTATGAAAAAAAAAATCAGTTTTTCTGATTTCAATCTGTTTTCAGTATGAAAGTGTGATATAAGTACAAATGATAGTTTTATAAATATCTATAAAGATATGGTAATAGAAGAGGGGAGCAGTTTCTCTGTAGTCAAAACTTTTCTTCTAAATAATATACATTGGAACATTAATTTAAACAATAAAGTGAATTAAGCGACGACTAATTTTTTAGGATCCGAATAATTTAAATTTTCAAATTCATTTTACTCTAAATATACAGGGTGTCCGCAAAAGAATGTCCGAGTTTCAAATTGTGACCTGACATCACGCCTTGTGATTTCTTCCTTTGGGGCTTCGTAAAAGATCGTGTCTACGTTCCACCCCTACCCCACGATTTACCAACCTTGAAAGGTAGAATTGCACAGGCTGTGCTTCCATTACTCCGTATTTGCTGCAGACAGTATGGGAAGAATTGCATTTTTGTTTGGATGTGTGCCGTATCACTAAAGGCGAGCACATTGAGCACTTATAGGAAAAACTAGGTTAGTTTTCCTTCAATGTCATGTATAATTTGTTATATATTTAGTATAAAATAAACTCCTGTAATATACCATTAAATCTCGGACATTCTTTTGCGGACGCCCTGTATATCAAACTCCTATTAACAGTTAATCCAATAAAACCAAAATTGTTGAGAACATGGGAACAGTTCCACCTATATGAAACCAACATAGCGAGTATGGAAGGAACTACGTAAAACATCACGTGACACCAATTTAAGTTACGGTCGTGAATAACCCATGGGGCCGGCCGTGGTCCCGTGACCGGTTGAAGAGGTATGCAGAGTAGCCGAATGAACATGCTTCGGATTCTTGGTAGGCACTTTCAGTGGTCTGGAATGCTTGTATATAGGGTTATGCAGACGTAGAAGAATTGGGGTTGTACTATGGTGGTGTGTGTAGATTTATATGTGTTTATGTTGTTGAGTATGAATCATTTTTATGGGATGTTGTTGTTAAGAAAGTAAGTTTAAATGAGCGAAAACGGAGAAGTATTTGTATGTTTATGCTGGAATGTTGATATTTTTTTAAAGAAACTAGTTTTGTTGGAATTGTGGAGGTTACCACACGCACAACTTCAATACATCATCCTAGCGTTATAGGTCGCAGATTTATCTCTGCGTTCCTACCACTATTCTAAATAACAACGAATGTAGTATTATATAAGCCGAGGTAACTCATCTCCACCTTGAGGATCCTTTTGGTAGACTGTGGGTTACTGAGGCCGCTACAGAATGTTACGAAATAACCGAATGCAGTCATCTGCTAAAATACTACTAGAAATAGACAGAAACTGAACTATTCATAAATTTTAAAAATAAAATAATAATCGTGACTGTTTGTTTCAGATATTTTGTTTTAGGATTTGTTATTTAAAATAGAATTGTGTTGAAAATAGAAGCGATTGAAGTGTCATTCATCTTGCGGGCGCACTTAATTCAAGTTTCAAAATTTACTTAACTCGATATATCATGGAATATATACCAATCTTAAAAATATGATACTACACACAACTCAAATTCAATCGATTTAACTATAAAAAAACCCACAAACGTTTTTCAAGAGTTTTCGTATCCAATAAAGTCAGCTAAGTTATAGCATATTCAGAAAATAAGATTTTCCATCACAACAAACTTCATGAAATCAATTCTGCCATAAGTTCCAGTTGGGGAAATCCACAGTTATAGGGGGAATTTCACAAAACTCATGATACTTTCGCCAACACAAAGATAATGTAGCCAAAATTAAGTATTTCAAGTACTTTGAATTTACCATTTCATCAATTAGTCTTCTTCTATATTAGTCTTTTCTATTGCGTCTTAATATCTTTAATAGCAAAAATTTATGGCTGTGGGCTTTCCTTTTCATTTTAATTAATGACCTTAGATCTATTTAATTAATATTCGTAACATGATATAAATATAGTTAAATTAATGCAACTTTATAACTTTAATTAGCATTTTTGACTTTATAGATATTTTCTAGAATTTCAGTAAACAAATAGGGGCCAATCTATAGTTTATTTAACTAATATTGCTGCCTTAATTTCCAGTAAGTAATATGAATTTGGCGACAAATATAAAGGTCGGTGGAAAATTCCCCCGATAGCCAGAAGTTACATCCCCAAGGATTCGAAACCAAGTAAGAAAACGGGATAGAAAAAATCTCATAAGAAAGTCCATAAAAACTGCATTTTATTTCCTTCTGTACAATATTTAGCCCTCTCGGCGGAGTCCTCTTCATTTCATTTCACTTTACCTGCACTTTTTATTTACTTTCTCTTTCCTTTATAACATTTGGATCCATCCGTTATTTATTTATGGCGATATAGAAGCCGGCCTGCCATGTTAGAATCTCGGCGTTTTCCCCCTCTTTTTATGAGATTTTGAAGGGATGTTTTGACGGACGGACTTTGTCATTTATTGACAGTTGGCCGCATTCCAACTTTCGCACTGGTACACAATACAATATTTCCCGTCGGAGTCAAGATAAATACATCATATTTTTATACCCTTTGAAATTGCTTTTGTTTATGCATGGATGCTTATATTTTCGGTGAAATGTATGTCTCCCTCGGGACATAAAATTAAATTTAAGGATTTCCCTTTTCTTCAAAATTTTCAGAACTATGGTTAAACTTCGGTAAAAAAAATAGCCTTATTATTACGCTTATTTTAACTGGACCTACATACTTACGAAGGTGACAGAATTTATTTAAAATGGGTGTCTAAATTACTTAAATCTTCACTGCACCGTGTACCTCACGAGACGGGCCCGGATGCCTAGAGGTTTGGATCGCAGGCCATTACGCTAGCCGTCTGTGCACTGTAACGGGTGCGGTTTCGATTCCCGCCTTCGCCCTGGGTGTTTCCTTTCTCTGTGTTAGTAAAAAATCTTCCTGTGTCTGTCTTACTTGACGAAGGCTTATAAGCTGGTCTCTGATCAAGCACACAAGCCGGAATATATATGCACCTACCCTACCCCCCCCCCCTACCTTACGAGACACAGACGAAAATTTAGACCCATAAATCACTAATTTTATTTTTCATGCAATATTTCATGCTATTTAGGTATGTCAATCAGTGGCACATGTAACGTACTAATTGAAAAATTTTATTAATGAAATATGGCATAAATAATTAGTTAAATTAACTATTAACCGTTTTTTTATTTGCTGATTGACTGGATTTGTCAATTTTAATTAGCCTATTTCACATGTATTTAGTGATTTCTGTACAAATAAAAATGTTTATTATGTGTGTGTACTACACCAGTGTACCTCTATATAAAGTAAGTATATAATAGTTTCTATACAGTTTGGGGTATTTTTAGTTATTACTTTATAAATGAATTAGTGATTTCAGTAGATAAGAACAAACAAATAATATTTTCATTAATTTTCCAAGTAATCTGACAAACTGAAGATATCAAATCTTAGTTTCTATGCAGAATAAACATCGGACAGTGAAGGGTGACCCACCCAACATTATCATGTCAATATTCACAATAGCAAACTTTGGATTAATGTAGATGATACATTCATCCAGGTTTACCGACAATAAGGTCGACAAACACAAATTTGCTCAACATGTGTTTACACATCTCATGAGCAGCACTTCACAAATATTGCTGTTTATTTAAGTAGGTACATGTAAATTTTTAAACGTTGATTCCCATGTAACTCATAAATACATCACAAATAAAGGGTTCCCTTGAAAAACTCCCTTTTTTCCTTGATTGGCGATTTCGTCCAATTGAATTTTTTGTTATCTATAGTCACCAACGAATGGACCGATTCCTATATCTTATTTTGGCGCAAGTTTTGCAACTATACCCTTCAAATTTCAGATTAATTTTATGTTTGTTTTGACTATTTAATTTCCACTGCTTGTAATGCACTTATGTGTTAACTTGAAACACGTCTGGAGGCAGATTTCAGTTTAAGATTTTTTTTATAGTAGCTAATTACAGCCAAGCTTAAGAACTCAAAAACTAATCAATTAATGGAATTTTACAATTGGTATGCAACAACAAGATGAGAGTGGCGGGGGTCAAAATAGTTAATCAATAAAAATATTTAGAAACACGTGGAAGGTAAAATATTTAGCTAACGATTATGGTTAATTAAACGATTTTTAATGATAAAACTATAGTTCGTTTATTGCTGATGCGTATTTACTATAAATCGTTACTTAATTAAAGGTTTATTTCCTTATATTTAAACACAACTTACAAAAACTGTTACAAATTCAAACCATTGATAATCATGCTTGAAAAAAATGGACATTTTGTTTTAGGTCAACGCGTCCCAAAGACCAACGGCTATTTATTTTTTAAGTATTTATATTATTATTTCAACTATTCAAATTTCTATACTAATACTTTTTAAACATACTTTATTTCTTCAAATTATTATTTTTTATTTTGTAACTTAAAAAATGGTAACTGAAGTTCTTCTACAAATAGTTTATATAAATTCGTATGCCATCACAAGAATTATATAATTAAAAATATAAACTATTTCTAAATTGCATAAAAAAATTATAATTTAGTTAATCAGTTAAAAATAAGTTTTTTTATACATAAATCTTGATTGTTTACGGGACAAACAAGATTAAATAAAATGTGATTGTTCTTTTTCAATAAACATTTATGTAATGAAATTGAAAAATATCTTAATTTTGCGAATAGTTTATCCATTGTTTCTGAAAGGCAAACATCGTTAAAATGCATTAAATGCGACAAAAATAAATTTGAATTCATATTTCATATACTTAAAGCAAAATTGTTTTAATATTTTCTTTCATTACATGCATCGTAGGATTTTTAAAAAAAAATACCTTTTACGGAGAATAGTTAATCTTCTTTTATATTAATTTAGAAGAAGGGGCTTTCGCTTTTAGTGTAAATGATCAAATGGCGCACAAATGAGTAATAACATTCAATTACATTCTTAAGGGAGAATGGGCGCGCTGGACCACGGTCTCCAAACTCAAGTACCTCAGTGTTAATCCAATGGCGAAAAAACTATTTTCTCTACCACATTTCTCTGGTTGTATTGAATATTTTTACAAACGGTTTTTTTAATAATAAATGTAGATAACTTACAGGTATCTATCTTCCTACTTTTTGAAATTGCTTCGAATATTTTCTGTAAAATTATTTATTGAAAATTAAAGAAAAATTTTCGAACCAATTTCAGAAACTGGGAAAGTCGGGACCTGCAAGTCAGCTACATTTATCACATAAAAACTCCGCTTGTAAAACAATTAAATACAGCCGGAGAAATGTGGCAGAGAAAATATTTTTTTTCGCCATAGGATTAACACTGATGCACTTTGCTTTGGAGACCCCCGGTTCAGCGGTCCCATTTCCCCTTAAGATGCAATTTTTTTATTATATGATGAAACAGAAAAGTATCAAATTTACTTTTATATGAAATTTATCAGAATTTGACATTGCATTAAAAAAATTTGGGAAACGTTTTAAAGATACAATAGGATAAACATTTTTCGGCTCTGCTATTTGTCAAATTTAATTTACTATATACATTATCAAAAGCTTCATATCTAATTTTCTTAGAATGCTATGCCAAATTAAATTCTGAGTGGGGGAACGTAAAAATATTTAATAAAATATGTATTTAAACGGACATAACTTTTATTTTCAAAAATTTAATGATTCTAAAATAATCATGCTGGGTTATTTGTAAAAGTAACTTTTATAAATACATCAATTTAGATGCATTTTTATAATGCAATAAATTGCTGATGCTTAAAGATTCTGATTACGAGTTTGTTATGTAAACTCACCTGTATTTTATCTCTAGACATAAATCACCTGCTTTTTGTGTTTGTAACTAAACAACGAGACATTATTCAAATAATACGATCCGTATTTCATTTGACAACATACATATTTTGATTTTAATAAAAAAACAATGAGTAAAAGCTTATGTAGATACAAGTGGAGAGTAAAACAGAGTTGATTTAGTAAAACTCTTTTCTTCAAAGAAAGTATATCCCCAGAAATAACCGGAAATTAAAATTTTAGAAAAGAAAAATATCATAAACTGGAGTGTGTGTAGTGTTTCTCCGCACGGTTAATACTTCCGTTGGAACAAAAACTTTGAGCAAATATTGCATACTAAAGTGGGCTGGCAAAATTTATTTTTAAAAGACATTTAAAAATATGGGTAAAAAATTTGTAAAAAAGTAATTGATCGTTTTTAGGTTGACGTTTAGTTTTCATTCATGTTGTCATGATTTAAATGATAATAATAGTCGAATTATTGGAGTATTTGTGTAAAGATTCCAATAAGAAACGATGAATTAAAAATATCTCTACTTTCCGCAACTTTCTAATTTGCCTAAAGAAAAGGGAGAGAGACCTTCTTTGAAAAATTTAAGTTAAAGTTACTTCAATGAAAAAGCGCCCGATATTCAAAAATACATTTAGAAGAAATTATTATTTTAATATCATTTATCAATTGCAACACACAAATGTAATCCACATATACTCATACACATACATATACATATATATTTCGGCTTGTGTGCTTGATCAGAGACCCGCTTCGTAATCCACATGTAATCCATTTTGTAAAGATGTAATTCTGTAACATTACATCTTTACAAAAGAAAAACAAAGAAACTTTACATTTTGAAAATAATTTTTTCATTCAGCCATTTATTTGTGGATTGTTTCAAGATTTTATCTATCTCGCTTCACATCTTTAAATAGTATGTAAAGACTTTTAAAAATACCATTGTATTTCATTGTATTGGTAAAATCTCTTTGTATCAAGACCTCCCGAACATTAGACAAAACTAAAACTAACACACTATCACCACTTGACAGGTTGTCCAATGATTTCGCATTATCTATAATTTATGCACACATTGCCGCCCAATGGGATCACCTGTACGCGACGTGGTAGATGTGACGTCAAACAAATGGTCCTAACAAATGAGCATTGTTGCAAACACAGCAGCAACATTCTTCACTGAAACCGCGGTTTATGCTTCACCGAAATTCACAATCGCCCCCACAGTTATGCGATTTAGAGGGTTTAATTCTGGTGGACAGGTTAAGTGTGATGGAAATAAATTGGTGGGAGGTTTAGAAGGGTTTAGATGTTGAGGATAGTTTTATTACTTTCAATTACCTAATATTAATATAAGGTAATGAAAGTGTTGCGATGGGGACGAAAATCCAAAATGGATTTTTTTTTTGTGTTTTGTATACGTTTTGAAGGGTATTTAACTAAAAGTAGTTTTTGAACATTGGCCCGTGCGTCTGTCGGAAACTACTGTACAACTCGTACAAAAAGCGATACAGAATTCAAATTTGGTATGGGAGTTCTTAGAACTTGTCGAATGTCAAATTTAGGTTTTCGAATAAAATAGTTATTATGGTGAAATCAAGCACGAGATTTTTAACAGCGTAGTGTAGTTTCATTTTTTAATTGACATATTAATCTGAGATTTATAAACTAAAAATTGTAAATTTGCCTTTTAACCGATAAACATATAATTTATTCCAAATTAATCTAAGATGAATGCGTTCAAAATATGTATTATACTTACTTATTGAAGCTAGTAAAACATCAAATCACGTAAGCACACGTTTCATGCATGTAGCATGTTACTTGGGCTAGTCAGAACCCAAATTTGCTATGCCCATTCCATTATTAGGTTAAATATTGATAACCTTACACTGTTAAAACTTTTTTGCTTGGTTTCACCATGATATTGGTTCCTTTCACCATGATATTGGTTCCTAGTAGCTGCAACGGCTGTATGGTGAAATGTTTCCCCTTTTTTCGGTGTTTGGTTGAACCATTTTTCTGGATTTGAAAACAAAAACCCGAGAAATGGTTCAACCGAATACCAAAAATATGGCTTAACGTTTCACCACACAGCCTTTGCAGCTACTAGGAACCATATTTTTGGTGAAACAAAGTGCCTAATTTTTAACAGTGTAGACTATGATGTGAAATAATGCCAAACTTTTGCAGTCAAGTATACAAACTACACTTAGTGGAACAAAAAATGAATGATTGACTTCACACACACCATAATATTTCACTACATTTCATTGTTTAATATCAAGCCAAAAAACACATGCATGGTAAAAATCAATTCGATTTTATGTAGTCCCAAGCGATATGAAAAAGAAAATAACCCGTTTCAAACCAGTGCGATCCTTCATACTTTTCTGACAAGCACCATGTAGTTATCATTTGGGTCACAGAGTGTATCGAATTCGAACGTGTGCCTTGAATTTTTACACCGTATATTCAGCCAAAGAAAAGTTCTATTCTCATTCCGACACTATATGTAGCCATATATATATAAGGAGAAATGTTTGGGTGAAAAGCGTAAAAAAATAAGAAGCAATAGAATTCTACTCAAAATATGAGTATGTGTAGATAGGGAATATGTGATAAGCATACTCCTGTATTCTTTACTTTGTAACTTATTTTAACTAAAGCAAATATTCACTTTTTGAAGTCTTGCAGTAAAAGCAGAATATATTTTAGATGGTTCTTTCAAAAATAAAAATATATACATATTGAATAGATCTTTCATAGACCAAATTATATTGTAATTTTTTTTACCCGTTACCTTTAAAAGTCATTTAATATAATATATAATTACATAAATATAAAATTATATAATTATATGTAATATACAAAATTTTTCTGGAAACTATATGTCCATTATATTGTGACAAGTGCCCGTAAAAAACATTGCACTTTACGAATAGTGTTTTATCCAGCACATACCTATTGCTTAATAAGATGGCTTGGTTTAAACCTAGGGCCTGAACGATGAGAAGGTGACAGTACGGCCATTGAGACTAAAATCGTGCGTATTAAAATATATATTTTCTTTCTTGGCTTGAGCGTTTCGAGAAATGGCAAATCAGATCAAAGCCATAAAGTTGAGATTCCTCCTTAGGCTGTGTCCTGACTACGGCATCAAATGCCACAAATGCAACAAAACTTGGCGACTTGGCAGAGTCAGTCACATGCTATTGCATCGCTTGGCGCCTTCGGCGGTCTCCAAGTTTTGTTGCATTTGTTGCATTTGTGGCATTTGATGTTGTAGTCAGGACACAGCCTTACGGAAGTATACCCGTTTGATTTTGTAAGAAATAAGTTGGTTGTGTTTGCTATAATAAAATGGGTAAATCTTGAGAAAATGCGGTATGAGAAGATTCATGAAGTAAACGCGCAGATTATTGGCGCAAATAGTTTATTAGTACAAATTTATATGTTTCAATTGGATTCAAGACGTGAATTTTCTCATGTGCAAAGTTAAGACATTTTCTGAAAATGCGGTATGTTCGTCTTATAATTAAAAAACGTTTTTGACCGCTTTATTTAACAGGATCATAAATTTATTTATTCATTTTTTCAACTAGGCTTATTTTTTTGGCGGCTTAGCATTTGCAGATCCAGCATATTCCCCAGAACTGAGAGCATTTTTTTTCGTGGCACCATTTAGGCGACTGTCGCTACCAATTTTGACGCTCAGATTACAATGAATCTGAGCTCTCTGTGGATGTTAAAGAAGCCGAGATTTAATTTTGCCGAGACAACCCAGGCTGAATGGGTACTCAAGGGATCTTTTGCATGCCACATAATCATATGATATGCGTGCCCAAGATTTTCTCCTCCAAACGTTTCATCCGGGACTCAAACCCAAGAACTTATGAGGCGGACACGTATTACTTCTTAGCCACGGAGCCGACGCCTTTAAAGTATAGATAAGATATAGGGTTCGGTCTGGTCATTGGTGACTTACAATTGTTAATTCAATTGGACGAAGTCGCTAATGAACGGACCGGACACTATACCGTTGTTAAACTTTGGAGAACGTAAGTTTTGCAATGAGATCATTTGAAGAGCTTAGTGGTAGAACGTGCTAAGTGACATTTTCGAAAAAAATTAGATTTTTGTGTCAATGAACTTATTAGTCTATTCTTTAAAGATAATAAGTTTCCCCCTTTTCAAAAACTTAATGTTAAGTATATTTTTTATCATTTGCAACTACCATTTTTAACAAATCTAAATGCAAACATGAAACTTTAAAGCCCCTTTTCTCGTTTTCACCCTTTCGTCACTTATCACGTTCTTCCACAAAGCTCTTCATTTATATGATTAAGCTAGAGCAATAAGATACCAACCTTCAGTGTGAAATAACCAATATATCATTTATCAGGGGAAGTGACAACCGACATGGGGGTTCTTGCCCCTTCCACCGACGAAGAGGGGTCCGGGATCGACGGGGGTGGATCCCAGGGGTTCTCCCTCTCCCCGGCAGTTGGAGTCCTGGTGGGAGTGGTTGTCGCATTGTTGATCTTGGTCCTCATCATCTATATTATAATCAAGATACAGAACAGTCCTCCCACAAGGAACAAGACGTCTTTCGTCGCTTATGAGGGTAAGGTGTACTCACTGTATCATTTTGGTGTAACTCAGTGTACAAGCCCACTCAACGTACAAGGCCAGAAAAGGTCTTCCAAGCACTTGTGAGGACGGAAAGTTTGACGTCACTGTTTCGAATTCCGAAGATGTGGAATCCTGTTCGGATCCACTCGAAACACTAAAAATATAGTCGGCCGTGAACGAATGGTTCCGAACAAGTTCCAAGATAAGGTTTCTTGCTCTTCGGAAAACGGCACTCTAAACCATCATGCCCGTGTTTGGGAGCGCTTCTCTGGTCTTACAAGATGAGTGGACCATGGTCTAATTCCATAAAACTGGTACTACTAGTGATATTCCCAGGGCCTGATCTACCATAAGGTACTGGCCCAGGTCCTCAAATCTCTGGGACTGACTGTTCCAATTTTAGTTTCTATTATGCTAAAATCCGTAGACCCCAAAACTTTCGGTAAATCTCACAAGGAACAAGACGTCCTTCGTCACTTATGAGGGTAAGCTAAAATCATTGTGAAATTTTGGCGTAAATTTATTCCATGAAACTGGTACTACTACTACTGGTAATACTCCCATTGCCTGATACCATAAGGTACTGGCCTAGGGTCCCCAAATTTATGGGGCTGTGCAATTTTAGTTTCTATTATGCTAAATGCCATAGACCACGAAAATGTTGGTCAATTTTAATATTTTCTGAAAACCCACTGTATTTTTATCTTTACTTTGACTCAGACATTGACCTAACGTGATTGGTTTGATCGATCTTATAAAGGAGCTTATAAAATGGTAGCAAATATATGATAAATCTGCAAAGTAGCATTATCATTAAGGGCATTTCATACACAAAATTTTCCATTAAATCGCATGAAAGGTTGAACTACTGCTACAATATTTTTTTTTGTCGATGAAACTGAAAACTATTTTTCTGTAAAATTTTAGTTATTTTCCAATACGTGACTTTTTAAGGAATGTGCGATAGTATTGGATGTAGGTTTGTGTATGGTTATATAATATGTAGATTAAGGGGACCGGGTAGGCAAAAAAACAAATTATTTATTTTTTGCCTAAAATTCATAAACAAAAATTTGCAGTTCAATAACAATAAGCTTAAAGACTACACAAAATTTCAAAAAATTACAAAAACATTTTTTCAGAAATTTAATTTTGAGTGGAAAAATTTAACGTTTTTTAGGACATCTTTAAAATGCTCTTTCCTATTCAATTTTTGTCTAATTTGGCTAATACTTTTTATACAAACAGTTTGAATATAACTTAATAAAATTGTGTATGGATTTTGCGTTCGACTTTTTGGTTAATGCTTTAAACATAAAACTTGCTGTGACGGCAATAAAAAGGAATTTTTCCACTACATGAGTTACAAAAATTGCAAATACATAATTATAAGATCTTAAAATCCATACACAGTTCTCTTTTAAACATTACAATTAATATTTACTCCAATTTTCAAAAAAAATACATAAACTTTTGAATCGCAAGGGACCAATTGAACATATTAAAAATATCAAAATACACATGCTGGGTAAAAGGCTATTCAAAATAAAATGAGATAAAGCATTAAATTTCTAAAACTTTTTTTAAAAAAATATTAAAAATATTCTAATTGTAATCTAGCCCATTAAAAGCACATGCTTATACTTAATTTTCCTTTATTATTTCACAAGATGGGAAACGGTTTTATGTTAAGTCTATGAAATCGTCTTTATAAAACCATATGCATTTTGAAAAAAAGGACGCAGAAACTTTAGTAGTTTAAATTAAAAGATTAACGTCTCCCCTTCCGTTATGCATATTTTGACACCTACCCAAGATCCCTACGTTTCACAGTTCAGATGGAGATAAATTTTATAAAAACAAATACACAGTCACATATAAATAGTATAAATAATCTTTTTAATTCTTGCAATTAATCTGCCTTTAACAAAAAGTATTAAATTGGTAATTAAGAAAGAAATTATACTTTTATAAAGAGTTTAAAATTTTTCCATTACATTTCAATTTAAAAATAAGTACCACAAGACATTTTCTTGGTGATATTTTTCTAATTATGATTATCTTACACAGAATTAATTTGATGCTTGTAAATTTGTCTAATACAATAAAAATTAAGATTTATCTTTAAAAACCATTTAAAGCAACGATTTTTAAAATCTATATTACAATAAGTATATTTTTTCCAGGAACATACTTTGAAGAGGAAAAATTTAAGTAAGTTCATTATTTAAATAATCTCATTTTTTATTTTGTTGGTGTAAATAAATTTTATTTTAAAATATTTAAAATAATGAACCTTAACAGAAAATAGTATGAAAATAAATATATTTTGAATTACTTTTTAGCAGTCAATTTCATAAACGTCAATTCCACTTTAATTTTTCAAAACAAATTTTATTCACAAGTAGAATATTTACAAGGGCACCGGAAAATACAGTTTTTAAAAACTGGAATAATATTTGAAATTAAGATTCTACTATATAATCAATAGACTGGAATTTTACTTTTAGTAAGATTAAAAATCTATTTTTAAAAATAGATTTAATATCTATTTTAAAAAATCCACATCAAAAAAATTAAAAAAACTAATAAGCTTTGTAACAAAAACACTATACATTGCTTGTTTTTTTTATAAAATTGTTTTAAAAGTTGAGAAAATTTGTATGAAAATCAATTAGCTAATTCAAACTGAAAAAAAACACTAAATAGTAAAAGATTAAAACATTTGTTTGTTAAAATTTCGTTTTTATTCTTGAAAATATTTTATTTTCCCAACATAAATGTACTGATCCCAAAAAAGCAATCATAAAAAGTATGTTTTATAGCCATAAAATAAGTACTGTATCTTAAAAAAAACAAAAATCTTAAAATGCATATTCCATGAAAAATCTCCCAGATTCCAAAAATCTTCAAAAAATCTAATTTATATGGTATTTTTTATATAATTACAAATAAATTTATAATTACCTAACTACACCATTTATATTTTCATAAAAAAGTTTATTTGACTTATGGAATGATTTTTTTATAACATGATATGCATTTAATTACCAAAGAAACTCGAACTGCAAAAACACATTTTATTTAATTGGAAAAACTTTTTCGGATCATTAACAATTCAAAAACCTCAACAAGTTTTATTCTTTTAAAGAAAACGCTTAACTCACATCTGAACTAAGTCGACAATTAGTTGAAATTCCGATAATTGCGATATTGTATTCACGTACTAAATATTCGACTATTTATTAGACTAAGTGCATAATAATAGGTTGCACAAATGTATTTTCGTTTGACATTTGAGTTATGATTTATATTTCAACATAATTATTAAAGTTTTGACTCTTTAAAATAGATTAACATTAAACAGCTTAATCCACTCTTTCATTTATCCACCCTATCATTATTATTTTCAAACAGGAATAAAAACATAATTGTTGCATTTAATTCAGAAACCCGTGCACCCCTAATGCAAAATCTAATATTACTGGCGGATTTTTGAAGCAAACGACCCAATAATTGTTTCATTAACCTGCAATTTTTCTGCTTTTAACTGGAGGTACCACTAAAAAAATACCATCATTATTAAATTTAATCATACACTGGTGGTTTACCGTCCCATCCCTAGCAGCTGATTTCAATTATGTGGAAATAAGTAGCAATAGCTCGTCTATCATTAACTTTTTTTTCGCCAAATACTTTAAGTGGTACGTAAAATTTTATTTTCATTTTTAATGCGTGGTTTCTTTTCCGCACTCCAGTAAATCGCCAACACTTGTGTTTAATTAAATATTTGGCGAAAATATTATCATGAACCGTGGTACATTATCTTAATCGTTTGCGGATTAATGAATAGCGATTTTTTTATATGATAAGAAAGGTAAATAGGTGATTTGTTTTGAGTTATGTTAACAGCGGAAATGCTTTTATGTGCTGAAAGTTGATATTTCATTTTGAAGATAATCTGGGGAACATAAAGTAATTGAGTTGGGAAAAAAATGAGTATTTTTTTAAACGAATGGTTATATGTTTTAGACTTCTACTTTCAATTACTTAATATGATAGATAAGGTAATAAAAGTATTGCTACGGAATGGTTGAAAATCCGAAGCAGAGATTTTGTGGGGGGGTTTCACGTTTCGGGGGTTGCTGATTCTAAAAAAAAAAGCTTTTTTTGAACTTTGGTCCGCCTTTATTTCTGAGGACGTACGTCTATTTGGTAGATTGAAAATGTATTTCCATCCATTAATTCTCTATGCAGAGATCGCTGCAAACGCCAATTTAAATATTCATTCATATGATTATGTATTTCTTGTATCGACTCATATACGATTTTCGAAATGCCTGGATTTAAAGTTTTTTTTATTATTATTTATTTTGAATATTTATTTACAAGCTACAAATACAAAAACAAAGGCAAACACACGTTGATGGCCAAGGGGAAACAAAACCCGTACAGACCATAGCAGCGATAATACAATTAAAAAATAGATATTTAAAATTTTATTATATTTATGTTTATTTTATTTTATTATATTTTATTATATTTTAAAAGAGAAGCATGCATCGAAATATTATAATTAATTATTATCATTAGTAAAAAATAAAATCATGTTAAAATAGCTTGAAATATAACATGACTTTAATGTATATTTAACTCCTTGTTTCCCATTCGTAAATTTTTAAAGGATTCTTATTATTTGCAAGAGAACACCGTTGTAGTTCAATCAATATAATTTTGAACAATAATATTAAATATATAAAAAGCTAAAAATCTGTTACTATATCTTATCCGTACGACTTTTGACGTAGCATGCAATACAAATAATTATAACGTTCCGAACTGAATGACATATAACAAATTGTCCCCGACAAAATAGGCTAAAAACTAACAATTTCTTATCGAAAACCATGCGCTATAGTACCAGAGAATCATTTATCATATTACTCGACTAAAGTAATCCCATTCATAAAAGAAAGTGGAAATAAAAAAAAAGTCTTCCTCATTCCCGACACCTTGTGCGTGGCTCACTTCCGATTCAAGCGTTGCCATTCTTAAAGAGGAAATTAGATCGTTTGACGCTGTGTGTCGACTTCAATTATTGTACGGAAGTCGCAGGACGGTTGGCAGCGAGGAGGCTATTAGGCTTCAAGGCTTCTGGTATCCTTCCACGCATATGCGCAATCCATGCACATGCCGTTCAATGGTAAAAAATGGCTATAGAAAGAGATAAGGCTATTATGATTCCATCTGAAACGTTCTAATGGTATAGGAATCATTATTTCGATATCATAGTTATTTCTTTTGTTCTTTGAAGGCTGAATCTAAAAGGATGGTAAAATGTTTTAGATAGTTCTGGAATGTTCTATATTGTCCATTTTGGCGCAGGAATTTTTTAGAGTTCTATTTCACCGGGCTTTTAGATATTAATGATGTTTTTGCCTCTGGACAGTTGCAAGGCCTATTGTGAAATGATGGATAGTTTAGAAGCATGAAAGATGATTACTTTGGCAGTGTTCCCTGTAAAATTGTTTGAATTGTTTACTACCATATTGCGGTTTCTTGAAGTAGACAAATGGCTCGACGAAATCAAATTTTTATTATTATTAATGGAATACAATATCACATTTCAGACATATTTTCCTTTTACAAACATTCTTGTTTTGGTATTTATTTAATGAGGTCTTGGTCACAATTTATGTTACATAAGTTTTTCAAATATTTTTATATATATATTTATTCTTTTGGAAACTAATATAAAGTATAAAAAAGTTATTTTTTGTTAAATTTCACATAATAAATTCAATAAATGCATGACACTTGTATTTTATTACCTAACGTTTAAATTTTATGTTTCAATTTGTTTATAATTTAATAAGTCACCAACATATAAATTAATGCTTCAAAATTTGTTCTAAAGTAAGAAACTTTAGAGTTATTATTTTAAAAAATGCAGTGAAAATTTTATTTTACATTTAAATCATTCTATACATTTATGTATATCGAAGTTGGATTAATAGATATATAGCATTAACAAACTTGTAAAATAAAATGAAAAAAAAATCCTCAAAATATCTATGTATTTTTTCGTTTTTTTTAACTCGTGGTGCAGACTTTTCATAAAATTTAGAATAGTTATTCAAATAATAAAATTATTCAAAAAATGTAGAGTATTAATTAGTTACGATTATTTTTCGAAATATACATGACTTCTCAGTTGAATTAGTTTATTAAAATCGAATAAATTATGAATGATTAAAAATATACTTAAAGTAACCATTACACCATCAATTTCCCGTTACAAAATGAATTCTAAAGCATTTCCTAACTTAGTTGATTTAGTGTTATTTACTGAGTTTAAATATTTTATTTAAACAATTTCAATTGCACCCGTATTGAATTACCTAAAGTAAATTTGCTTTCTTGGAACATTTGTTATTACTTAAAATTTATTGGTTACGTTATTTAATTCTTTTACAAATCAAATTGAAAAATTTAATCATAAATAAAATATAATTTATTATTTTCATTTTTACTTTCTATAGTTAATTATTGTATCGAAGATTTCGACTTATAAATAACATAATAATCTGATCTGATGCTTAGGATAATATAAGGTATTTTTAATAATTAAGTTACCTCTAACCTGTTCGTATTTTTCTGAGTAGAATAAACAAATTAATAAAACAAATCTTCGTTAAAAGTATTTTAAAATAATTTTCCTTCCAAAAACTATTTTAAACCCAAGATGGTCCAAAACCAAAAAAAAATAACTACATACTTATTTTTTTAAGAGACACATCGCTTTAAATCGGTTGCACAAACATAATATTTTTTTACAAAAATAACTCAATGCATATAAAATAAGTTAATTGAAAATCTAACAAACTCAGTCAATAAAGGAATAAAAAAAGTGTAATAGCTATGTAATCCATAATTTGGATAGGTTTCATTAACAGAATTATTCAAAGAATTCGTTACTTGTTTGTACCGAATGACATATCTGTATCTATGTAGTATGAACTATTGCATGAAAAGTAAACCAATTTTTGTAAATGTATATATGTGCCTTATATGACACAAGGCGCAGTGAAGGGTTAATGTTCGATGAAGTAAAATTAATCGTATTATTAAATCATGTGTCTGTGTGCATACTAGGTCCAGGGTGTGACCACGATGAAATTTTTATTTAGTTTATTTCCCTCATTGTAACAAAAATACTCTTGGTGTAAAGTTCAATTTCTAAAAGATTTTATTAGAATATAAAATTGGTTTTTTTGTAATTATGTAGAAAATAACACAAATAACTTAAGTTTAAGTTTTAGTTAAATTACTTAAAATTATTAACCAAGTGCGATGACGAGAATACTACTACTTGAATCGCTCGTAAAAATGGGATCAAGTCCACAGACATATATCCCTTCACATTTCTTGTTTCACTAAAATGTTGAAAGGAAGAATCATAGAGGGAAATACTCCACTGTATTTGACTCCTTTTAACATTTAGATATTCATTGATGGATTATTTTTGTTTAGATACCCTTCTCCAATCAAAAAAGAACCGAACGACAGTTTAGTAGATGGGAACGAGAAAAGCCCTGACATCATTCCACTTCCTAGTGATATTGAAGGTGCGAAATTATCCTAAACTTTTCAATTGATCATTCCAATGCTATCAATTGATTATCCTTTTGGTTTCAATTGACTATCCTAATGTTGTAAATTGATTATTCCTAATCTTATCAATTAATTAAGCCTAAAATAATCTTTTGAATAATCATAAACTTATCAATTGATATTTCCATTGCTATCGATTGATTATTCCGATGTTATCGATTGATCATTCCAATGCTATCGATTGGTTATCCTAACAATTTCAATTAATTATCCCAAAGTTATTAATTTATTACCATTATCTTATCAATTGATAATTAATAATATATTATCAATTGATTATCCATAATTTTATCTATTGAAAATTCATAGTATATATCAATTGATAATTCAGAAACTTATAAATTGATTATATCCTAACTTCATCAATTTAATATTTTTTCAATTGGAAATGTTTGAAATATCTTCCAGTTCTCAATAATTTTCCATATACTAAAAATAAGCTTAAACATCAATAAAGAATGGATAACCTACTGTTTCCCTTGCTTGCAGTGTATGCTACTTCAGTTGCAGTGGAAATGTGTTCTACGTCCCCAAGACATATGAAGCAAGCAGCAGAGGTTTATTACACGGTCGAGAGCCAAACTTGCGTGTAGGGGCCATTCTGTAGGAACCGAATTTAAGGTAACTGTGATACCTTTTAACATGACTTAAGTATTCGTCAGCAATGGACAACCTTTATCTCCTATTAAATTAGTAATACCTTTTTATCTTTAGTTTATTCGTAAAAATACAAAGGCGTCCATAAATTACGTGACGTGTTTATGGGGGGGGGGGGGAGGGAGTCGAGCCGAATATCAAATCTCACTTGGGAGGAAATCAAATCATCAAATCTCACGAAGCGTTAACGCCGCGTTAAAAATCAAGTATTTTTTTTCCTGCAAAAAATCAACGTAAAATTGTGAAAAAATGAAATTAAATTAAAATAAATTTATTTATGAACCTAAATTTGCAAAACCTTACAGGATAATATTCATCTTGACTTTCCGAGCCAGTCTTAAATGTGTTAGAAAAAACTGTTCATTTTTTATACTGTAACAGCAAGCGTTTGTTTCTTTTCTTTATTAGTTTCAATTCAGGCTAAAGGACGGTTAGACGATTTTCCAAAAAAAAAGAGACACATGACTGTATGTGATTCTTAGTACTTCACCTAATGGGCCGGATGGCGATAGTTTGATCGCAACCATTACGTAGCAGTCTGGCGCTGTAAAGTGCGGTCGATACCGCCTTCGCCGGTTACTCCTTTCTCTGTACAGTAAAATCTTCTGCTGTCTACTGACAGGCTTATAGGATCTCTGATAAGCACAACGTTATATATGTACCTCCACCACACACACATAATCAGATGATGCAGCTGCTGTTTGGACTATCCAAGTTTGGGGTTGGAAGTCAATTTGTATGTATTTTGAAATTTTCTGGGTATCAAACATCCAAATCAAAACTTTCAAATAAAAATACGAATTTCGTATAATGTCACGTGAGATATTTTACGGAGGGGGAGGGAAAAATCGTCAAAATCGCATCCCGTAATTAATGGACTCCCCCAGAGATACTGAGAATGTGTTTAACCAATATTTTATTAATGATGATTTAGGTGTGTTATTTGGCTTTGGACTACAGTTACGGGCGTATATATGCTAATGTGTTTTTTTCCCTGTCTAGAAAAAACAATCATGTTCTTACATGAATCTTCTATTTCCAAAAGTGAAAAATTGCTGGGAAATATTACCTCAAAAAATCTTAGTCTGGTCAATCTAATGTCAAACAATAATTATATATTAAACTAGAATGCAACTGATTATTGTGTTGTCGTCGTCGTATCCATGGAAATTCCACGGAAGATGGTTTCCAGAGCCTTCGAAGAGGTTGGACTTCTTTTTACACAAATAAGGACGAAGACAAACACATAGACAACAACAGTTTATTGACAAGAACACAGTCAGGTGCTTACCAACCGGGATTCGAACTCCGGACCTACTAAATGGAAATCAGACCCGCTATGAACTATGCCCAGTAGCCGGAAAATGATTATTGAACATTGGAATTTGTCATTTTGAATCTAATCCATCAAATCCAAAAAAATGCTGTTACGTTAAATGTCTAAGTGGCATTACTACCACACACAGGCATATTAGTATAATTTAAATATCCCTATAAAATAAATTGTTTTGTTTAGGTCCAAAATGCCGTGCTCTACACTCAGCACAGAAAGGACAATTTAATCCAATACATGAAATGGAATGGAAGTGACCCAGCTGTTTGACTGTCGTTCCCGTGAAACGAAAAACCCATCAAAGAAATCTGTAAGTAGTCCAGTTCCAGATTTTATTTTAACCCAATAAGTCTCGGTGAATCTTTCTTTAAAATATATATTATAAATTATTAATCCGATGTTTTTTTTGCTATAAAAATATAGTTATATTGATAGATTGATATTAAATAAATAAATAAATGAGTAATCAGTGGGCATGCAGGAGTAAGATACTTGTAGTTAACCCTTTAAAGAAGGACGAAAGACGATGCTGAGCTTTCAAACGTAATTCAGGTTTATTTCTCGCACACTCACATCAGAACAAAAACGAGACGTATTGGAAGGTGTTTCGGTAATCAGCCGAGCGGTGACGACCCACACTTACGTCATCTCCGGTGGCAGTCCTCTTCTTGGCAGAATGCCAGGATTCGAAGCAGAGTTTGTCTAGGATAATTATTCCGACCAACCTACAATGGGTCGTTGGCACCTCACCGCTCGCTTGCCCCCTAACCACCATCCAACAATGAGTGAATAAATAAATGAATGAATAAATGAATACGCACATACATAGTTTTTTTTCTACATATTTGTCAGTTTTTTTTGCACCAATGTAATTGGATTCGTTTACCCGTAAAGTGGGATATTTTTGAATGATTTTCAATTTTAGGTCGTTGGCTAAAAAGCTTTAAAAAATAATTTCCTCATAAAAATCAAAGATCCTGCCTTATAAAGCAATATTAAATTTTATACATTATAATTTACAAAAAATAAAGGTGATAAAAGTAAGCCATTGAAAATCCATACACAAAAATATTCAAAACTATTCGAAACTTCATTCTGAAAAAAATTCTAAGGAACAAATAGAAATACCCTTTTTTTTAAACATCCAATAACTTTAAAAGGACTTTGCCATTTTATTATTTTATAAAGTTTATACAAAAGGTAAAACAAAAAAATATCCTTCAAGTTAAGCCTCATAAATAAATTTTGAGGATGAAAAGTTTTGATCAGGGATAATAAATTAATCAAACCAGCTCTTCAAATTTTCTATTTAAGAGGATTTTAGACGTGATTGGTTGTGACAGAGAGCCACTTACGTAGAAAGGCTGTGAAATGGGCCAAATTTCATAATAAGATGGCGAGTGTTTTTTATCATTTAAGTAGTAAAGTTATTCTTTTTTTTATTTGTATTGAATTAGTAGTAATTAATTTTAATTAATTGCAAATATCTTTAAAAAATCTAGGTGACCATTTTCTTTATATTTTAATCAATATATTTACTTAATTTAATTTAACTAAATTATTTAGTTATTTAATGGGAAGGAGTAGTTAGAGAACTGATATAATAAAGAAACTTCAACAAAATAAATGTCATTTCTCAAAGTTTTAATACTAAACATTTATAAATCAAAATTAATTCTAAAGTATTTGAAATTTTTAAGAAACAAGTTTCACTATAACAAACTGTAAAATCATTTACAAAAGAGAAGCACTTTAAATGGCATATGAATGTAGGAAAAAGCTTGATTTGATATTAAATATCAAACGAAAAACCATTTAAACAGAAAACTTACTAATGAGTATGTTATTTCCATTTAAATTTTTCATCTTAATTTTTTTAAATATTAATCTAAAAAAATGCGAACTTTATGAATACCAAATAAATAGCATTTACATTTAGATTGAATAAATTATATATTAAAAGTCCTATTTTCTCAATATTTAAAAACATTAGACGCAACTAATTATTACTTAAGCTATTAAAAAAAGGAACCAATTAATGAACGACATGTATTTAGTTTCAAGTCATGTAATTAATTTAATTTCAATAACTTATAAACTCTAAACGCTATTAGAAAAACTTCATTTTTTCCCACAATGTCATTAAAAATTGCACAGTGTAAAAAAACATTTTAATGTATAGTAATTAGCCTATGAATAATGAATGTGTAATTAACGGAAAACAGTAACCGGAATTATAATGAAGTTTCCATGTATTTTCCAAATTGGTTTCTTTGTGTGAATTTTTATAATTAGTGGAATTGTTTCCACAAAAGACAAACTACAGATGCATATTGTTTGTGCTTACTATTCATCACTAAAATGCTTAAAGGCATCTAATTACTTTAAAATGTAGGTTTACATACAAAATAGTTTTAATTGCTTAACGTTTAAAATTATGTAGTTCTTTAAATTAAATTTTTACTAGATCTAATTCCGAAAATTGTTTTATAAAGGGTTTGAAGCAGACTTCAAACGCATTTAGGGGAAAAAATACCTCAGATGAATTGTTTTAAAAACTACTGTTATTTTTTTTCAGTTAAAAACCATTTAAATGACTCTAATTATATAAAATGATTATGATAATGATTGGGCTTTTAGTAAGTAATTTTTTTAATATTTTTGAATAAATGCTTATTAAAATAAAAAAATATAATAATACATACTTTAAAACTTACGAGACTAAGAATTGGCCCCCTGGTGGCCGAGAGGTTTAAGCGGCGAGCCTCTCACCGAGAAGGTTCTTGGTTCTGTACTTATCCTAGCCATACTATAGACGTATTTGTGCTGGCGGAAAAAATCCTCTAAAAATCCCCGGGGTGCCCGAGTACACTGTCATATACGTGCTCGTTAAATCTGTGGAGTCGAATGTCCCGACGGCGATAGCGTACGATGTCGTTCGAAGTTCCGTTGAGTGTCCGCTCAGGTGTCGACCTCGTCACTTGACCAGGGTTCTAAAATACGAGGCGTAATTGGCTGAGCTAAAGCTCCTAAAAGAGGCTAGAAATAGGCAACCGGAAACGATTAGATTACTTTAGTAATGCATAAACGAAGTCGGTAAGGTAATTGTCTTGCATGCGAAAGGTACCACGTTTGGACCCGGGCATAGTAAAAAGTTGGTTGGTGGACATATATTTTCAGGCTTGTGTGCTTGGTCACCATAGTAAAAATAACTGTCGACCTATAAATCGTATCTGCAGCCAAAAAGTACGACTAATACCCCGTATGGAGGGAGTTCACTTTAATGTGCTCTAAAGTCACACTGCTTACTAAAATAAAAAAAAAACAAGGTGCTTACTCTTGTGTCGGCTCGTCACTTAACTGTGATTCTAAATTACAAAGCCCGTCTCCAATAATCTTCATGTATTCTGGGAGACAATTTTTCAACCAAACCCATCCCCAATGTATAAACGTTTGATGAAACGGGGGCCCGGATGGCCGAGTGGTTTGGACCATTACGCTAGCAGTCTGCGCGCTGTAACGGGTGCGGGTTCGATTCCCGCCTTCGCCCTGGGTGTATATTCCTTTCTCTGTGACAGTAAAAATTCTTTCTGTGTTTGTTTTACTTGACGAAGGCTTCATAAGCGGGTCTCTGATCGAGCACACCAAGCCGGAATATATATGTAATAGTAGTAGTAGTAGTTGATGAAACGAGGTAATAATTCAATAAACAAACGAAAAAAGATTGAAAACATTGTTTAAGGTACTAAATGTCTGTTTAATTCATTCACAATATACATTATGGGACAGCGATTGCTCGACCTTTCCACCCTAATAAGTAGTTAACGCCGCTAATAGTTACATGCAACTGTTTATTATATCAAACTTAAGCATTAACTGCAGTCCAATATAACCAGATATCTTTGACCTAGTCAACTGATTATCGGGAAATATAGACATTGTATTTTTTTCAATTTACAAAGGAACTTATTTTTTGAAATATAACTTTTAGGGAATTAACTGGTATAATTAAACTGCTTTATTGTTTTATGGTAAGAGAAACCCAATTCTCTGTTTGCCTATTTCTTATTTTCAAACTAATAGAGTTTCAGCAACTTAACTTTAAGCTAATCGACGAATGAGGTGACACCAAACGCAGCTTTCGAGCAAGAACGTACGATGAAGCACAAAATATTAATCATATCATGACTTCTCTAATAGCTCACATTTTATTTAAAAATATTTAATCATAACTGTGACATTTACAAACCAATATAATTTACCAATGCAATTAATACTTGGAACAAATCAATATAATTTAAATTTTTACTTCAAAATTTTGAATATTTAAATGCAGAATTTTTTAAATTTTTAAGCTTTTTTAAATATTTTTATTAAATATTTAAGCATTAAAAGAGTGTTTAAACAACTTTATTCAAAAGTCTTTGAATTTATTTGCATTTCTTACAAATATTTACACAAATGCCATTCTAAAATACCCTGCTTGGAGTATTTAACATTTCAAATGATTCCACTTTCGAAATCCCGAGTGTGTGTGGAGTAGACATTTTCCCGTCAAGGATCAAAAATCGTTTGCACGGTTTTCGAACGCCATCCTGGGAAATCGGTGAAATGGCTCGAACGGCAAAAGGTGATACGAAAATATTCTAAATCTCGTTTTGGCGGAAAAAATACATTGCACCGAGGAAAAGAACTATTTTTCAGCCATTCTTTGCACATTGCTATGCCGAAGGGAGTTTTATGGATTTTTTGTGACTTTGCCTGCAAGTGTTTTGCGCATAGTTTAACGTTTGAGGACGTATGCCTGAGCTAGAATGAATGCTTTAGTTTGGTTAAAAAATGGATGGCTTTCAGGAAATATTTGCATAAGGTTTAGTTGAGAGAAAATATGTTTTAAGTTAAATAAACTTTTCTTCAAAATGCATTCGTGAAATATTTGGACGTAAAATGTCGATACAGTTCCGATAAATAAACTATCTCCGTTATATTTTATATGCGTAAGTTAACGATATATTTTATTTACAAAGCTGACATTTTTCTTCGGTTTCGATGATACATTTATGTAGGTAAAGGGGATTTGTTAACGTTGTAACTAATAGTTTAATGCTGGACAGTAAAAATAAAGAAATAGACAATTATAAATCTTCCAAAAAGATAATTTTGAATTCCACATTTTTCTTTGAAAAATATTTTTCAAACATGTATGTTTAATAGAGCTGATAAAAATATAAAATCGAAGTTGGAGAAATTGCTGTTTTGTTCTCGTACATTAAATCGGGCTAGAGAACAGGCATGTTCTATTGTATTAGAACTTGGAGTCTTGGCTGTGAAGATTAAATTCGCATATTTCCTAATCACCCTATAAAAGGTTCATGCATAAGAACAAATATACTAATAAATAATGCCGTTTATATGGCACTGGTGCACTTGAAATCTGTCATTTGAACACGACGGCTTTGAAGTGCACCAGTGCCATAAACACGGTATTGTTTATTGGTAGATTTTTGTTTCATGATGGTTTGTTTCGAAAATTACATAGTTATGATAAATAATTTTTCTTCTAATAAAACATGAGTTAGTTTAGAAGACACCCGAAAACATTAACATTCTTAATTGTTTAAATTTCGGTATTGCACTTCGAACGAATATTATTTTTTAATAAAAACTTTATTTTCATTAAAAAAAAATTAGCACATTTTCTTGCATAATTTGTAACATAAATTTAAAACATCACTTGCTTCATAATATTTTTGTTAAATTTAGTACTGTTTTAACTTGCTTCATAATAATTTTGTTGAATTTAGGAAGTACTTTTTTTTACTTTGATTATTAATCATTTTTGTTGAATTTATAAAGCAATGTTTTTTACTTGTTTCCTAATAATTTTTTTGAATTTTGAAAGAACTGGGTTTTTTTTCATTTAAGATAACAATTAAAACTTGACTTTTACTTTTTCAGGTATTTTAGACTAAAGGTTGTGACTTTAGTTAACTATTTTATAAACAAACACAGATCATCATTGAAGACTGCCTTACTACAACGACAACGGATATTCACGTAAAACTGTAGTAGAAGCGCAAAAAAAGGAAATCTCATTGACACATTGTTATCACCGTCAATATTATGACGTTTTATTAAAAAAAATATGTACATAGAAAACTGCAAGAGACCGCTTATTCATTGTGTAAATCATTTTTCTACAAAAATTAAATATTTATTTGGTAATAAAAAACTGCACTGTTACATTTTTTGTCTCTTTTTTCCAAAACTTTTACACAGATATTTAAATCAAAAAGGAAAAAAAAATATTTATTTGGTAATAAAAAACTGCACTGTTAAATTTTTTGTCTCTTTTTTCAAAACCTTTACACAGATATTTAAATTAAAAATAAAAAAACTTGATGCATACATGATATGAATTTCAGTTTTCGAAAAAAAAATTAAGTTATGTGCTTATTGTATCCTAATTTGCAGAGATATTTTCATTTTTTTTTAATTTACAAAAGCAGCAGTTTCATTATGTCTAATAGTAGAGGAAACTAATGCTACTTGGCCTAAAAGGATCTATACCTAGGGCCTTTTTCCTATAATTAAAATTAGTTTTGAGAGTCGGAATTGACATAATTTCTTTCTTTTAAGTTTTCTAATCACATAATCAAATAAAAATTGAAGCATTACATACGTAGACAATTCACTGCTCAAAACAATTAGTGGAGCCCTTTGCGTACTTTTGTTACTCTTTCAATCCCAACTTTTTTTTTATTCTAAAAATCTAAAGGTTGTGAAATAGATTCATTATGCATCCAGAATGAAATGGTAAAAAACAAAAATCTTGATTTTTTGAGCTAAAATGTAAGGAAAAAAATTGGAATTATAGCTTTTGAATAAATTATAACAATCATTTATTCAAAACTATATTTGTTAAAATGAGATAAAATCAAATTTTAAGCATCTAAAAATGAAAGTATGAAGAATTTAGGGTCAATTTATTTAATATAACTGTTTCAGAGTGAATTATAAGTTACGATGTTTTCCATATTTTCATTTAATTGAAACAAACATTATTTAATGCTTCAAAACACGTGATTCTTCCATCGAAAGATGCAAACAGAAACTATAACTTTATAGAAAAGAAATCGCAAGCTGATGATTCCAAATGGAATCATTGGGGGTAAGAGGGTTTAAACCATGCAATTCCTTAATTGTTTTGAGCAAGTGTACATTAGACACAATGCAATTTTGTGCTCCAAAATTTTTTTGCGCTGTAAATCTGAACCTATAGATTTTTTTGGTTAAAATTAATGCTTTTTTTTTAATTGGCCATTTGTTTTCTACCCATTTTTAGCTATAGTATCATATGCAAAAAAACACTATATATATATTTTAATGGCTGTATTTTAGGGTCATGAAAAAAAATATAACCAGGGATAATTGACTTAAATCAACTAAGGATACTTGACTCAAGCTTATTATTACTACTTCAATAGATTTAGCAGGCTGATTGAGGGTTTTTTTTTTTGTTATTATAGATGGCCTAAAATATAACTTAAAGAACGAGGGTGCTAAATCAAGATTTGTTCTTCTAAAAGATATTTTGGAAAAATAGCTGAAAAGGATATTTGATTGGTGTCAAATGACATACACTAACGAAAACGTTTTACCTAGCTGGAAACTTTTTGGAAATATATGTCATAAAGGTCCAGAGTGTCCAAAAAAAATATTTTGTTTCAATTATTTTTAATGGAAAAAAAGATCATTTGTTTTTACCTATTAGAAGTTATGGCAATCTTGAATCTTCTTTTGGCCACTTAGACTTAAAACTTAGTAGTAAGGACGTACTACTAAGTTTTTTATAACTCAACCGTGAAAAATAAAATAAAAGAAATCCAGAAAATTGGGGCTAATAAAAAGCAGATGACAATTTTAGGCCAAGAGTCTTTATGAGTAGACATTCTGAATTGTTTTTAAGAAAACCAGAAACCACCAACATTTATCGTACTTCCAATTTCAAACACAATTTCTTCACTTTCTCATATAATAAATATAGAAGTTTTAAATATATAATTTTAAGGCATGCCCCCAAATAACGTTATTGTAAGGCATCCCTATCCCTAATGGTCGGGTTAAGAATACCTATACATTGGGATACTTGACTCAAGTTTTAAGTTATGTATGTACTACTTTATTAACTTTACTCATTTAATACTTTAAATTAATTATGACAAATAATCTTTAAACAAAATTAAAACCCCAAAACTAAAAGTTGGGTCAAGTATCCCCTACATGCATTTTTCACTCATAAGAAACCGAGAAAGGTTTTAGTCTTTAACTTTTCATCATTAGATACTTCATCATTATTCAGATGATATTCTGTCATTCATTTTATTTCTTTTAATGAGGTAGGCAAAGGTATTATTTTATATTTTAGTACACATCCATAATTCATCAAAGCCACATGAACTTTATATCGTTTTCTCTTATTATTATTTAAAATATTGAGAACCACATTTTCGTACGCAGAAAATGTTACATTTAAAGATATTTGAGATAAGATTTCTTCTCCGAAATTATGGATGAAATGATTATGATGATCATTTATGATAGATGAAAAACTTATTTTTAAATCATTAAAACTGACGAGTTTTTTATATTTGCTTGAAAACATTGCTGTCTGTTTCTTCAAGAATACATTTATTGGGACGATTGCGAGAAAATAATTCCCACCGGCCACAAATTCATATGTTAGGAAATATGCTAACAAACATAGTTTAAGAGGAATGCATGCTTTACTAAAGTTTTCTATTGAATCGATTGATCTAGGCTTCTGAAGCAGCTAGTATATGAGTTTTAGGAAAAGTTGTCATCTTAACTTTTGTCATAAACTGTACTATGAACAGAAGATTGATAATACGAAAGAAAAACAATATCATATTGCATGTGTGTAGAAATATCATATTTACAAACTATATTACTATACTAACAAATAAAAGAATTTTCGTAATTGAATAGTTAGAATAAACTAAAAAATGATAAAAAATTGGTTTAGTATGTTACACTTTTTAAAAAAAAATAAAATCGAACAATTAAATCTGAAAAAGGTACAGGAAGAACATTTCCCAAGTGTACCCTCTTATAAAATGTTTGTCCTTTCAAATTATTAAAGGAAAGAAAGATACTAATGACCATTTGAAATTGTATTGCCTATTGTGAATTTAAATATGTCATAATATCGTAAATATATTTTGACAAAAAATTATTTAAAATTTATTTATATTTAATGCTCTTTTAAATATCTACATCTCCATTTGAATTAAATACCTTGACATTTACTGTTTTAAATTCAAAAGATGATACATAATATTCATATTAATGAAAATCTAAAAGCAACATTGAGTTTTTGGACTTAAAGCATGCTTCCTACAATATGTAAATGTACCAATGCACGTATAATTTAAACTTTAAGTTTGAATACTGCATTTGTATATATTCAGATATTTTTAATATATACTTATCCATATGAATTAAATATCTGACATTAATGTACATTTACATTTAATGCTTAAGTTTCAAAATATGTTACTGAACGTTCATACTAATAATAATAATCTAAAAGTGGCATCACATTTATGGTAAAAAAAATGGCGAGCATTTATCAGAATACTAAAATTTCATGTTTTTTATAAAACTTAAATACAAGAATATGTGTCTAACACGCGCTTGATAAAACCTATTTTCGGTATGTACGATTGAAAGAAAAAAAGTAATTTTCCTAATTTCTTGCGGAAAAACTTTAATCAAGACTCTAAATTATATTTCGTGACCACTAAACTGTGATTGAAAAGATGAAAAGTTTTAAGAAAACTTTTAGTATTCTGAAGCAATCATTTAATTTAATTCCTTTTTTTCTTTTTTTTTGCACTGGAAGAAATGACTATATTAAAGTTACTTTAACAGTTCTTTTAAAAAGTTGATCAATTTCCTGAAACTTTTTGTGCTTTCAATGATTTTAAAAAAATACAAACTTAAACTAAACATTTTGTTTATGAAATTGTACTTGTAGTAAGATAATTTAACTTAAATATTAATTAATAACTTAACTAGTATATACATAATACAAAATATAACATTTATCAATCATTGTTCTTAAAATAATTGCTTTTAACTAATTTTAAAAAGCTTATATTTCCCTGTTACCTTGTACTTACGTCAGAACTTATTTTATTTTTAAATAGATATATAAAAATAACTTGTTAAAGTTTCAAAAGAACAATTTAATGATGTGGTTGGTAGACATATATTCAGGTTTGTGTGCTTGGTCAATGATGTGACTGGAGAATAGCTTTAAAACAAAACACAGTTGCTCAACAAAATTTAATGAACTAGGCTTATTACCTCTAATACTGTTAATTTATTCTATATTTATTTTGTTGTTAAGATTAAATGGTCTCGATCACTAATATTAAAAATGCATTAATATGTATTTACTGAAGACAAAGTTAGAAGGTGATTTATTAATCTGAAATTAATTTAGCGTATTTAGATGCATGCTTATAATCGTATAGGCAGTGCTTATGATATGTAAATGGCATTGAATATTTAAAAGATATGTTTTGAATTTATTCTTTAGTTAAATTGACTTAAAGCAAGTTCCTTTATGAATTAAATGTGCTATTACATTGGACATTTAAAATAAATGTTTCGAATTTATGTATTTGTTTAAAAGACCTAAAACAAAATTTCAATGTTTCAACAAACTCGTTAAGAAAATTCACTTCCCTATGTTTACAAAATTCAATTGCATTATTGAATTTAATGTTTCTTAAATAAATAAGTCCCTAATTGAAATAGTTCTTCAACTTTTATTTACAAAATTCTATTTCATGAATTTATTCAATGTTTTCTTGTATAAATAGTTTGTTAAAATCGGTGTTTTACTCTTAGTTACAAAATTCAGTGGCATAGTTTGACTCCATGACTTCCACGAGTTCCTAAACAAATAAGTCGTAAGTTAAAATTCATGTTTTGCTCTTAGTACAACTCTTATTTTGATCGTTAGTTGTGTTTTTCTTGATAATTAGTTTTTCTTGTTTGCAACTAAATTTAATATTTCATTCAATAACAATTGAAATATCAGTTAATTTACTGGCAAAAATATTCTGGTTCGAAGTTAATGCATAATTCCATAGAAAATCAAAAATATTAAATTTGATTACTTATTAACAGCATAAAATTTTTACGTGTAATTTATATATTCCATAGGTACCTAACCTAAACACAAAATCCCGCGAATGTATTCTCAATTTCTACGTATAAAAAAACAAGCTCAATTATTAGACTATTTATACAAAATGCAGTTAGGGTTTAATATCAAAAAATATTAAGTTTCCAAGTAAATATTAAAAAATACTAACGTACTAAAGTAAACGTAAATATATTTAAAAAGAATTCTTAAGACTTTCACCTCCTTGTTAGTTAAACCTACCCAATTAATGTTTCGCTTGAAGTAAGTTACATTTTTAATGAAAAATGTCTGATAAGTAGGAGTCTGAAATCAAAGTATGAATGTGTTTGAAGTTGATGAAAGTTTTAGAATGTTTTCGGTAAATTTTAATTGAAAGAATTGAGAATGACATTTCATGTAACTTAGGATGTAAGCTAAGACATGAATTAGTTTATAGTATAGCTCTCACGAAAGTCTAGTTATGAATAAATGATACCAAAGTATTGGTTCTGGAAATTTGTATGCTTCCATATCAATGCATTGCATGGCATTAGTTGTTAATTTAGAATACAAAATTAAATACAATACTAAAAAAATGAACTAAGGTATTATTCTGAGTAATTACACATTAAAACTCCAAATCAATTGAGATTGGATTCATTTGCAAAATCCATAATTAGGATAATTAATTAGGATGCTTAATTAAGATAATCTGATTTATCATAAAAAAGTACATTTTAATCTCTGTGTATTTGTTAAGAATGGAAAAAAATAATCCTTTTTAAATAAAAAAATGCCTTTAATTAAATAAAAAGCATCACTTTTACATGTTAAGTGATGATTGAATGGCATTAAATGATTCAATTGGAGTTCGGATAGTTGGATTTCTGTACTGAATCCATTGTTGCATGTTTCAACTGGGTAAGTAAATATGTTATGCGTTACATATTTACGTAACGCATTACGTACGTAATACATTACGTAAATATGGAAAACGTATGGTGTGACAGGAATTTCACATATCCTTAAAACAGAGCTGTCTTGGCATTTAAGAGTGATTTGGCTAAAACTAAACTTGCATTTTCCACTTATTTAAACTTTTCTATCTATACTATGAATGTGTGACAGTGTATGTGTTTATTTGTCGGTCTGAACTCTCTTATAAAAAGTTTGGTTTGTAGCAAAACATTTTTGAAATATATGAGACAATAAGAGATACATGAAGTGTTCCACGGTTTTCTGACACCTATTTTATTTTGTATTATAATATTATTATTCTAAGATGAATTTGGTGGGAAGTTTGTTTTGTGGGTTTAATACAGATAATTTCTTCTGGAGAAATCGCCATTCCTACTCTTATGGCTTTCACCACGATAATGTTTTAGAGATCTAACAATTCATTAAACTATACAACTAACCGTCAAAGTACTTGATGGGTGCTTTTTTATTTAAATTTGTCAATTTTACAAAATTTCAAATTCTATACAGATATGTTACTACAATGCTAAGAATTTTCATTTGGTGTGTATGTTATAATATAGTTGGTAATTTTTCCCCTTTTGGGATAGAGCTGTAAACCAATGCGTGGTGTAGATCGGATATCTTATTGGCGATTTTTGTCGATTAAAAGTTAATATAAGCTTGCTATGCGTATCCAGTTATGTTTAAGTAGAATGTTTATCTGATGTGTCAGGTTTCATTATTCTACGCAAATCATCAAAATAAGACAAATATAGTTGTTTGGAAAATAATGCAAGTAACTTCAGGTATGTACAGCTTATTATAAAATGTCCACTTTTGTATAAAAATATAAATTTTAGCATTTTTTAAAACTGCCTTAAATTATAAGAAAAAATTATATGTGAAAAGCTTTATAGTAGGATGTCCTTGATCAAAATTGCCCAAATGCACTGTTCAAAATAGAAATACTTTTTTAAATCTGCCCCGAATCCTTACACCATTTGCCCTCTAACCTGAATTCCGATTGCAAGTCTCCAACAAGAAGGAATACAAAAAATCCTTGAAAAGAATGAATATATCCTGGGATAAAGTCCGACCGATGAATGGAAGGTGCGTAGAATTTTTAGCATTTTTTAAAAAACTACTTTGATTTATAAGAAAAGCATTAGATGTGAAAAGGTGAATAGTATTATGTCCTTGATCAAAGTTGATCAAATACACTATTGAATTACTTTTTAAATCTGTCCAAATCCTTAAACCATTTTCTCTCTCACCGGAATCCCGATATCAAGTCTCCAACAAAAAGAAATAAAAAAAATTCCAGGAAAAGAATGGATATATCCTGGGATAAAGTCCGGCCCATGAATGAAAGGTGCGTACAATTTTTAACATTTTTAAAACTGCCTTGATTTATGAGAAAAACATTTGATGTGAAAAGTATTATAATAGGATGTCCTTGATCAAATTTCCCCAAATAAACTATTCAAAATAGAAACACTTTTTAAGTCTGCCCCAAATCCTTACACCAATACGGGGGCCACCAGTGTTCTCGGATCTGTGGTGCGAAGTTCCTTCTGATTTTACTTAAAATTTAAATTTTTAATGTTGTGTTCTAAAACTTACTTTTGAAAGGCTCGTGGAATACTTTGTGGAACACGAAGTGTTTTTAAATTTGTTCTAAATAAAACAGATCCTTACACCATTTGCCCTCTAACCAGAATCCGGATTGCAAGTCTCCAACAAGAAGAAATAAAAAAAATCCAGGAAAAGAATGGATATATCCTGGGATAAAGTCCGGCCGATGAATGGAAGGTGCGAATCAATGATCCTCTACACAGCGAGATTAGTTCCGAGACATTCGGGAGAGTCATTTCCAGTTTGACGGTCACATCATTTCCCGGGATCCCGGTTTTACTGGATCCTGGCATAGAAGTGTATTTTTTCTTTCTTTCTGGTATTATCTCTTTTTGTATCTTCTAAAGTATTTGGGTTTTGTTTAATGTTTAAAAATGGAGTGTCAATGCGTCGAAAAGATGTTAATGAAGACGCAAACACTACAGTCTGTCTATTTACTATGCGAGCTTCGAAAAGACTTTCTTCCCCCATCCCTTCGCTTGGTTTTCTAGGAAACGGGGGGAGCATCGCTTTTCTAAAAATAACGCGTTTGAGGATCTGTTGTGAGGTTAACAATCCGAACAGTTCAAACCCAAGTAGGGTGGGGAAAAAACATGCTCACGCCGTTTCAAAGAAAACCACATGTGGGGATGGGGAGGAAAATGCTTTCGAGGCTCGCATTCTAGATTGACAAGGTATAACATTGATGTAGCTGCCTCAGTAACCCATAGTCCACCAAAAGGATCCTCAAGGTGGAGATTAGTTACTTCGGCTTTTATACTACTGTTTCGTTGTTATCAAGAATACTGGTAGGAAAGCAGTAGTAAATCTGCGCCCTCTAGCGAGTGGATGATATATTGAGTTTGCGCTTGTGGTAACCGCCACACCGATACTAGCAAGATAAATCCTCTTGAGACACAGTAGATTCCTACTTTATATTTTATGAACGTCATTTTCCAACAATTATGTTTTTAAAAGTATATTTTCCAATGATTTTTTTTAATTAACGAGTTCTTAAGACAAATATTATAAAAAAATCTAGGAATGCCAAAAAACATATTTATTATACATTTATAATTTATAGTGAATTTTATTATTTTTTAAAATGAAAAGTGAATTTTTACAGGTATAAAAACTTTTTGCCGGTAAAAAACTTTTCAACGCACCTCCGAAATAGAGTTTAACCCTAGTGCTTCATCAGATTTTTTTATATAAATAAACGAATGCTGAATTTTCTTTTAGATGTGAGCGAAAATATAATTACATTTACTTACATTTCGAAAAAATAAGAATTTACATTTAGTTAATGAATTTATAAAATGAAGTAATCTAAATATATATAGCTAAAGAAATAAAAAAATAGTTATTATACATAACAAAATAAAGATTTAATCAAATTTAGTTTTCAAAAAATTACGTGCTCATAGGCCTGTACCCTGCCTTACGCACAATAATAAATCTATATTTAGTTTAGTTTATCAATAATATTTTTACAAAAAAAAATTTAACATTCCATTTTTATTTGTTAAACTAACTGCGGGAAAATTTTCTATTGTAAGCGTATTTCTTTCGATTTACGTATTTTTACTTGAAAGAACAATTTGATTAAATAACGTTAAAAATTCTATGTACGAAAGAAATTGCGAATTTTGCTGAAATTATAACAATGTTAAAGGTTTGAACAAACTAGTATACATACAAGCAAAAATCTTATATAGATATAGAAGAATAAATACCCTTGTTAAAATATTCTCAATCCTTAACTACCATTTTATATCATTAAAACGTCTCTTTTATATCATGTAAAATATTTCAAAGAATTTTATTACATCGAAAGTTTAATACATATTTGATAGGAATGCAGCATTAAATTCATTTTTAGAATAGCTAAAACGATCTAAAGAACCTTGTTGACTCTAACAACTTGATTACTTTCATGCGAAGAAGTAAAATGAAAAACATAGTTTCATGAACATAGTTCATAAAAATAAAATACAATAAAAGTAATTTATAAAATAAATAATTTTAATATATTTTGGTGAAATACGGGCCTACGGGGGTCAGCAACAAGCACCAACAACTGAAACAAGTTCCTCCCCGTCCCCGCCCCATTGATTATTTTCAATGTAAATTTGTACAAATAAATACAAATACAACAATTCAAAAATTGTCGACCAACAACCGGCCAGAGGCCCAGCAAGATTGGTCCAAAATAAATCTAATACATTACCAGTTTCCAATGACCGTCAAGTTTCTTCTTAAAATCTTCTACTCTCTTCAAAAGCACAACATAATCTGGTAAAGCATTCCACTCATTGACAAATCTATTATAAGTAACAGTTATCTTATGCAGTTTCTGAACACAGACTTCTGCCCTATTCCTTTCAAGAAACCCATCATTACTGACTTTGATTGACACGTAATCTTAACGTCAATAATTACAAGACTAAGAACAAACCAGTATAAAGGGATGAAAATTCTCCTCGACAAACTGAGAACTTATATCCCCTGGAATTACTGCACCGATGCCAAACTTACCCCGACCCCAGTTTGTAAACAGTTTATTGCAAAAATTTAATAAAAAAGTTCTTTTCGAAGGATATTCATTGTAACAAAAGTTCCATGGCATGGAGGATTTTTGAAATATTAATTCGCATTATATAATCTTGTTTAAAAAGTTTTTTGACAGGAATTCCTTAATCTATAAACAGTTAAATACTGTGTTAACCCAAATGGAAGTTGTCGTAAACTCATGACCAATAATGTACATCTCTGTTGATCCTAATATAACTGACCCTTTAACACCAAAACATTTTCTTGTGGGTCATAACTGACTTTATTGCCTGAATACGAATGTAAAACTGAATTTCGCGATGGACAATTTTGGTGAAACAGAAACATAGACAAACCATTGCCAAACATTTTTGGAAAAGTTTTTGTAAGGAATATACTTGCAGCAATTGAAAACTGCTATGTGTATTCCGAACCCAATAAAAATACTACTGAATTCAAACTTAACGACATCGTACATATTCACCAAGATAGCCCAAAAAATCGAAGCAACTTGAAATTGAGTAGGATAATTGAGTTATTTCCAGAACGATATTAAAAAATAATATCAACTAGGATTAAGTTAAACAATAAAGAAAAAATAGAAAAGCCAATTCAAGGACTTTACAATTTATAATCTCAGCAGGGTTATCTGTTATGCAATAGCAAACTATTGCATGGGGTCGAAATGTAAAAAAATGGTATTTTTAAAATCTGTATTTTAGTGTTTAATTATATTTAAATATTAGATTTAGTTCAACTTTTTCGTAATAGATGGTATAGACGTCAGTCATCTCTCCAATAAAAGGCACTGATCCCTAATTACGTAACAACTTCTTTGATTCAGAAATAAAATTAATTCTAGCAACTAAGGATGCGTAGTAGAATGCTGCGCAAGAACCGACAATTTATTAAGAATATTAACATAAAAATGTAAAGTCATCAATCTCGGCAAATAAACCGACAACACTTTCTATCAAAGAAATTTTATTGAATGAAAAAGATAGCAGTTTTGGTTAGTGCTACACAACATAATCAGTTAAGAATTTTGAAAATTATGAGTTCTAAGTCTTTAAAAATTAAATATTTTACTTAAATCAAGAAAAATTTTGAATTTAAGTTTGAAATATCACCTCCTCATTTAAACATCAAAACCCAAATACTCTCTGAAGTTTTCAATTCTTAAGAATAAAAGCTAAACAAAGAACAACCTCGCAAAAAGTAATTTTTCTTAATTCTAAACAGATCAATAAAAAATAAAACAGAACAATACATCCTGGGCAGAGTAAATTATTAACAAATTCCCCAGTGCTACACAACACAAAAGATGCAATTCATTATTTCCATTGTGAGAATTCCTCAATATGTCTCCAGTATAACTTAGTTCCACATTACTGGTATGGAGTGAAATAGTTGCAACTCAATCAATAATGGTTTCGGACTAAAATAGGCTTAAAATTATATTTGTTTGGTTTAATGTGGCAGCAGCTCCACGGTCTTGTTTTCACGTTTTTTCCTGGAATTACTTTTGTTTTCGTATTCGAAAATGAGTTTTCTGAGAAAATTTTACTTATTAAATTTTTTAAATGACATTTCTTGATGTGCTGTCGGTTGTTAAAAATAATTTGTTAAAAAGAGTTCGCACAGAAAGAAAAGTTTCTTTTATTCTTCATGTTAAAACAAAAAAGTGAAATTCACGCCTATAAAAGGCCTTTATCGGAACCGTACAAAGATCAAATAATTAATCGATGTAGTTAAAACTGCATCAGTATTAAATTAGATGCTAGAAACGCACATTTTTTACTTTTAATTTCGTATTACTAGACTCCGAATAGAGTGAAAGGTGTTTTCCCACTAAATAGCGAAGATGTTATTTTGGCACGTGAACGAGTGGAAATTACTCATAGACGTGAGTTTAAAAGCTCAGTTTTTTTAAGAGTATATTGTATGGTGACTTGAAAGTAAACTAAAACAACCAATTAAACCGGACATTTTAAATCGAATTAAGGTACTCATGTAAACCACCTATTAAGGGCCAGCATAAGCTAATACATGTTCTTAAAACTTTTAAAATTATCTACCATATACCATTTCAAGTATGGGAATAAATCATACATCACATTTGAAACAAAATTTGAAAACATATATATCCAGTTTCGAAATTTATTATACGAATAGGTTAAACTGGTGTTCGCCATCTGCTGTATATTTTTTAAGCAATTTAAATCTTCCAAAATAATTAGATTTTTAAATCAACTATAAACACATTTTTTTTCTAATGGTATTGTGTTATGTTGACTTAAAAGTACTAAAAAGCAATATTTAAACTGTTTTCAAATCAATGCGAAGTCTTATGACACACTTTAAAGGGCATCAGCGATCACTATAAGCCCATTGATATCATTAAATTCGTTATCGAAATTTATATCATTAAAATCGTTAAAAAAAAAATTCCAGGATTTATAATTTAAACGGATTATAAAGCCACCAAGTCAATAAAAATTAATTTGTTATGAAAGGGCGTTGGTTTACGTTAAATATGTCGCAGCAAAATGTCTTGACCTCGTAAAAGGCGTACCTGACTTGATTTGTCACTCTTTGTTGGAATCATTACTGGAAAGTGCATAGAAGTTATGCAGTTTGTAACCAAAAGCTGGTTTAATTAGTGCGAATTTAATTGAACTAAACCAAACCAATCTTTTTATAATTCATTTGCTAACACTCATTAATAGCATTTTAAAACTTGCTTCCAAAGCAATCTAAATCTATTTTTAAACCATAACAAGGTTTTGACTAAAATATCCAGTTACTACCGTGTCTATCCAACAAGCTAGTATGTTTACTTAGCTTTACCAGATGAGAAATAACTTCGTTACTTTTCTTAGCACTTCCAATTGGTTATTCCCTCGTGTTGCCATCGCAAAAACGAAAATAGTTAATGCGAATATCTAAATTAAGTTCTCCATAACTTACTTACACGATATGTTTTTTCCTATGTTATTCGGTTGCATTGTTTGATAAATGTTCCCGAATAGTGAAATAAGATTACTTATTACTTGGGTTTTAAGTAACGTTTTCGTGCCATAATATTAATCATCCTTGAAAATGGAAAATTGCGTTCGCAAAGCATTATTTTGTATAGGTTTTTATTGTTAAAGGAATTGTGAATAATTAATTGGTATTTCAACAGATCCAAAGCTTTTAGAATGCATCTCAATGTAGCGACGGAATAAAAAAATACATATTAAAACATTTGCCAATATTGTAAATTTTGCATTGAAAAGTTTAGAATGAACCCTCTAAAAACAAACAGTAAACATATCTTATTATGATACGAATCATAATTATTCATCAATAAATCTATCATTACCATATATATTACATTTCTTAATGCCAGAAAATAGACTTTAAAACTCATTAAAGTTGCATTTTTTATCTTAAAAATGTATACATTAATTTTTGTACTTCAAAGTTCAGAAATTAAATAATAAAAATCGATCTATATATAAAAGAATTTTACTATTGTAAAGTGAAAATATTTGGCCAACATGAAACTTAAGTTAATATGTGTACGTTATTTAGTTAAACATCTAACAAATTATATTTACACTTGAAATCGAAATTTCGTCCGTGAAATATCTATACAGAAACAAAAATGGCAAACGGAACAATTATAAGTTGTATGAGTTTTAATATTTTAAACTATTCAAATTTTGTTTATTCATATTTGATGTAGTGAAGAAGTTCATTTCAATTGAAAAAATAAATAAGATTTGTGTTTAAAATTCATCAAGACACAATTTACAATTTCTCATTTAAGGATTTCAAGACAAATTTAGAATTATTGAAATGGAATTTAATATTTTACTCATATGCAGAAAAAATTAATAAAAGCATTTTCATTTGCCTTTGTGTCAGAAAAATATTCATACAAATTTATTAGAGTTTCATTTTTTAATGACTCAGCTCCTATTTTCATTAATTATAAATTCCTAAGAATTCGTAAGTTTAAATTACTTTCCGTATATATATATATTTATCTTACATCTTAAAAATTATTATATATTTGCTACAATTCATAAAGGTAGAACACAGTTTAGTTCATTCAAAATGCAATCATTTTCCTGAAATTTTTTTTATTTATAAAATATGTTTCAAACATTCAATTAAAATTGATAAGTTAAGGTTATTGGAGAGACGCCAACTTAATAAAATTTTATCTAGGTTTTGAAATTATATATTTTTCGTAAAAAATTAATTTACACTGAAATAATATAGATATTTTAAAATATCAATTTCACATTCAATGAAAAATATACAACGATTTTAAAATCACCGGCAGATTTAATAGGAAAAGTAATTGATGTGTCAAATTCAGGCCAAAGAGACGATTGAAGTAGTTTATAATTATTTCGAGGTATATCTTGTGTAAGAAAATATAATGAAGAAGAAAAAAAGGAAACTGAATAAGATTGGGGACCCAAATGTTTAGATAATCTTTTTCCTGAAATATGTGCTCATTATCGGCTAATTGAAAAGCAATTTCAAACACATTTATTCCTCTTTCCGAATTTTTTGTTGTTGCTCGACAAATAGTGTGATAAATGTTTTATTTAATTACACCTACACATATGAAGGATTTGCTTTCCGTTCTTCAAAGTATGAATACAAAATATAGGGTCCATTTCGTTCATTGTCGATTTTGTCCAATTGAATTTACGTTAATCAAAACTCGCCAATTAAAGAATTGGACAATATATCTTGGTTATACTTGGAAGAGTATGAGTGTTTGCAACTACTCTCTTCCTATAACAGAAGGAAGGACGACGTATCAGTCAGATGTCCAAAATTCCACCAAAATTGGAAAACTTGGCCAATATTCAATTAATGTACAATTGGTTTGATATAATATAATATTTATATAAAACTTGCCTTAAAAACTTATTCTAAAACTTGTATTTTACCAAAAATAACTCTCAATAGTTTATTGAAAATATTTACTGTCTTTAACTTTTCCCATTACAAAATTAGATTATTTTTCATTTTTGAAAATTCCGTTAGTACTTCTTTTTTAATAATGATCGGTATGATTGGAAATACCAAATTTCCCAATTAAGCTTAATTTATAAATTGAAATATGTGTAGGCGTATCATAATCTTAAGAATATTTCATTAACTTTTTATACTGTACACTTTAATTACACGCTTACACATAAGTCCAAAACTTTTGAAAAATATTTAATTAATATTAATCAATACAACATACTTTATTACAAGCATCTTACTTGGTATTAACGTAGCCTTAGTATTTCCTAAAAATTATATTAAGCAATTGTTGCTGAAGTGTAAAAACTAGCAAACTTTGCATTTTCTTGATGCTTTTGAGTGGTCGGTAAGCAATTATCAATAAACTTATATCACTTAATTGAACTTTTAATTTCACTCAGTTTATCCCACACATACAGAGAAGGGTGGTTCGAAAAATCTTCGTATCAATTTCATATAGGACTCAAAAGTTGCGTATTTATATGATCATTAACTGAGAAAATAAAATATTAATGTTACAAATATAATTGAAATTCAGAAAAAATGGAATAAAACGACCCTGCTGGAATCTTAGGAATTTATTAGAACTGTTTCATTTAAAGTTTATGCTAAAACTGCATGTTACTTTTAAAAAAAGCAAGTATGATATTTAGACATTTAAATACCTAAACTAAAATTATATCTTACGTTAGAAAAACTTATAATCTAACAGAAACATAATCAAATAAACATTTTCATTTTCCGTATAAATCCCTATAAATAATCTAATCTCCTACATTTCCCAAGGAGAGAAAAAAAATAAGAAACGAATTTCACCAACTTGTTTGCGGTGCCTCGAAAAACTTCGCGAACATTTATTAAAAAGAGCAAAAACTTTATATCTCTAAAAGAATCTTTCGGAAAGATAGAACATTTTTTTGTATATCTATCCAGGAATAAATTAGCATCAGATGCGTTGAAGCACCTCAAGCGCAAACAGCGATCTTTTCTTCGATATAATCTCAGATCTGGCCTTCCAGAACTACTGCGTATCAGAATAATAATCTCTGGAGATATTATAGAGTTTATTGAAGACTCCTAGACAAGATGGCGGACTTTTTTGCGTTTTATGTTCATCGGTAGAATAAGAAGTGGAGTCGATGTTAAAGTTTATGTTTTGTTATTATTGTTTTTTTACATTTTTATAAGAGTGGAGTTGATCCTTTAATCTCGATATTGATGAGGTATTTATTTTTGCTGAGAACGAAACTAAAACTTTCTATTGTTCTGTTGTTTTGGTAAATGGAAATATAACGAAAACAATGTGATTGGAAGAGCGATTTTATTGGACTAATCTTTGAAAAAAGTGAATTTTCTGAGAAATGTTATTTTTTAAGAAATATATTAATGGTTGATTCCACAAAAATGCGCCATAGACATCATTTTTTAAATTCTAACTAAATTATTATTTTTTTTCGTTCCAAGGGATAGAAAATAAGTCAAATTTTATGAAAATAGCAAGATAGAATAATATAAATTCATAAATAATTTTTAATTTATTTTTTACAGTTAATAATTGTGAGCTAATTTTGAAACTGAAAATCTTTTATTTTTACCTGTAGTTTGATGTCCTTGAAAGTATTTAAATACTAATATATTTTTAAAAACAAAATTATTTTTTTAAAGAATAGATCATTCTATACATAATAACACAAAAAAATTATTGAAAACCTTTTTATTATTTAGCTATTTCCCACGAACTTAGTTTTAGTCTCCATGCCATGTCTGTCACGAAAAACATGGAATTTTTTTTTATTTTAAACAAAATCTGCTGGGTAAAAATTATTGACACTTTACTTTATCTTTTTATATCTCAAAGTAAACAGTTCGTAAAAAAAAATCGAAAAATAAATTAAAAATTTGAGTGAAATAGAGAACATCAAACTTTGTCATGTCTGTCTCATGTGTCATGTCTGTCTCATTTGTCATGTCTGTCACGTTTGTCATGTCTGTCTCATTTATCATATCTGTCACGTTTGTCATGTCTGTCACAATTTGTTTTCCATTGCCATAATCCACATAATTAATCTTTTCATGGTCACTATGACATGTGTATTGTGTAACACATATTCTTAAAGCATTAAATAAAGCACTTTATTGAGTTGAGTTGTAAAGAAATGCTGTTGCCATCTACACTAAGTTAAATAATAAGAAGAGGAAGCTGTAGTTCGAAAAAAAAGAGGGACTTTAAAATGATGTTTTAACTTTACTGAAGAAACAGCTTCTAAACTTCTTGTGCCATGTGAAACATATACAATCGATAGTTTTCCCTAATTTAGAGCAAATTTTGCCTATCGGGAAACTTCCGATACAAACTGACTTCAGCAAGAACTATTCCCATATTAAACAAGATAAAATTCAGTCTGTGCTTTGGCAGAATACTTCCTCTGTCATGTATACTAAAATGGTATATTATTTTGATAGTGATTATGCTGTTATTGTGATCAGCAACTTAGTAATTACAAAAATGTAGGGCAATTAAAAAAAACTTTCTATGAATTAAACTATAGTTTTAGGTAGATGACATCATTGAATAAGATATTAAGTGTAAAATACTGTGGTGAAATACTCGTGCTTCTGTGTTGGATCATTAATAAAAAAATAACACTGTGTGGGGTCTAATGGGACAGAAACTGTGGGGTCAAATGGGACACAAATTAAACTTGGTTTTTGATGCTTCTCTTGAAGAATCTATATAAATCTCTAATATTTTAGTCAGTCAAGTTGCCAAAAACTTTTTTAAACTTTAATTTTAAACTTTTTGAACTGTTTTCGTCGTATAATAAGTGAAAGTTCAAGTGGCTTTATTGGTGACATTTTTCCATCTGCAATTTCATTAATTACATCTGAACAGAGCTTGGTGAAGATAAATAATTTGTTCTTGGTAACATTTTCTAGAAAGAAAACTATTCTTTATTACGTTGGATTGATTTCTGAAATAGAAAGTGATTAACTCCGTGTAAGCTATTTGAAGATAAAGACGGTCTTTTTAAATTCACGTAACCTGAAAAAGAAGACAAGTTTGGGATAAATTTTAGAAGATACAAACACAAACTATCCTTACTACAAACTACACAAACTATAATTTCCAGGGATTCAACAAAAATTATGGGAGCATCTTCGATTTTGAGTTTTAACTTTGATATTTTACCTTTCAATGGGAATAAATTGTTTTTAAAAAAAATAAATTTTCATTATGTATACATTATATAAATGGTGTTTGCTTTAAAATTTTATTTTCATATCAATTTCTGATTAATTTCCCCTTTTTTTAATTTAATTTTAATTAAGGCAAAATTTATTAGGCCCTGAACCCTGACTCAATAGACCCCCCCCCCCCCACATATGGGGGTAATGGGACATTTGCATGCTTGTTAAAAATGCTCAGCAACTAAAATATGTCAATGTTTTAACATCTGTCAAATGACTTTTTAAGTAAACGAGTGTTAAGTTTATGATCTCTTGTAAAAAAGAAATTAAAAGTTCTTGTATTTTTGCTGAAATACAGAGGTTAATAAAAATGTGTCCCAATCGCCCCAATTTCCCCTATTTAAAATAATTTAATTGCAGTTTATTCATTCAGATGAGTTGATATTTTTGTACCTGAATATAATAGTCATTTTGTAGTTCATTTTTACAAAAGGTATGGCAAATACTTTTACATATATTTTTTATTTATTTTTTATAATTATTAATAATATTCAAAGAAGTAAGTGTTAAATGCATATAAATTCATGTCTTGAATTTCAATTAGTAAAAAAATGACGGTATTTCAACATATTGTTTTTTACCTCCGTCAGCATGCTTAAATCTCTGTAAAAAAAGGTATGGTGCAATGTGTATCATCTCACCAATAGAGGGCGCTACGGCGCTAGTTATGTAACTTCGCCCACGATTGAATCATAAATAAATTTGTCTTGAACCAAAAAGGATGCTTGATTTTTGCTGAGCATCCACCGTCACTAATTATTTATATTTACACTTCAAAACGTAAAATCTAACCTTAACTTCATTCAAATAAATGTTTCTGCTTTAAGGACGGCAATTAAAATCAAAATAAAAATTACAATTTCTAAATATTAAAAATAAAAAAACACATGGGTGTCAAGACAGCGAATAATAACAATTTACAGAGATCATCACCTAACAAAATACCAAACAAACGCAGAACTGTAACCTGTCATACCAAAAGGAAACATTCCAAACACAAAGACACTTCTAATCTAATCACTTCCCATCCAAAAAAGAAGTCTATCATTCCGTGTTATCTACGATCCCAGGTCTTCCCACTCAAGAATTCCATTTCCCCCTGGTTATATCTTCAATCCCGGAGACTCCCCAAGAATCCCCGCTGGCTAATTCAAACCCACTATTAGGAAAACCATTCCCTTCCTATACAAGGTGATCTAAAAATAACGGTATATGTTTATTAGTTTGTAATATTAAACGAATATTGTTATTTTTGGATCACCATGCATGTAACCACATAAGTAGTAAACACGTCTTGTATTTTAGATGTTAAACGTTTGCCTCTGGAGATGCTTATTACATATGTGGATAAAAGTACGAGGGCTGTTTTTTAACCTCCGGTGGGCTGTAACAAAAAGACGGGTCAAAATAAAATAAAAAAGTTTTTTTGCCAAAAGTAATGTACAATACTGCTTATTTCTCCACATAATAACCTTGACGATTAAAGCATTTAAAATATCTGTAAACAAGCTATCAAATACCCTCTTCATAAAATGTAGCCGCCAATGATTTTAAGGAAGTTGTGACGGTTTCTTTGAGCTCCACGTCAATTTGGAAGTGCTACAATCCAAGCCACTATGCTAATCTATAATTCACTTATGGTAAACCTTCGAGTTTCCCTAAACACTTTGTCAACTCGCTGAACAATGCTGTCTGTATAGCGACAGACTTGCTTCCTTGGTCCCCTTCTTCCTGAAAATCAGTTCGGCCACCTTTACATTTTCAACAGCATTCACGAACAACGCCATCACTCATAAAGGTGTCTCCATGCATTATATTCATTCTACGATGAATTCCTGTTGCACTGTTCCCTTCTGCCTGCGAGAAACGAATAACAGCTCTCAATTCTCAATTGGCGGCTACATTTTATGAAGAGGGTATTTTAAAGCTGCAGTATGTGGAGAAATAAACAGTATTATACATTACGTTTGGTAAAAAAATCTTTTTTTGTATTTTGGAACCCGTCTTTTTGTTATAGCCCATCGGAGGTTGAAAAAAACAGCTCTCGTAATATGCCAGTTTGAATGTCGTCAACTTTCAAAACCAAAACCACAAGTGTCCTAGACAAGTTTGATCTGTGAAAATTTTGCTAGCCACCGTATTAGATTTCATTCCGAATGTCATGTCAATCGAACCTAAAACTAAACACATAAGATATTCGATCATGTGAATTTTAAGGAAGCTACAGTTAATGTTATAAGCACTTTAGATTTTTTTTCATTGTAACTATGAGCAATAAATTTCTGTTTGCGTACGTATTGGCTAATTTTTACTAAGCGACAGTAAAATGAACCTGCTACCAATAGATGATTCGAACCGGGTGAAATGGAGATTGTTTGTAGGATAGAAGACAATGACTCAGCTGTGGCGTCACCGTAGGCGTGGCCGTTCCAGATTTCCATTGTTTGAAGACAATTCCAAGCGGATACAATCATCCATCTCACGGCAGGATTCAATCCAAAAAGCATCTTGATACTAGGACCAGTTAGGTATTATTCTAACTCCTTGGTCATCGCCGATTTAAGTGGAGTACTTTTAAACCCTTTGAACCCCAGAGTGTGATCTGCCTCCATCCACCTTAGCAACCAGGAACTTCTTGAACTGCGTCCAAGCCCGAGATTTAAGCGACATGTGACTGCTAACGGCCTGTGTACCCGGGTTAATCATGCGTCAAATTGCCCCATTCCCGGATAATGTCCGGCAGCCGGATAGTATCGGGGAAGCTCTTTCGGTATATCTGCTCGGATAGTCGAGCATCAATCGGGTTTTGTTGTGACCGCAGGGGCAAAGAAGAAGAAAGCTGTGGTCAGGAAATCAATGTGATCGAAAGAAGTATCGGTATCAATATACGGAGTGGGGATTCTTATTATCCGGACTAAATGCAAGAGAAGTTAAGGACGGTTAAGTGGATGTTTAGTAAGACTGATAAAGGTGTTTCTCAAGCAATATATAAAGTTTACATATTGAGATAATCTTTGCTTAAACCCTTTTTTTTTCTTGATGGGAAAATTTTTTGCCCAGTGTTTGGTTTATACGGAGTGGGGATTCTTATTATCCGGACTAAATGCAAGAGAAGTTAAGGACGGTTAAGTGGATGTTTAGTAAGACTGATGAAGGTGTTTCTCAAGTAATATATAAAATTTACATATTGAGATAATCTTTGCTTAAACCTTTTTTTTTCTATGGATGATTTCTTTTGAAATAATGTCACAATAGAGAACAAAATATGTAAAAGTTATTTGAGGTTATTTGCTGCCCCTTATTTTCACAATCTGACACAGAGTTTAAATTTTTCGTAATCCGGTTCGTTAAAAACTTGGTTACGCTCAAGTGCTTAATCAAATATATTAAATATTAATTTTGTGAAGTCAAAAGTATATAATCAATTAGGACACCGTTCCAGGGAAAACTTTAGATGCATTTTTAAAATTGATCATAACTTGTATGTATACCTTTGAATGCAGTCTATTAAACTTAATAAAAACATTTAAATTACTTAATAATAGTTATATTTAATAGGACATTAAATGCACATGTTTTATGGAGGTCTTGCGTAGAATGTAACAAGCATTGATTCTCCCAAAAAAAATATAATGCCACTGCATGCAAAAAATTAAAAATCTGTACAAAATATTGAAAAAAGGAACTTTGAAACAAACTGAGTGATTAAAATATTCAATATAAAAAAAATTCCTTTAAAACGACATTCACTAAAATAATAATAAAAAAACATCGAAAAAGCAATTGAAAACTTTCTACATAACTAAAATAGAGTGTATTATCAAAATTTAAATTTCGTGTTTTTATCAGTTGTTTTTAAAGAATATAATATAAAAAAAATTATGTGAATAAAAAATGTCGATACTTTTAAAAGGCAATGCATTTTTTATTTCTTAATATTCCAACCTTTCCTGATAAATTTTAAATTGAGTTTCTAACGCAAAATTACTCTTCTGATTGAATAGGCTTTCATAAAAAACGAAATCTGCAATATATATTCTATCATCTTAATTACAAAAAACTCTCAACGGTAAAAATGATATTTAATGAAAATATATATCAATTTCAAGAGAAGCATTTTTTGTGTAATAAAAATTATAATCTAGATGTTGGAAAAATATATTATTAAAACGGTTCACAACTTTTTTCCCTTCCAAATGGATTCTTTATTAGAAATATGCAAAAGAGACGAGAATTTATTTCAATTAAATTTATTCTAATTAAAAATTCTTATAATTTATTCTTAAAATAACTAAATGGACCATTTTAACAACCCTAAAATTTTCGTTATAATCATAATAATTTCAATACAGACAGCCAGTTTTAGTTTATAAAATATATTTTCTAATGCAAAAGGTGTTCATTTTCAAATTGAATATTTTAGATTAATATTTTAAATTTTGAACCTAGTAAGTTTTCTAATAAAATATATTGCTTCAAAACTAGTTGAATGTAATACTTGTTTAAAATATAAATAATTTTATGTTTTACTCTAAAATTGGATATTTCTTGTTAAATTGAAAATATCATTATTTTGCAAATATTAAAAAACTATTTTTTCTTTCCTTTAATAGGGTCACCTTTCGTTTATTTATGAGTTTTATTAGTAAGTATTTGTTTTCAACTAATAACTGACAAGAAAAATGCATTTATATTTATCTCCGAAGCCATGGTTTCATAATACATAAAATTTCAAAATATTAATCCAATCTTTTTACCTATTTAATGTACATTAAAATTGATTGCATTTAAAGGGACTCTGTAATTAAAATGTTTTTTCTTGAAATTGAGATTGACAAAAATTTGTTTTAATAAATATGTGTAAAATGGTCTGAAACAGATTTTGTGCATAAAAAAACTTTTTTTAAATATAGTTTTTTAATTATATCCTACGTTAAAAATTTTATGCATATTTTGAAACCTTCTTCTACTTCGGATTTATTTAATGAATTTTTTGCAAGCGTTATTGAAACATTCTTAATAATTTAAGGGATCTAAGTTTTTAAGCGAGGCGGAGGGGGGGGGGAGGGGGTAGGGACATATATGGGTCATTCTCAAAAAATGTTAAAATTCCAACTTCCAATGTGAAAAAGTAAAGTTGGGTTTTATTAAAAATATTTGTTACTATTACATTAAGAATTCACCTCTCTAATGAAACTCCATAAAATCTGCAAATTTTTTTAATAATTTATGCCTTAATTCAAATTTTTCACTTACCGCAAATCTGTTATACCGAGAATAAGGAAAGGGACGTGATAAAATATACGTACAGACACCACACTCGTGAAATTACCTCGTGAATTCCTCGTGAATTACTCGTGAAATTACTCGTGCCATTACCATATTTTAGTTTCTGAGCATTTAAAACAAACATGCAATTGTTTTCGGGGTCTAATAGGACAAGGTGCAGGGCTAATTAGACATGGTAAATGTTGCCCTAATTTTTAAAAAATGTAAAAAAGAATCAGAAAATGACCTGAAAATAAAATTTTAAAGCCAACACCATTTACATAATGTATACATAATGAAATTTTATTTTTTTAAACAATTATTTCCCATTGAAAGGTGAAATATCAAAGTTAAAACTCAAAATAGAAGATGCTTCCATAATTTCTGTTGAATCACTGGAAAGGATAGTTTTGTAACTAAATCTTCTAAAATTTATCCCATACTTGCCCTCGTTTTCAGCGTATGTGAATTAAAAAAGACCGTCTATATCTTCAAATAGCTTACCCGCAGTTCCCGCATACATGCAGTTCATCTATTTCAGATATCAATCCAACGTAATAAAGAATAGTTTGCTTTGTAGCAAAATTTTACCAACAACATATCATTTGTCTTCACCAAGCTCTGTTCAGATCTAATTAATGAAATTGCAGGTGGAAAAATATGTCATCAATAAAGCTACTTGAATTTTCACTTATTATACAACGAAAAAAGTTCTTAAGTTCAAAATTAAAGTTTAAAAAAGTTTTTGGCAACTTAACTGAATAAGATATTAGGGACTTATATGGGTCATTATCAAAAAATGTTACAATTCCAACTTCCAATGTTAAAAAAATAAAGTTGGTTTTTATTTAAAATATTTGTTACTATTACATTAAGAATTCTTCTCTCTAATGAAACTCCACAAAATCTGTAAATTTTTTTAATAATTTATGCCTTTATTCAAATTTTTCACTTACCGCAAAGCTGTTATACCGCGAGTAAGGAAGCGGACGTGATAAAATGTACGTTCAGACACCACACTCGAATTGCTCTTTCAACTACAAATTTTCTACAGTATAAATATTTTGATAGCAGTGCTCCTGAATTCTTAGTTTGAACTAAGGTTAACGACAACGCTTCTTATTGGATGGTTCTTTGCAACGGGATCCTTTGCAGGGTGGAACTAATTGGTTTAGTTTTTTTTTTTTTAAACGAATGTAGTTATAGCAGTTTAAGATGTGGTCTAATTTTACATCCGTAATATTAACTTAAAATTAATATTTGTGTTTTTCATTCTATAAAAAAGAAAATACGGCAGTGACAACGGGAAAAGGCAAACGACTTTTTTTCCTCTTTTTTATAGCAAAATGAATTGTTCCATTGGTGGTACTTATTTCAGCAAAAAACTTTTTTTCTTTGCATTTTTTGTCGTGAAATTTTGGTAACAGAGTCAACAAAACAAAATTCTTCGATTCTATGGGACACAATATATTAAGCTACAAAAGAAAACTTTTTTTTAAAATTAAGTGGTGGTTAAAAGCTTATTTGATTGCCAAGATACATGTTAATCAATATAAGCATCAATAATTACGAAATATTTATTTTAAGTTACAATTATATTCTCTTGTTCTTTAATTTTTCGTCATGAAATACGTGAATTTTACCGACTATGCTCCTTTAAATGAAGTCTCCAACTTTTGTTTTAGTATTTTTATATTTTTAAAATATTGGTACAATAACTTAAAAGTTCGTTCTTTTCTGTAGTCCAAGTGAAAATTCCGTAACAATAAAATTAAAAATACTATAAACAATGAAAGCTGTGGGACACCATTTTGTAAAATTTTTTGAGAATGACCCATATATTCCGGCTTGTGTGCTTGATCAGAGACCCGGCTTATGACGCCTTCGTCTAGTAAGACAAACACTTACTGTCACCAGAGAAAGGGATATACACCCAGGGCGAAGGCGGGAAACGAACCCGTACCCGTTACAGCGCACAGACTGCTAGCGTAATGGTCCAATCCACTCGGCCATCCGGGCCCTGAAACGAGGCACAGTTATGAAAAAAATATTTTAGTAAGTAAACACTTGAATTTAATAAAAAATGCAAATTTCAAACTTTTTATTTTATTAAAAATATTAAATATCTTCACTATTCCATCCCTAATTATATTCAATATAAAGTACGTGTAGGTTTCTAAGTTTTACAAAATGAGTACAATCATTTAAAAGAATTAGATGTTAGTGCAACATTCGATGAGAAGTAGAAAGAAAATTGCTGTTTGTGTAAAAAATATTTTTCCGATTGTTTTGAAACACACACTAAAGGGTTTAAATAGTATTTTATAACATCAGAAAAATTTCGATATTTTCATCGATTTTGGGGTGCAAATTCTCCTCACATTTTAAAACAGTTCAAAATGACAGTTCAACACAAGTTTTAGTATTGGATTTTCAAAGAAACCTATTTCTGAAATATGAACAAAAAGATACTTTTTCCAAAACAAAGGACTTCTATTATAATAGTTCTGTACTGGACTTTTAGCTTCCACACTACGTTTAAAACCTAAAAAGTGGAAGGTTTTATAATCGTTCAGTCCGTCTGTCTGTCCGTCTGTCCGTCCGTCCGTCACCCACTTTCACAGAAAGAACCACAAGTCCCACATACAAGTGGGATCATTTTGAAGCAAAAACTCAGATTAGGCTACATTCCAAATTTCATTAAAAAATTTAAAACAGAAGTTTATTTAAAATTCAAATAACTAAAAATTTAATCTACATTTAAATAACATGCAAATTCCATTTTTATTCAACATTTTCACTGTTGCCATTTCGTTAAACATACGAGAAACTTTATATAAAATAAAAATAAAAACTTTTGAAAGAATATTTATTTATGTGATATAATTCAGTTTGGATTGTTGTAATATCACATTAGAATTCTTTTTATGGTTCATTATATATGTATGAAGAAAGATGCATAGAGAATTCTAGCTTGGCATGAAAAAAATATGCAAAGTTTCGCTTTTATTTTTGAAGCCTCAATTGTACTAATTATATATATTTTTTTAACTGTAAATTAATTTGACAAACGATAAATAAGTTAATTTTCGAAAAAAATGTAAATGGGAAATTGTGGCGACACAAAAATATTTATTAAAAATGATTACATCATTCTTCTTCGAACTTCAAACAAATTTAGCAAACGATAAAGTCGAATTATTAAATCTGAGAAAAAAGATTAATAAAAAAAGTTAATTTTGGCGTTTAAAAGCTTGAATTACAAATAGCTAAAGGCCCTGTTTGTTATTAGAATTAAATCACCATTTCCCTTCGCAACAATCGCCCGAGAAACTTAATTCTTTTAGACAATAAATTAAAATAAATTTAATTTTGCCATCGATTAGTTTGAAATGACGTCAAATATATTTCACTACGAGATTCTTTGTATGTGGATATGAAATATTTTCATTCTATTTAAAAGCGAGGAATATTACATATTTATTCTTTGAAATATAAATTAATTTTTGCAAACGATAAGTAGCAATTATTGAATTTTCGAAATAAAATAAATAAAACTAGCCAAATTTAGCATCTAAATGTTTAATATAGAATTAATGCTGTGTTTGGTGCCTTTTTACCTGTTTAACACAACTTTTGTGTGGAAGCGGGTTAAGTGGCAGATTCTGTTACAAACCTACTTGTTATTGAAATACAGTTACTTATTTTTTATATAGAAATATACACGTTCTCTGTATTTTGTTTGACAGATTTAACCAAAAATGCTTTCGAAACAAGTTCATCTTTAGTAAAGAAAATAATAATTTTGGTAAGTGAATAGGCGCTTGGCATTGAAAATCTTTGTGTTGAGGCTAGACACTCCTAAAATAGTCAATAACAAAGTTTTATAATAAACTTATTTTAGTAGGATTCGAAGTTTTCAGTTCAATTGTCAATCATGTAATTCATATGAAAGATATAGTTGCAAAACTCATATTTCTTAAAACTATTTCTTGATATATGTTCTGGTTCGATCATTTGTAATGATAAGGATTATAACTCATTTTTTTCTTCAATAAGGGGGTTAGTAGCCCAGTTGGTATAGCGTTGGACACGCTATCAACCCAGGTCGGATCGCAAGCGTCAGGAGCTGGTTCGATACCGGTGACAGTCACTGTTTTCCTATTCAAGACAATATGCAGCCAAAATCCAACCAAAATACCCGAGTATTCTGGGATATACATTCCCGTTTAATCTGTGGAGTCCAAAGTCCCGACAACGTTAGCGTGCAATGTCGATAGAAGTTCCGTTGGGTGCTATTTCAGGTGTCGACCTCGTAATCTAAAACCGGTTCTAAATCCCGAGGTTCAATTGGATGTGTTAACATTTTCGCTACGCAGGATTTTTGTTTCGCGTAATGTGTGATAGGAATATCATTATCGAATCCTTAGTTGTACGGCCGAATGGGTCGTTTTAAAAAAAGAAAGGGTTAATGCTCCTAAACGGTTAAATTACCAAATTATCCTATAAAAATTAGTTTCGGTGTGTTTAAGAAGAAAAGTAGTGTCCTTAAAAGGTGGACTTGGTTCCTTATAGCTCCAGAGCACTCATATAATGTAACCAAATCAAAAGTATTAATTTCTGGACAAATGAGTACTTTTAATCCATTCCAAGTTGCACGCCTAAGAGCTTAAATTATTTTCGAAGTAATAGTCTGCTTCTATTTTTTTCCTTCAAAGAATCCACTGAGCTTCAAAAAGCCTTTTCGGATCACATTAAAATTTTATTATACGTAGGCGCTATTTTCACGGCTGCCTAGTTTTCCTATGCTACATATATTGCTTACTTTTAGTATTTCTTTAATTATATCTATATCACTACTTCAAAAACCGCATGAGTTCAAAATACTAATAAACTGGGATGTCTAAAAAAACGTATTAAAAATTATGCATTTTTTAAAGTAATCTTTTTTATATGCAACTAAATAAAAAAGTATGCTACCATGAAAATATACAATTCCTTTTCGGAATATTTTACCTTTTTTTTCCTATGTATTCTGTTTTTATACATATAAATTCAAGACCCACCCTGGCTTCAAGAATTATAGCTTCAAAGGGAATGCTTGGATAGACTTTTGCTTATTCGAAACAAACTTTTTGGAGAAAAATATTTTAGAAACATTCATGAAACAGAAGAAATATTCACAACTCTTCATGGAACCAGGAACAAAAGTTTTATATCCAGGGCACTTCAAAATGGAGAAAGCATAAGCAAATAAATAAAGTCTTGCACCCTTTGATATGTCACTGGACGCTATTGTTTCTATGAAAGTGTACCCCGGACTTCTACAAAGCATCTCCAAATAGAAAATATCAGTAAAAATGTGGAATTCTACTATGGACTATCATTTTGGAAACAAATACAGTGTCAAGGTTCTTTCAGAGGAATTGTTGTCTTTTGTATGTGTTGATAAACGAAATAATCTGACCAAGAAATATTTGACGAGACCTTTAATGACAAACACGAACAAACAGCAACATATAATTTGGAACAAATTACGTTTAACAAAATAATTAAATGTCTTAAGTAACTTAAAGATGAACAGCACTTTCGTTACCGCAAGATACTAAATTCTACTTGCAAAACGAAAAATCAAAACATAAGCTCTCGAAAACAGTCATTGCCACATGTCTTAACTAAACTTTACCGTTTCTGAAGAGTATGCGTTATATTTAGAGTAATGTTTGATGTTTGCTTAAATACCAAATAAATTATTACTTATCATTCAAAATGGGTTTGGAATATTAGTAAAAGTATAAATGGATTAATGTAACAGCAATCCGTAACTATATTTTAAATTTTAGAACAGATGGCATGGACGACGCTTGAATTAGTAAAACAAACTTTAAAAAATGGTATATTTGAAATGTATTGAAATAAAAAAAAAGAAACTAGTTATTTCCCTTCAGTTGGCGTTGCTTTTTTAGTACGCAAAATTCAAAAGTAGCTAATCAATAAAATAACATAGTTTCACCTGTTTATATAATAGTTCTTATAACCCCAAAGTTATCGATAATAAAAACAAATATTATGAGACAAAAAATCTACGATGTAGCGGTTACTATATCGTACGGTTTATCTCCACAAAAACAGGATAGTTTTCTCGATTAAAAAGGTAGTTTTCACTGCAAAGAACAGAACAAAATAAAAACTTGACAAATATTCACATTCTTCCCCTTCCTTAACCGGAATAAGATACGATCTATCCTAGTTCAATAAACAACACCTATTTTCTGCATTTTTTACTACTGTAGGTACTATGGGATCCCTTAGTAGGACATAGCCGTTGCAATGATGAATCTAACGACGGTATTTGGAAGAGATATGCTGAGCCTGAATTTGGATTTACTTCAGAAGCGACACTTTTAAGATATACGAAAGAGATCTAAGACGTGCTTATGGAGAAGAAGCTTCATCGTTTCGTCTTAAGTGTTGTCGCTGCGTTATCCTCAGGAAAAATGTGCTGGAGGAATTTTGTTCCTATTCCAATCTTTCTGGATTGCCGGAGCGGTGCATCATTTGACAGAGTTGTATCCGGTGCAAAGGGAATTTGAACGTGTAGGTCTTCCGGTTGCAAATTTGTTCAAATTGATCAGAAATTTATGTATCCAATTAAACCATCTTAATTTATAATCCTAGTTGATTGACGAAATTCAAGAAAAGTATCGTGCACAACTTCGCTTCACAACGTTAAGGATGAGGATACTTTTGGAAATAGAAATTTTAAAATATTACTCATGAGAATGGGAAAATACGTGAACTAAAACTTCCCGTAACATTACTAGATTAAAAAAATAGGACACACCAAACAAACTTTTAAAGTAATAACGACACAAAAATAATCACATAGTTCTAACATATAACATAATAAACACTCTCTAATAATAACATACAACTATTAAACCAAGGAATATCAAAAATTTGCATTGCAAAGTGTTTAACATGCAAACATTAAATAAAAATATTATTTAGTTGCGTAGCTCAATTTTCTGATCTCTTTCTTTTTCTTTTATTTCGTCATCGGGTCCAATGCTGACTTGACCATTTTTGGAAGCTAGAAATCTTATAGATGCTGAATATACGTGGAAGAGGGCGTATTTCAGTTGTACGATAAGTCGCTTTTCAGCTTACAGTGTGATTTTTTGAGTCATTGAATGATATTGTTCATTTTAAATTATTGCTACTTAAAAATGATGTCTTATAATTTGTTTTTAATGGTTTTGATTTAAATTAAACACCATGAATTAGGGGAGACCGGGGCAATTTTTTTCACGTTTTCTTCTTTTTGATTGTATATTTTTTAATTTTATTTATTTTGAAGAAAGTAAGATATCAATTTTTTCCTCACATAGTTATCTACAACTTCGAATTGCTACTTTTCTAAAACGTAAATACACTTTTCGGCAGCGAGTAGTTAAATGCAAGCTCGTTGAGCTGGAAAACGTGCCCCGTATACGGGGCTCGTTTTCCCAGACTGCCAAAAATGGATGGGGCATATTTTCCAACTATTATTGAAAAAATTTAACACATTTAAAAAATATATTTTTTGTTTTTTTATGTGCATTTTATTGTAAACTAAAATATCCCAAAGGATTATACCCAGAATATAGGTATAATTGTAAACTCAATAATAGCCTGTTTACTATACCAAATTGTTATATAAAGGTCATTATCACCTGGATCACTTTGAAATCAAGCAAATTTCGTAACTTCACCTTTTGTGTAGCTATAGTTTGATGCTCTTTTCTAAGGGTTTTCTAAATGTCTAAAGTATTGATAAAGAATACAAAAAAATTCGTATCGCATGCAAAGTTTGCTGAGATTGCTTCTATTTTTTCTTAGCCAGCCAATTTGTTCCAAAGTTTTGGGTGTAACATGACGTATTGATATTTTATTATGCAATTATTCACGATCTATCGGGAATATTTAAGTTATTGGATGCTTTTACACTACTAAATCCATTCTTGACAGGTATTAGAGCCACGTATATCGCTTCAGAATGGTACAATTTCTGTCAGCTTTCCTTTTATTACTATGTATGATTATTGAACTTATTGTATGATTATATTATTTGGTTATACATTAAGGGGACGCGGTACCCAAAAAATTAAATCCAGTATTTTTATCGCTAGCATTCAAATTAAACTATTTTTACAACGAACTAACATTCAATAAACATATGTTTCAATATTTATTATTTTTTCGTATAAGTTTTTTTTTAATTTAAAAATTAAAACATTTTAACGTTTTTTTCAAAATTCTACTCCTCCTACAATTTAAAGAATTTTTTAATGTATTTTTTTGCAAAATGTTCCCACAACATCTATAATAATAAAAGAAAGAGTCTGTCTGTCTGTGTGTGTGTGTGTCTGTTATCGGATCGTAAAAGACCTACTTATACTGCCCACAGGAATTCGAAATTTTAAAGATAGATTCCCTTTAATACTAACGTGTGCACCTGAGGCTTAGTTTTTTCATATTTGTTCCATTTTTAGAGAAAATTCGAATTTTCTGAAAAAAATACACCACTTTCGCTCAAATCCGATCATTTTTTCTCTTTCCTGATGCCAACGGCTGAAAAAATTAAATAAAACTTTTAACAAAAACATTTAAAATTCAAAATGTTCATTTTATTCTTTTGCCATTACTTTCAGAAACTAAATTCATTATTTGAAAAATAATTGACATGTTTCAAGTGACGTAATTCCACCAGTCTTCATTCCCGGATTTCATTATGGGTTTATTTGATGTTTTTTTTTCATTGATTTTTCTGTTGACTGCATGTATGCATATTTAAGCAATAAATGTATAGTTAAGCTATTACTGAACTATGATGGTTAATAAAGGCCATCGCACTAGAGCTATTAGTGTTTTATGTCTTTATTTTTTTGCCAAATACGTTGCCAAACTCGCCAAATTATTAACTAAAATTCGCCAAATAGGCAATTTCTTTTATAAATAATTTATAAGCTGGTCGGTTGTTCGAAGGTCAATGTGTTAGAGCTGTATAATGGGTGTGGGTAGCTATATCTATTTTCTCGCCAAATTATCTCCCAAAACGCGCCAAATGAGCTAAAAGGTTTTATGTATTTATGAGGGAATTGTGATGACATTTATGAGTGCATTTTATAGCGTATTTTTCATTTTGGAATTTTAAGGCAATGAAACGGGATTTTATAATTTATAACGAGCGGAAACAATAATAAGTTTATGATCCTATAACAGGTTATATGGTACACATATTTGGAATCTATTTGATATTTTTTTATTCCGTGCGAAGAACGGGTATAAATTTGCTAGTCTCTTAATAAAAATTGGTATGGATATTGAGCTAACAATTAAACAAGAACAGTTAGGTAGCTTTATGTATAAAAATTGCCCAAAAATAATATTTTTTGTTAATTTTAAACTTCACCATTTTTTTAAAAAAATAACTATTTACACTAGACCTTATCCCATACCAAGTTTTGTTAATGGTATATGCCTCAATACAGGAAAAAAATTCTGGAGCTCTACATTAATTTACCTAAAAGCCTTAGGGTTTTAACCATTCACAAGCCGAAACAATTAAAAATTCAAAAAATCGACATAAAATTTTAAAAACCATTTTACCAAACCACTATATCATTTTATATAATCCTCTACCATTATAAAAGATTCCTTCTTTTTTGCAATATCCTTAGCTCACAGCATTCGAGAGTGTTTAATTATTTTCTGGGCAGCCCTAAAGTTTGGGTACCGCGTCCCCTTAAAGAATAACTGCATTTTTGGAATATTATGAAGGTTGGAGCCCGTTTATACACAAGACATTTTTGGAATTCCTGCCATGTTAAATTTTGGAAAATCTGCCCCATCGCCATATTTTGACTATAATAGTGCCTTGACGATTAAGTTATTTTGAAAACAAATACATGTTTAAGTAAAGGTAGAAACCACCTTTTTGTTGTAAGCAATCATAAAACTGTTAAATAAACGTACGTTTCTTTTAGGTATGAATGTAAGCATAAAAAGTCACTCAACGTTGAAAAAATCATAAAAACAGCTCTAACGAAAATATTACTTCTCCAACTGAACAAAGGTTCTTGTGAGTGGCATAGGCCGTGTTGCTTCATAAACCAAGCAAACAGTTGGCACCCCCAACGGCTCATTTTCTATATAAGGCCTGGTGGAAAACTTATACCATGGGAAAACTAACCCCGGTCCCCCCTACTGTACATGCATACATATAGGTGTGTATAACTAACTTTAAAAGGCTTACGAAACGCTGAACAATACTAAAATAATGTATTCAGCAACAAAAAAATTAAAAAAAATATTTTTAAGCAAAACATTTTATCATATCTATTTTTAAAATATTCTAAAATACCCCTGGATATATTCAACCATATTCAAATAGCCAAATACATGATATAGATTACAAATGTTATAATTACTCTCATACCATTTACTCCTCAAAATAGGAAACAATGATCCTATTTCAACTACCCAAACATAAATTTGTCTTAAGCAACAATTTCTGTTTAATCTGGGCACTTTTCAATAATGGACAATTTTACCCTATACCCAAAATCGACAGCCAATCAAACTAAAATTGCTGAATAAGTTTGTCATTATAGATAATGGCAAACTAACACTAATAGGAAGACACCAATACTTCAAAAGCTTTGAAAATTTTATGATAGACTCCAAATTATTGTTACAAATATATCACAGATGTATTGTTACAAATATACCATACAAACATACAGTCAAATGAAAGATACTGAAAGTAAATTTAGCATTACTCCGGAAATTAGTTATTTTGTCTGCTTGCTATCTTAATACATAGTCTTTCTATATTGTAATGACATAATGATAATGCAACATTGTGAAGCAAAAAGGCTTTCACAACAGGTTAAATAACATCAATATCGTCTTATGTGATTTTGATCCAGCCTTACTAGGTAAAATAAAAATGATGTACGACTAGAACGAGGAGGAGAGTGGTTTGTTTGTGAGGTGTGTTTGACATAACTGTGACGCCATCATAGGCTTGTCCATGGGTTGTTTGTGGCATTTAAGACATCGTTTGATGTAGCTGTGACTCAACGTCAGATGTTGCCGTTCCATTTGTCCAGTGCCAACGAGGAGCAAAGTTTTACATTTAAGTGGTATTTTTTTATAATTTCCTTACCTCCCTTCATTCAAAACAGCACATTAGGATTTATTTAAATCTTTTTTTATATTATCTTCTAAACTTTGAAAAAAGGCATCAAATAATCAGATTTATTACTTGCTTAGTTATAACGATGCTGTGAGAGTCACGTTATAGATATGTCATCCGCCAATTATATAAGACACTGACACTTTGAGACAAGACTCTACCTCTTACCACATACATAAATTCCATTTGCAATTTATTTCGGTCCAATCCGGCACTCACTATAATGAACCATTTTACCCTACAGCTAACTGCTCCAGAATCGCTGCCTTCCGCTTCCCGATATAGATAATGGCGACCACAAACTACATAAGAAGACGCTATTTCAAATGCGATGCAAATCTGAACCAAGCTCTCGAAATACTGATTTGAATAATGGTTAAGTTTCCAGCCCAGAGAAGAAGGCCTGCCAAAACAGGGGTTGCCCAATGGCTGTTATAAATTTGCTGTTGGCAATGAGGGTCATTAAGGTTTGGTGAACTTTGTTTATTGGCTGTGATAGACTCATAATCAGGTTTGGTGTCAGAATATTGATTTGTGTTTATGGATTCGAGAATGAGGAATTTGATTAACTCGTAATGTAGATTTTGAAATTGAGGAATTTGTATAAATTAGTATCTGTGGGATACTTGCTAAGAATCGATCATTTGTGGAGACGAGGAGATGTTTTATTCGTAAATTTTGTTAGTGTTCCAATAGAAAAGAGCAATTATACTGGGGTTTAAACGAAATGAATGGAGAATTACTTCATAACCCAATTATTCACCTGTATAACAAAAGGTTTAATAACGTATAGGTTATATTTGGCTAGACGCACATCGACTACAAAATAGTGTTGGTGTGAAACAAAATTATTTATTGTGCTCCTTTCGATGTGGCCATATATAAAATAATGGGCATATTTCAGTTCTTGGTTAGCAGCAGAAATGCAGAATGAAAATAAATTAGTTCTCGAGCCTCGATTATGGAATTAATGGGACGTGGGAACAGATTACTAATCCAATACTCAGCAACGATCGAATGAAATGCAGGAATGAAAACAGGAAGGAAACACGTCACCTGAAACAAGCTAGTTAGGAAATACATTTTTTTTCTTGTAATCGCCTACAAGTCCTTGCAATAAATAATGAAACTTTTAATTTTTAAACTCCTTTACGTCTTATAAGTGATTAGGATAATAATAAATGTGTCACAATTGAGTGCACCTCCCACTTCGCTGCAATTGTAATAGAGCAAAGACAACTATGATCCTTGAGGCGTATAAAACTGTTGTATTGTGCGATTTAACATCGATGACATGTCCTCGTGGTTTTTCTTTTGATTCTACCATGACCAAATGCTAATTTATAATTATATAGTTTTTTTCGGCATCTCATCAGTGTTTGTGAATTGTGTTAATTACTTTCGGAATAGATTTTATATAAGAGGTCGCGATTTAATCCTTGTTGTTCATTTTCTATTTTTAAATAAAAGTTAAATTTTTCCACTATTAATAATTAAGCAATATTTTGCACTAGCAGTCTGTGCTCGGTAAACCGAATAAAAAAGAGTTTAAAAAAATAAAAGAACTCATCCAAGAACCGCCCGCAGAACTTTTGAAACCACATAATTTAACGAGCACATTCTCCGCATGAACCCAGGACCACAAAATATATATATGCCTTATTCGAGATTCGAACCCGTGCCCTCTCGCTTGACAAGCTAGGGTTGAAACTATTCTACCAGGTGAGAAACATAGAAACGTTTAATAAAAGTTTATGTAATTAAGCCAGTAAAATACATGTTTGATTGCCTGAAAGATTGTGATAGTTAAAAGGATTTTTCAACGGTAATTTTCTGCTTAGACACTGACGTCTAGACAACTGATTCGTTTGTTTGCGCGTCAGTCTACCATTTAATATGTCGTTATAAAGCTGCCCATGTCCACGCAGATAGTGACTATGGAATCGTGATTTTGGATAAATATCTAATTCTTAATCGTCCAAAAAAATAAAAATCAAATCAAATTCAAAATCACATGCATTATTTTTTATCCAAATGTACTACTTAACTATTGACTAATAAAATGCAATACATTATTTAGCTAAATCAAGTTAAGGAAATAGGAAGTTTATTTTTTTTTTTAAATTTTAAACTCGCTTTCACCAAGTAAGACTTTATGCTGCACGTTTTGTTAATCAGTCCATAGGGGAAATTTTCAAGGAAAAAAAATGTCCAATTATTTTGATAAATAACAAAGTTGTATTAAGCAAATCTTTTTTTCTTAGCTAAAGACTGAAACTGTTATTTTTATATCTTAAAAACGTCCCAATTATTTATACCACATAAAAAAACCTTAAGATTGTCCTTTTTTTCTTTTAAGAAAATATATGCATATATTTAGCATAGAAATGGTCATTAACTTTTTAAAAAATTGAATATGTATGGACATATTTCCAAATATAATCACATGATTTGCATTTTTAAACTTTAATGACCAACTTCATATACGATTTAAATAAAAATTACGTATTCAATTTTCAAAGCTCTTTTGTATTTATTTTACAAGCGAATATAAAAGCACTTATATATAGAGAAAAAATATCGCAGGAGTTTTTGTACTCTACAAAAATATTAATAATTTTATATCATTTATAAGGGCTTAAAAAAATATCTAATATGCTGCTACGATGTCTTCAAGGTCTCAGGTATTTTCAGTTTTTATGATTTAGCTTAAATCACTGTTGTTGTTTTACAAAATCTCTATTTAACATGATATTAATTTTTTATGTTATTAAAGCAGTTGACTTCTTTCGTGTCATATTAGCGCATGTTTATTTTGTTTAAACGTTAAGTTAGCGTTTGTAAGAATTAAAAAACTTAAATGTGAACAAAATAAAAATAATTAATAGGGACTCTCACGAAATTACTTATTTGGTTGGTTTTTAATAAATAAAAAGAAATTTTCAACATAAACTGACGCTAAAAATAGCTGTATCGTTGACTGGTATATCATGACGCACATTAAGTTTTCTAGGTGTACTATAAAGTTCTATCAGCATTACAGTTTTCAGCAGCAATAAATATTTCAAACATATACTTGTATTCCTGGTGACAAACATCATATCTACAAAATTCGACGATTTATCAGTGTAAAAAATTTTGACATCGTCCCATTTGAATCGCTAAAAGTAGAAAAAGTCCTTTATGGAATTTCCAATTTCATTTCTTAGTCTTCTTTCTAATAACGCTTTAGTAAACGACAAGCGTGTACGAAAATGTCTCTGGGAAGTGGAAGCATTCTTTCTTACATAGATTCATGTGTTGTTTGCTGTTATCTTCAGTCAAAAAGATACCTGCACACAACACATATTCAGGGGACGCGGTACCCAAAAAATTAAATCCAGTATATTTATCGCTTGCATTCAAATTAAACTATTTTTACAAATAACTATCATTCAATAAACATATACGAAAAAATGATTAATATTGAAATGTAAATTTTTTCAAAAAATTAAAAAAAAATTTAATGTTAACGTTTTTTCTAAATGCTACTCCGCCTACAATTTAAAGAATTGTTTAATGGTTTTTTTTTTCAAAATGTTCCCACAACATCTATTAATAAAAGTTGGTATGGATATTGAGCTGTCACTTAAACAAAAATAGTTATGTAGCTTTATGTATAAAAATGTCCAAAAAATAAGATTTTTTTCTAAATTTTCAACTTCATCATTTTAAAAAAACAATCTAATCACACTAGACCTTATCCCATACCAACTTTTGTTAAACGCATATGTTTCAACATGGGAAAAAAATTGGAGCTCTCTACATTAATTTACTTAAAAGCTGGGATTTAACCATTCACAAGCTGAAAAAATTATTAAAAAAAATCAACATAAAATTTCAAAAACCATTTTACCAAACCACTATATTATTGTCAATAAACCTCCTCCATTATAAAGGATACTTTCTTTTTTTTTGCAATATCCTTAGCTCACAGCATTCGAGCATTTTAATTATTTTCTGGGCATCCCTAAATTTTGGGTAATGCGTCCCCTGAATAAAACTATATACCATTTAAGAAATCGTACATGGTATTATTCTTTCATAGTAGCCACATCAGTAGCAATACTTGTGAAGAGTACTATGCAAACATAATATTTTATTCAGATAGCCGATGCTGTTACAATAGCACAAAAGTTCTTTATTTGAAGACTTCATTGATACATTTTTTTAATTACAGTAGCACACCAAATATCCGAACTTCAAATATACAGACTCCAGTTATCCTAATCACCTCGCTATTTGTCCTTTCCTTAATCCATCCATTTCATAACGAACATTAATATGATAGTGTGTCATCGTCTCGAATTGCAGTTATATCACTTGTGACGAAAACAAAGCAATTATCTGAGTATTAGTTTTGGGGTTAAGTTTCATTTTATTCTGATATTTAGCGTTCTACTGTACTTTATGTTACGTTCAAAATTTGTCAAAGACATAAAACCCGCGAACCAACCATCAGTATGAACTTATACAGAACTCCCAACCGAGGCTACATACAAATATTTAAGTTCAGCAAAATGCTAAAAACGGTTTCTGTCAAAAACATATTTCAAATTGTTATTTTATTGTTATAATTATATTAAATAAAAAAAAGTATCTAATTTAATAAATTATATCAAAAGTGTCTCCCACAAAATAGCAAAAAAACAGACATATTGAAAATTACAGGTAATCAAAAATACTGTCATAAAACTGGCCTTACAAATGTCTTCCTCAAAGAAGAGACAACTAAAGTTGTATGGCAAAAATAAAACAAAAAAAATTGTCAATGCTGTACATTTATATTTTAGTGGAAAAAATGAAAAATACTGTTGATTTAACATTGAACATCCACTGCTTTAAAGTAAGGCATAGATATATCCCTTAAAACAAATGTTCTCTATTTTCGATAAATGCAATGCAGCCACGTCAAAAGAGGTTAAAAACTCCCAAAATTAATGCTACACATCTTTTAACTGTCTTGAATGCCTGCACTTGTTTCGGAGATAAATGAAAATGCACTTTTCTCTTAAAAAGTTTTTTTGTTTAGTTTGTGGTTTGTTTAAGCTTAGGATAACTTGTTGTTTAGATTAAATTGATGGTTAGAATTATTGTGATTTATCAAAACATGTCCATGTGACTCTGTCGATTACTCCACTTGAATAACCTTTGCAGTACCTTTGTTATTTTTAAAATAATTTCTGATTACGGGCTAGACTATGTACCTTTGTTATTTTTAAAATGATGTCTGATTACGGGCTAGGCTATGTCAATAAAAGTGTATTTATTCGTTTTATTTAAGTACTTAATTTTAGTTGTTCGATCTAAAATGCTGCATTTAAGTCATTAATTCATTTAAAAAAATGAACTTAATTAAAGAAAACTACTTTCCGAAACTAACGTTGTTCTATAAGTACTTATGGCAAATTTATTGTTGACAGAAACGTATGAAGAAAATACTTTTTAAATTAGCATTAGATTTTTTAAAAAAAATATATATATATTTATAAAACATTCATACAACAATTCCTAAATCAAAATGGTACCGAGAATAATTCAAATGCAACAAAAAGTAAAATAACTAAAGGACTGAAAATTGAAGACACTCGGTATAATTCAAGATATTCAGAGGAGTTCAGATTAGATGGATCATAAAGAAACAATAAGTAATTTTCACTAATTCAGACAATGGAGCATAATGGTACTTGAAGCTGGCTCACGAGGTTTGTTTCTTGAACCAGTTCAAAAAAAAATATGAATATTTTTTGCGACAAATACATGGTCCTAGTTTTGATTATATAAAATAAAATTAGTCAGAACATAAAGGAATGCTGAAATTAGAAACACAGTGAAAAAATCTCTCTAATTCACTATCACAGCATGATGATAAAAATTCAGTCCTCACCCTGCGCCGTGAATTTAAATCTGAAGTAAAAATTATTGTTTTGCACCCGCGAAAGCGTATTTACCCATATTTTTTTTTTAACCCTATAATAGTAAGTTGGTCATGTGACTATGTAAATCTCAAGAAAACATCAATTTGCTCTAAAATAAAAAAAAAATTACAACTCTTTAATGTAAAATAATAACCCCCAAAATATGCAGAAATTTTGCAATTTTTTTCAGTACATTGTATGGTTTAAAGATGGATAAATAAAAAAGGATAAATAAAACCTAAAATAATGAAATGAAGCTTTTTTGCACTCATCATGCTTCCAGATATTCAGAGCAGTAAACCACAGCTAAAATCCTGCTGAACCCATGAACAATTTCTAAGAACTTGGGTGATGGAGTATAATGCTTCTAATGGGTAGTTCACAGAATCGGTAGAATTAAGTTATGGTCCTGGAACAAGTTCCATAGCTTTGAGAATATAGAATAAACTAATTGGTCGAAACGTAATGGAATGCTGTAATTTATCAGGGCATTCCATGTGTAATAGGAGTGCATCCGACAAGTAGTACTTACTAAAAGCATGGTTCATAGCTTTGAGAATATAGAATAAACTACTAGGTCAAAACGTAATGGAATGCTGGAATTTATCAGGGCATTATGATTTGTTTAGATTTTAGTAAGATAATTAAAAAAAATGTATCAATGAAGTCTTCAAATAAAGAACTTTTGTGCTATTGTAAAAGTATAACATTAATATAATGGCACAGGTTGGTCAGGACTAGTAAAAGTGTTCACGAAAATAGACATTCAGCCCTCTTAGATAAATATATATTTGTATAAAGCTGTAATATTAGTTTTGCATTACATAACGAATGTATACAATTTTCTTAAACCTCACAAACATATTTAAAAATAAATTGATTAAAATGAAATTCCCTTTTTTTAAGAAACTATTCGAAAAAAATTCACATTTATTTTTATAAAATAAGTTTCATAATCAGTTTTAGAATTTTATTTTACTATAATAACAGTATTTATTATCACTAAAAATAAAAATTCAATCTAACCAATCATCAATTTACAACAAAAAATTTTAGTACAAAATTAGATTACGAAGGAGTTATGGCGTACGAGAGTTATAATAAGGTGTTGAGAAATATAAAAATATATATTTTTTTATGAATATTTAAGTATGTTCATCTGGATAAGAAAAATCAGTAAAAGCAGTAATGCAGTAGAGTGATAGTCCTTTTTAAATTTAAGAAACAATAACACATTAAAAATATATTCTTTTAAGGGGACGCGGTACCCAAAAAATTAAATCCAGTATTTTTATCGCTAGCATTCAAATTAAACTAATTTTACGAAGAAATAACATTCAATAAACATATACGAAAAAATGATAAATATTAAAATGTTTAAATATTAAAAGTTTTTTTAAAAATTAGAAAATTAAAAAATTTTAACATTTTTTCAAAATGCTACTCCTCCTACAATTTAAAGAATTTTGTAATGGATTTTATTTCAAAATGGTCCCACAACATCTATTAATAAAAGTTGGTATGGATATTGAGCTATCAGTTAAACAAAAAAAGTTATGTAGCTTTATGTACAAAAATGGCCAAAAAATAAGATTTTTTGTAAATTTTCACCTTCATCATGTTTTTTTTTAAATCTATTCACACTAGACTACATTAATTTACCTAAAAGCCTTAGGGTTTTAACCATTCACAAACTGAAAAAAATAAAGTTTAAAAATCAACATAAAATTTCAAAAACTATGTTACCAAACCACTATGTCATTATCAATAAACCTCCACCATTATAAAAGAATCCTTCTTTTTTTGCAATATCCTTAGCTCACAGCATTCGAGCATGTTTAATTATTTTCTGGGCAGCCCTAAATTTTGGGTAATGCGTCCCCTTAAGAAAACAATTTTGAATAATACACTGGTCGGTGTGAATTCCCGCATTAACAAGTATATTATTCTTTGACTATATTTACCAAAATGAAACGAAAATAAAACTTTCGAACAACAAAGAATATATGTTTAAAATATTCGAAATCCATTTTAAGTATTTTATATTCTTACTCCAAGTTTAAAAATGTTTCATTTTCAACACTCATAAAATGACTTAACTACAGAAATAAAAATATATGTAAACCACTAACGAAACTCTAGTTGCATATAATTTACAATTTAAGCCTTTCCCATCACGATTCCGCATATACATTAAAATCCCAGGATATATTCAAAAAACTTAACCGCTGTTCTCAAACCATAAAAATTTTCAAATTACCTCACCTCAGTCATCAAAAAGTGTTCTAATAAATATTCATAAGGCACAATTGGATGGATTAGAATAAAAATGGACCAAGTACATTTCTATAAAATTTAATAAAAATCTTTACAACATTGAAATGCCATAGTTACTTAAGATCATTTGAATTAATAAAGACATTTCGTGCGTTAAGATTTTTGTCTAGAAGTACGCATGGTGTTCTCATCTGAATATTTTGAACCTTTTGTAGAAAATAGAAAGTTGAAAATTATTATACTTTTACTTTGTAAAGTTTTCGGTTAAGTCGTATCATTTCACGTTGCGTCTTGTGACGTCACGTCAAATTTATCATTGATTGTTTTTATCAAGTCAAGTATTAAAAAGATAAATTAATAGGTGTGCATTTATTACCACTAGAAATGCAGTATACGCAATAAATATTTAAATCAGCACAACCAGTTTAGTAATGTATGTCTAAACTATAAAAAAAAGACTCAAATTTACAGATGGTCCCACTTCTTTAGTAATGCAAAACCAAACACATTTTAGTTAGTAATTTCGTACATAATTTATTCTTTTGTGTCAAAAGATAACATATTAACTCATTGATGCACCATTTTATAGTTTTAACTACCTTACTTACAAAAAAACGTTAAATTTAAGTTTTTAAAATTCATTTTTAATGTAACCTAATTTGTCCAGCATATATTGTTCAGTACCATGTCCTTCAATTGTCTGATATTTTGTTTCTTCTAATAAACTAAGTCAGAAAATTATTTTCGCAGGACAAATGTTCTTGACCATAGTCATTAATGAGTTAAAGAAATGCTGGTATTATAATTAGATAATTGTATGTACTTTTGATTTGAATCAGAACTCACAGTATGAGTTTTTGATTTATAATCTTGCTAAATCAAACTTTCTTCTCAATATGCACTAATTGTAGGAAATATTTTAATAGTACAGCACATATTCTTAGCTAAATGTTGCATCAAAAATGAAGAAATACTTTCCAAATATCCTACGTTAAACTATTAAAATTGATACACTTTTTTCCATATATTTTTTAGAATACCGTTTTTACCTATATAAATCAATACAACGACTCTGTGAATACCACTTACACCTACATTTTAAATTAAAAACAGTAGCTTGAACTTTATATAGTTAAACTCATAGTTTCCTTGCACAGAAGCCACGACCATGTTCGGAGCTATAAAACGCGCGGAGCAATCAGATGAAGACAAAATAAAACGGATGAAATATTTTCTTTGTATAATTGCTCCGCGCGTTTTATAGCTCCGCCCATGGTCGTGGCTTCTGTGGAAAGGAAACTATGAGTTTAACTATAGTATACTTTTTTCTTATAACTTAATTTGCACTAAATCAATTGTTTAGGGCTATAGACTATGAACTTGTAAAGAAAGCTCATTTTCACGTAGCAAATTTTATTAGAAATCTTCTTTAGTGGAAAAGAGGAGATTTGCTTGAATAAGACTCAATTCATTTTTAAACAGAATTTCCAACTAGCCACCTCAGTAAAATTTCTCCGCTCTCCCTACAAACCCAGAGAACCACTGTCATCAAGAGAAGTTGTTAAAATTAAACTTTCAAGACTATCTCCCTTTTGCAAAACGCATAGGAGACAAGTGCCAACGCTGGTATCAAGCCCCTCAGACTCTCCCTTAATTGTTGTTCCCTAACAGAAAACCGTTTTGTTACGATGCAAGTGTTGGACTCGGATAGTACTTTATCACAGACTATATTAATTAGCTGCCTGGGGGTGGCGTAGTCTGAAAAGAGGGGGGAAGAGGGGGGCTTTCGGAACTTGGTATATGATGGAGGATCTTTAAAGGCGGTCTCTCTCTTCACTTCAGATAGTAAGATGAAGTGTCTTTGTGGAGTTTAGTTGTCAGGAATAATTGTTGGTTGAGTAATGAGCTTTGATGTTATGCAAAAGATGTTTATTTATTTTATTTTATTTTTTAATTTAATTTAATTTAATTTAATTTAATTTAATTTAATTTAATTTAATTTAATTTAATTTAATTTAATTTAATTTAATTTAATTTAATTTAATTTAATTTAATTTAATTTAATTTAATTTAATTTAATTTAATTTAATTTAATTTAATTTATACTAAACATTTGTTTCACTACTATGAATGTTCCATAATAAGGAAACAACATGTACAGAACATTTAAATTTTAGTAAATGTTGGTTTCCCTACTATGAATGTCTCATAATAAGGAAACAACATGTACAGAAATATTTAGGTCAACTAAATGTTTGTTTCGCTAATATTAATATACTATGACAACGTAACAACACGTACAGAAAGTTTATAAAAAAAATGTACTATACATTTGCTTCGCTAATATATTATGGTAAATAATATTTACCCAACATTAAGAAAATGGTTAACTCAATAACACGCAAATGTTCGTTCAATTTCTAACATTATCCTGCTTTCTAACAATGTATGTTTGAAAAATGGAAAAAAATATCTATTTACAAACACACTAAAAAAACCGTTTTTATTCAATGATTTAATATTTCTCGTAACATTATTACAAATCAGTCTTTGTCGCTTTGTTTAATCAATATTTTTTGTGACGAATCTGAAAGAACGGGAAGAATTTTTTTAAGTAATTAAACAAAAGTTGAGTTACATATATATTAAATTTTTAAGTAATTAAACAAAAGTTGTTATATGTATATTAAATAATGATGTTGCAGTGTTTTCTAAGTCGAACTCACTAGGTTATAGATGAAAAATTTGAATTTATGAATCAAAGTATTAAAGCTTGACCAATCAATAAAAGGCCGTAGTAGTGTGGTTATAAGTGTGTGACTTCCAACGGCTAAGAATGAAATTGGATACGAATCAATATGACGCAGTTGTAACTTAGTAATGACGGTCATGGTCCTTATGCACCCTACAATTTTCGATATTAACCATTTGTAGTTTACTTATTTGGACAACACAATTGAGGAATGTTTATTTTCAAACTGACTTGTCATTGTTTGTAAATATAGTATTAACAAATTAAACCCTATTTCGACGGATATGGGATCTGGATGATGGACAATACACAATATCGTATGATGTCCTTGTCATATCATTCCGAATTTTTTATATTAAGTCGACAGGTAAGAGTTCATCCTAAAAAATCATTATTAACTGGTTGTTTACACCGTTAGAAATTTCATTAAAAATTATGGTTGAATAACAGGCAGCAGTCTTGCCAATACGGTTGAAGAAATTATTTTAATTAACAGGTTTAAAACCATTCAATAGAGGTATAAGTAAATAACTGTATATACCAAGCTACGCAGATTTCTAAAACCATTAAAAATAGGTATGTTTGAAAAAACGTACGCTGACGCGATCGAGAGTAACGACTTCACAGATTTTTTGAGAACTTTTGTCTCAGTGTACTCGGGGACCCCCGTGATTGGGTGGATTTTTATTTAATTATTTATATCACACACCCGGATACGAAGACTTAAACCCCGGCATTCTCGAAAAGAGTCTAATGTATTCGGCCTCAAATAGACTCATCCATTGAAGGTCGTCCTACCGAAACAGATGATGCAATTATGCAAAATAAAACAAGCAATTGTTAGCGCGTTTCTAAAAGGCTGAAATTGTTGTGTTTTCGCGAGGAAAATATTACGATATTTAAACTGTAATCGGATAAAATGGAAAAAGAACGAGTTCTTCTCTGTGGAATTGCTCGTATTGATTGATTGATATATTTTTACGAGTTTTTTTTGCTGCTTTTGACAAACGTGATAAAATGACTATAAAATAAAATGTTATTTAACAATATTTTAGCAGAAATTTCCAACAGTGTAGAGCTAAAACAAAACTTTAATTTTAATGGAAAAAGGATATCCGCTAAACAAAAACTCAAAGTTTGAAAGCATGTGACCAAACCCTATCAACTACCTAAGCAACAATATTTTAAAAACCTTTTCCGATTCTCTGTCTCACAATCTCTTCCGAACAGGATCGTATACAAATCTACCGAGAAAGATTCCCATTGGACGACGCAAGTTTTGTTCGATGGAACACCCTCCCTCCCCCTCTTTGATTCCCCCTTGACAAAATTAATTACTCCGACCCCTTGGATAGTTTTGTGTCGATGTTAAAGATGAAAAATATTTGTTTCTTAAACATGTTCTTTTACATTGACATGAACAAGTTATTTAAAAATGACAATACTTTGTAAATAAGTTGACTTTCAAAGTTAGGTTTTCTAAATTTTCATTTATATTTTAAATAATGAATGTTGACCTATTTTTGGGACTTTGCATTTCATTTTTATTATTTAATTTTAAAAATATTATACTTTTCTAATAAATGATTTTCACTTTTAAAATGTAAAAAAGATTTATTCTAGAATCAATAAAATTCTAATGTAACTAAAATAATAATTTGAAGATCACGACGGAAAATAAAAGTGCAAAAAGTTCAATCAATTTCAACTTCAGAGTGTTTTTTTCCTGTTACAAACAGAATATACTTGCATCAGCATTACACGACTTTACAAAAGAAAGTTATTTGAAATTAACTTCTGTTTGGATTCAAAATTACAGAAAATATTGACTGAAATTTAACAAACTAAGCACAATCAAAAAGAACAATGATTTTATTGGTAAATTCAATAACGTTTTCGATAACGCTGGATGATAAAAATAACGTTGGTTGATATTTTTTAGCCTTTGTTACAAAATGAATTATAAACACATGCATGCAATGATGAACTAAATCAATATATGTATAATTATATATTTCGAACGAATTATTTAAAAGTAAACTTTAAATTTTAAAATTTAATTTAATTATTAAACCAATGTAAGAATGAAGGACTTATAGTCCATATATGTCCTTATACACACAAGTTAATACAAGTATTCATATACAATTATTCAAATGAAACCATACACAATTATTCAAATGAAATCATACATAGACAATTATTCAAATGAAATCATATATAGACAATTATTCAAATGAAATCATACATAGACAATTATTCAAATGAAATCATACATATACAATTATATAAATTCAATTATACATACACAATTAGGCATATCCAAATATACATATCCTAATACAAACAATTATATATATATACAAAGAACAATAAAATTCATATACCACCTTTAAATAAAACAGAAACTCAAAATAACTATATACAACATCAAACGTACCTCCGCCCAAACTTAGATGCAAACCCCAAGAGCAATTAACAGGGGAGCACTTTCTTCCCCGTTCCCAATCTCTGTGTGTTCCGGTGGAGTAATGAAGATAGATTTGGTCCCGGAACCCTCAACTTATGAAAAAAAGGTGTTAGAAAAAGTTTATCTTCTTTTAGATTAAATGAGGAAAAAATGGTTGTCAGTGGGTTAATTTGTATTGGTAATTGTCTGGGGAGGTAGTTGTGTTGTAATGGATAGAATAATTTAGATTATGTGTTAATTTAAGCTGTTTGTTTTGTTAAATTAAAGTAACAATTGTGTTTGTGTCAAATTACTTAATTTAAGTAAAGTGCAGAAAAATGACATTAACACGTAGAAAATACTTAATTCTTTGAGAAAATATATAAAGTAATATATACTCATGTAAAATGAAAATATTTATTTTATATGGTTTTGTTATTTTCAAGAAACAGTTGAATAATCAGTTTAAATGTTTTTCCAAAACGTATAATTTTAAATTCCTCAAAATTCAAAATTGTAGTGTATTGAATGGATAAAAATGTCTATTTTGAAACTGTTGAGTGGTTTAATATGGTAAAATAATGAGTTATATGGCTTTCTATCGTTACATTACGTTTGAAAAAACTAAAAAATATAAAATAAAGAAGGTTTAATAGCTACAAATTAAAAAAATTGTCAACATTAAATTATACTGGTTTGTTCAAAATTTTATTAATTAAAACTCGACTTTCATTTAAATAGAATTTATAAAAAAAAATAACGAAATTTAATAGTTTTAGATTCATTTAACATTTACACAGTTTCTTAAGACATGCAAATTTTATAAAAAAAAAATGTCTTGAAATAGTGAAATATATTGATTAATATAAAGAGGAAAAATATTTTTTTATAAAATTCATGTGAAGTTATAATTGATTCTAGTGCTTCTAAGTTAATTTACATGTAATTAAAAATTGATTCTGGCAGGCAATAGCTTAAAGTGATATTCGTTTCTCTACTATAGTATCAGTTTTTTTTAAGCTTTAAACAAAATATGTAATGAATTAAAAACAAAACATCCATTTAAATGAATATCAGTTCGCAGGAGAAGAATATATAAAATATTCCTAATGCCCAATGAAACCTATTATAAAACCTACATATTTTGAACTAGCCTGAAGTTATTTTCGTATCAAATCTAAAAGAAATATGTTTTCATTAGTTTTATTTCGGAAGATAATTACTTTCAATTTTTGGATATTTCGAAAAGTTTTGGGGGAAGTTTGAATTAACGAAGCGCTAATATTTTTTTGAGTTTGTCAATTTTAGTTTTTTACATAACTTAAAAGTTAAAAACTATTTTGAGTTCAGAAAACTATGTTGGGATTTAAAAGATTCTGATATATAAAAAACTTTTCCACTATGAATTTATTTTACTAACACTTGATTTTTGGAAAGAACATTATTGGAACATTATGAGAAATTACGCAATGCAATTTTTCATGTAAGTTGTCTACTTTAATCCCTCCTAAAAATATTTGGAAAAGTAAACAAACGCCAATCTAAAAAAAAACCTCCGAATTTAATTTATAACAAAAAACAACTCATTATGAAAGTTGATTCTAAAAAAGCCGTGATATACAAGAATGTCAATCTCTTACTTAAAACTTCTTAGTCATAATAAATAATTTAATTTAAGTTCCACTGCCATAAATCATATATTTGTTTAAAGTTTTTAATATTTGTTTAAAGTTAAAAACGACGAACCAACTTGCAACTAATACGTCCAATTTTAAATGGTCACTCTTACGGGGATGTCATAGCTACACCAAACATTGCTTTCTATAACACAAATATATAGCGCTCCGCCCAGTTCGAATCATTCATTAAGTTTTCTAAAAATCCAGAAAAGAAATTATTTCGCTTTAGCTTAATTAAAGTTTAAACTCCAACCCACATGCATCCTAATAGACAGTATTATTAACGACCAACACCAGAAAATCCATCGAATTACAAACATCAAGTATATAATCTTCAAACCTAAAGCATTATCCACAGCAAGAAACCTTAATATACTTCCCAAACTAATCCATTGCGAACCATCCTCAAAGCAAGATAGAATTATATACTGTAAAACTGCAACACTTAATTCTGAATTCTTAGCCTCAGGCTAAATCTCAATTGCATCTGCATTTTTAGAAGCCAATTATATACAAAAATGATAAAAATTCTATTTTTGAAAACTTAAATTTAGAATTCAAAAGGGCCTTTTCTCATCCCTTGAAATTAATGAGTAAAATATATTTTTATTTTCGTTTATTCTCAACATAATCTTCCACTTTGTCTTTCATCCCACGTTACCGTTTCTGTCACACAAGTCCTAATCCTCAGCAACTTTAGTCTACGATACCAATTTGGCGAGGAATCAAGGCATCCCTCGGCACCTAGCGCTAATTATGGCGACAATCCCCTTATGAAAACTTCTTATGCCAGGACCCTACGCTTGGTTAAACAAACTTGTAAGTAGTAATCTGTGATTTTTGTACAATTCGATTTGTGATAAATAGTTGTAGAGGAAGAAAATTGTCATTCTTTCAAACTCAAGTTCTTCAGTGTATGCAGGGTTAAAGTATAATAAATTGTTAGTTTTTAATATACTTGTAATTGAATTGATCAACTGTCTAAATGTCGCACTTAAAGGTACTTTAGAGGATCCACAAATTATCCCCAAACGAAAGAAAACAGCATCGCGATAAACACAATAATATAAAGAATTTTGTGTTAGATTGTATTATTTTATTATAGTATAATTCCAAAAATTCATGGTCTCTTTGGTACTAATAATTTAACAAAAATATACAATGGCTTCCTAAATGCCTTGATCAAACTTACAGCAAACTATAGTCACATGTGTCTAATGATTTAAATAAAGCCACTTAATATACCATCATACTTGCTGAATATAGTTTTTATTTGCATTGCAAAAAAAAAATCATTTTACAGAAAACATATATTTGCTGATAAATATTTTTATTTTCTTTGAACAGTTTTTTTCTGTAAAAAATATGCTGTTAAAATAATAAAAATTCTGTTTATAAACTAGACATAAAACAGTACTGTACTGCAACCGAACAAGCATTTTAATTGTTTGTTAAAGCTCTGTGTGTTGGACTACCTTAGTTGGGAGAGCGTTACGCCGAAGATCTAAAAGGATCCATTGTTCGTACTTGGGTTTAGTCATAGCCAACTCAGAGAAGTTCTTCCAAACACGCACGTGGACGGAAAGTTTGACGTCCCTAGTCGTTGTTCCAAAGATTTAGAAACCTGATCTAGAAACGGGTTCGAAAGCACTCGCTCACGGCTGACTATTTTAAGATTCCGAGTGGTTCCGACCAAGTTTGGTTTAGTTTGAATTATCGGCGCACTAGAGCTACACGAGGGCTATTGGCGACGGACGTCGTATTTTAGAACCACAGTCAAGTGACGAGCCGACACCTGAATAGGCACCCAACGCAACCGTTAAAGGCGACATCGTACGCAGCGTTAGGACTTTGAAGGATATTTAACGTGCACTCCTTCCACAATGGGTATTATTCGTCGGACATTTTGGCTGCACGGGCCGATTATAGGTCGGCAGTTATTTTGGCGATGCCCGTATCTGAACCTGAGACCTTCCGCATGCTAGGCGAATGCCTAACCGACTGGGATCTCCAGCCCCCCCGACCAAGTTCGGCATTTGAAACAGTGGCGTTAAACTTTCCTTCTACGCACAAGTTTGGGAAAGCTTATCTTGCCTTATAGTTTGAGTAGGCCGTGGTTTAGCAGTTTATTATTCCTCGGTAGTATTTGGGTCAATATCCCTTCCTGACACTGTATTGACTGGGGTATCGATTTCCCAGCAGGTGGCAGTAGAATTTGGTTTTGATTACAATGATTGCAAATCGAATTGATAATTGATTACAAATTATTGCAAAATGCATTGATGATTGTTTACAAATTATTGCAAATTGGATTGATGATTGTTTACAAATTATTGCAAATTGGATTGATGATTGTTTACAAATTATTGCAAATTGGATTGATGATTGTTTACAAATTATTGCAAATTGGATTGATGATTGTTTACAAATTATTGCAAATTGTATTGATGATTGGTTACAAATTATTCGTATATAAACATATTATATTTTCTCTGTCAATTATACGGTATTTTTCTAACACGTCATCTGACAGTTTTCCCTGTAAACAACAGATTTGTTTGCAGTGCGTTTAATGGCATACTTTTAGCAAACAAGAAAGTTATAATATTGTCAACCCAATGCAGACTGTATCGAGGTCTTATCCGAGTCTGTAGGATTAAGGGAGGAAGGTGTTTCTTTATATCCTTTTGGCCTTGTAATGGATTACTTCGTAGGGTATCAATGAGTGATGCTTAAGTTTAAGAAGATATGTTTATTATTCTTGAATTTTCTAGTACAGTTTGTTAAGGAAAAAACCTAATGAAATGACTGACGTGGGTTTATTTGAGGTTTATTTTAAATGGTTAAACATTTGAAAGCCTGTTTATCTATTTGTTTTTTTTTTACTTTTAAAAGAAAAGAACGAATTGAAGATTGCAACGCCCATTACAATATTTAAAATAGAGTAAACCCAAATGTGAAAACATTAAAATAATGTTTGTTTGCATAGAAACAGTTTGTTAACAAACAAAGCAACGACAATTTAAAATAACCACTTGAAACAACATTTAAGTTTTAATATACCCCTTTTAAATCTATAGTTTTTCGCTTACTTTATGTACCTCACAATAAAAATGTTCAAATGCATAGTGGCTATTTAAAAATAGGCACCAAAATGAATAACGAGGTTCTCTCAGAATTAAAAAGTTCCAACCTTATAAACACAGTATAACCTAAGAATTTTAACTGCATGTCAAGTATAATCAAGAGACAGTTGAAATGCGTGGTCTGAAAATCCGTTTCTAACAAATAAAATGTCCACAACGGAAATGTATTTAAATCCTTGTATTCCAAGAATTATAACAGATTGAAAAGTCCTTTTCGGTTAGGGTTGCTCTCTTTTTAGCTACGCTACGCTAATTATTTGAGAAATCTTCTATGAAAACCAATTTCGAGTCACAAGGTTTTATTTGAGGAGAGAGGATTAATAAATTAAGTAGTTTCTTCTGATCTTAACAAGAAAGAGATTACAAGAAAGAGATAAAAGCATGTATTGCCTAAGTAGATAGTTTATTTCTAAGAAGTTTCCAATCTGAGGTTTCTTGATAAGAATACCTAATTGGATTCAGTAAGGGTTTTATATTTTAATTAAATTTTAGTCAGTTCTCCTTCAGTTTTTATTTTTTTAGTAAAACTTTGAATTGGGAAAAATGTAAGACACTTTTTTTTAAAATTCTATGAGCTTTAAATTTAGAGAAGACGAATTAAAAAATACTTTTAAAAAATTTTAATCGCATCTGATAAAATCATCCGACAAGTGTATGTCGAAAAATTCTTATTTAATACTTAACTTATTTAATACTTAAACAATACTTAAACTACCACAAAAAAAAATTATCTTTCAATAATCCAAAATAATTTAGCAAACTATATTTAAACAGCTGCAAAGAACGCTAAACTTAATTATTAGTCAATTCAAATACAATACCGTAAAATGAATTTGATATAAAAAGAGTTTATACAACTAAAACCAAACAAACCCTGTTTCTAATAACTTTCAAAACTAATCAACTGCTCATAAATCATTACGCTTTCCAAAAGTCTTGAGATAGCATAACCGATAAAACAAATTATAAACGTCGGGATTGACATATCCTTACACTTACCTCTCGTATTTGCATTATACTCTGTCTGGCCAAAGACCTGATCATTTTCTTAATGCTTTTCGCTCAATGTAAAGTATTTTCTCTTTCTACGTTTTAACTGCTTGAGGAAAAAAGAGCAGAGACAGTTCTGAAAGAAGTTTATGTTGGCATTGCGAATTTTTTACTTCTTTATATGAACAGCTGTTGTTTGATGTGGTTGTGTTTGTAATTAAAACGTTGAATAGACTATAATTTTCCTTAATCACCTTGTACAATCTTAAAAATTTTGGTGCAAGAGTGCACCGAAATCTTGGAACTTGGTAGCTGCCACCACTATTTGAAGCAAAAATTTGACCAATTTTGTGGTAAAACCAAAAGTTTGATACACCGCAAAAGTGGTGAATAACGCTGGTAGTAGCTCGAAAGTTACAAGATTCCAGTGCAATTCTACATTAAAATTTGTAACAGTGTAGGTAACCTCTTTGCTGTGAAAAAATAATAACCATATTTGACAATGAGCCTAAAGTTGTTAAAAACATCCAATTAACAACCTAACCTACTTGGTGCTCATTCTTAAACCTTCACAAAACGTTTTATACTACTCAATTCCCATATTTAACTATCCACATAGAAAGTAAAGAAGTCAGTTATACTAATCACAATGCTACCGTGTCCAAATCGAAAATTAATATTCTGCATTGTTCTTGTTCTAATTATATTTCAATTAATTTCCAATAAAGATATTCGAATATTGAAAAGCTTCAAATATTTTTATAGAATAATTTGCTTAGGTAAAGATAAATAATTATGTAGTAGATAGTAATTTACGTGGTGAAAGCAATATTAATTTTTATTGTAAAAAATAAGACGACAAGTATTAATAGGTGTTTTCAATCACTCTTCATTTAAATAATAAATTATTTTTAAAGCAACTCTGCAATATTTTTTTTTCTTTCTTAAGGCGAATCTCTTTATTTAGGGGTCAAATTTGCAATACTGAAAACTTCAATGAGGTTTTTTATTGGTAATGATAGATAATAATGTTCAATGAAATATTTAGCAAAAAAATCAAATTAAAAAAATCAATTATTGGAGAGATTTGCTTTAAACATAAGCGTTACGCAAAACGCATAGAATAAAAAAATCGGCTGATCCTTAAATATTTGGAATACTAATTTATAAAACATTCTATCTTGTTCTGAAATAAAACATAAGCACAAATCACTCTATTTTAGAAAATATGTTGATTGAAATTTAACGAAAAAATTAGAAATTATAATGTTAAAAAATCAATCAAGTAAATTATATCTTTTATTTTACTTAGATCTCATTTAAAAATAAACATGGACTTATAATGAACGCACCAAGAAATTTAAATGTCTTACATCAAGTATTTTTAGAGATATCAGGTTTTGAAATAACACTTTTTTTACTAAAAATGCAGTTCTTTAATACGTGCTTTTGAAGTTTGAACTTTTATATACATTGCATGCATTAGTATCCATTAAAACAGCTAAAACTTTTGTATAAATTATCGCATATATCGTATTCGTTCGTTATTGAGTATACGATAATTTATACATAAGTAAACTTTATTGGTGAATAAAGAGAACAGATTTTCATTTAAAACAATAAGGGAAACAAATATTTTTCTTAAAATGATACGTTTCTAAGGTGGAGAGATACCTTAAAATTACACATTAGGGTAAATATGAAAAGGAACCATTTGACGCGAAAAATCTCGAACAAAAATATTGATGAAAGTTTTTGAAATTTTGGATTTGAGTTACATTTACATACTACATTGGAAATATATTCGGTCCAGATCATACAATTAATATTAATTATTCCGATAGTAAGTCTTAATTTAAATCATGTTTTATTTAGAAAAGTTTTAACCCCCAAAATCAACATAAAATATTTTATTAATGTGTTACACTTTAATAAAATTTCAGCTTTACTTTATTATATTAGTTCACGGCAAAATATAGTGTTACCATGATGCACTTCACTCATATTTAATCAATTTATTCTTGTATAATTAGAGCGTCATGTCCGTGGACACAAAAATCATGTCCGTGGGCAAAAAAAACCATGGACGTGATGTCCACAGACGTGACAAATTACATGTTTCATCCTTGTAAAACATGTTCGTATTTGAAACATGAGTTTAAAAATTTAAAGCTATTTCTATCTAAAGCTACACATAATTAAGTAAGAATAGACATTTGATTAGCTTACCTAAGTTATTTCTTAGCCACAGACGTGATGCACCCAAATCTTAAGTTTAATGAACCAAAAAAAATGACTTTTAGCTAAAAACAAACTGATTTTTTGATTTTGCTATATAATATGGCTGCAAAGGAAGCTAAAATGACAGACACTGCGTTGTACTGCCACCTATTGCATTCAATACAACTTTTTCTTCAGGTCCACGGACGTGACTGCAGTCATTAGAGACAAGCATTTAATACCCAGTAAAATAAATACAAATTAAAAAAATAAACATAAAAATTGCATTAATATATTCCCAAAATGTTCTCTTTTCTTTCAATTCTCTAATTTAAAAAGCGAATTCATATCTTATAAGTTAGATATAAACTGCCAAACTCGACAGACGTGACTCTGGGACACACCACGGACATGACATATCACGCTACACTCTGTGCACTAAAAAAACTATAATAAAATAGGAAATCTTGTATAATTTTTTCTGTCCTATACTCTATAAACTGTATTATCAATTTTTCCCTAAGTTACTGTGGTTTTAAAAGCCTATATATTACTTTTAAAACTGCCAAGGACAAGAATGGTTTGTTTTCAGAGCAATCACCCATTAATGATCTTAGTTTGTTAATAAACAAGTACAAACAACCCTGTTTTTACTTTCCTTCACACTCTTAGTCTGTGTACACCTACTTTTACTGTGATTGTAAACTCTCTTACAAAACGGTAATTTCAAGTTTGGTATCGCTGATTCTGAGAACTATCTGATTTTCCTTGGGTTAAGTGCTTTTCGATAATTAGATGCTTTTTCCGTTTCTCCAGACTTTTTATTTTGGTTTTCTAATGTTTCTTGAATAAATTGAGGATTCTTAATCCTTGCTGTGAGTATTATAAATATATATTAGAGGAAAGTGTTTTTTGGGAAAGGATTATCCAAGTGTTTTAATTTAAAAATATTTTATTAGTATGTCATCTAATGTGAATGGAGTAAATTGGAAAAAGTTTCTTAAGGAAAATACACCCAGTAAATATTAACTAAAATACTAAATTTCAAAGTTAAATTACACTCGAGAGTTTAATCTAATAATTTTAGCCTTGAACTATTGAAAACTTTCAGCAACATCTTCTATGAAAATCAAGTACTTAATAAGTATTATTAAGTAGTCAAGTACTCATAACAATAAATACTTAAACTACTAGTAGATTGAAGTTTCTAACAGATAGATTTTTCATTCCTGTTTGAAATCAAGTAACTATAATTGATCATTATTGCTAAAAGAGTTTGTTTCTGTTAATTAGTTTCTCTTATTTTATTACTAGTTAGTTTGGTTAAATATATTTTAATTCCATGTTGTCATATTTATTTCATACTGTCAATACATCGATAGTGAATACATATATAGTTCCAAAAAAAATTAATAATTCAGTTTTATATTCTATCGCTTATTATTCAATTATGTACCACAAATAAATGACCGAGCAACATTTTGACAATTTCTTAATTTGAACATTCGTAGGTTTAACGTCTCCTAGTGTAAAGTTTGTTAATTTTTTTTTGTTTTTAATTTTCCACCAAATATGTTAGTTTTAGTTTTGCAAATAATCCAAATATAGATTTCATTACATTTTACTTAAGGGGTAATGGGCCTCGCTGGATCGCGGGTCTCCAAACTCAAGTGCCTCAGTGTTAATCCAAAACTATTTTCCCTGCCACATTTCTCCGGCTGTATTGAATATTTTTAAAAACGTTTTTTTTTTAAATAATAAATGTAGATAACTTACAGGTCACTATCTTCCCACTTTTTAAAAATGCTTCGAATAATTATGTATTGAAAATTAAAAATAATATTCGAATCAATTTCAAAAAGTGGGAAGGTCGGGACCTGTAAGTCAGCTACATTTATGAAAAAAAAAATCCGCTTGCAAAAATATTCAATTCAGCCGGAGATATGTGGCAGAGAAAATATTTTTTTTCTCCATAGGATTAACACTGATACACTTTGCTTTGGAGACCCCCGTTCCAGCGCGCCCATTCCCTCTCAAATTTAACCGTTCAACAAAAGTTAAACAAACAAATCCAAACAAAATGCTTTAAACGTCAAGTATAATAAAACCACGCGTCACTCACACTATCGGCAAATCGTAAACACTCCCATACAAGCGTCAATCATTCTTAAATAAAACGAAAAAAATCCACATATCATCGTAAAAAACACCTAAATATTTGCCATCTTATTCTCGATCGTTTTTCTCGCGACATTGGCTATAAAAAGACGAATCTCTAACTGCAAAACGACGTAAGATCCATCGGAAAGTTTCCCTTTAGGCTTCTCCCTAATGACATTTTAGCAACAGAAGAAGCGGGTGTACGGTAAACTTCCTGTGGATTCGGACAACTTTTTATTTTTAGCGATTGAAATATGCCATGCATACGTTGGAAATCGTATCAGCGAAAAAGCGTGGTCCTTACCGTGACATTCAGGCTTCAGTTAACTTCATTTATATTTCGCAGCGAAATAGCATAGAAAATGTGATTTCATATTTCAAGGAATATTTTGGCTATGACTATAAGTATTTTTACTTGTTCATTGCAAATGCAATCACGTTCGGATCTATACTGTTTTATGTGTATGTATAGGACAATTTCAGAAGGAATTAAATGTCCGTAAAATTTTGAATGATTCAGATTTTGGGAATGCAGTAGAATATAAGTAAAAATGAAGAATTAAATTTTATAAATGGATTTAGTTTCTTACTAACTTTTGCCGGGATATAAAGTTAAGGACTCTCAAACTAAATGTCTAAATAATATAAACATTTAACTATAAAAACAACAATGCCTTGTTTTTTTTAAGTGTTTCCAAATGCCGAAAAGCATCTGGAGCTATAAGTTCTATCTAACTGTTCGTAAAATTGAAACTTCCAACAAATAAACGAAATTTGACTTGATTTCAAGAGTTACTAAACACCCAATCAAAACCTTTCGGACTATCCAGCCAAAACTAGAATCTCTTACAACTAAATCATGTAGAAAATGGGAAAGCATTATAACTTCTGTAAAGCACTATCATGGAACTATCCTTATTTTACTTTGTATAATCTATACAGATGAATAAGAGAAAACTATTGTTAAATAATACTTAAAATGTTTTTTTTCTGAAAAAAACACAAGATGTTTCCTAATATATGAATTATAAGTAACAAAAAGAGTCTGAATAACTATTGTTTCCCCATCAAATAAAAGATTTTTATCTCTGAAAATGCACAAATAACCCATCACACCATACAAAACTACAACGCAAAACCAAGCAATATTTCTTTATCCGGACTACAAACATAAACTTGAAATGTTTGAGTAAGGAACCAACCTGACAGCTATCTCCTCTGAGCAACAATGGAGATGGATGGTAGGTAAGATGAGTTGAGTTGTTTGTTGGCTGCTGGAACGACATAAAACTTCTGTATTCTTGGATGGTAAAGGGTTATCATATTCAACCCCAAAAAAATGTATCACTTTGTGTTATAACTGAAATTGTTTTGTTGATTAGAAAGTAAAAGATAAGCGTTTACGGGTGTATTATTGGATGTTAAGGTGCTATCATATTTAACCAAACATAAATTTATCACTTTTTGTATAACGTTGTGTTAGAAAAGGAATTGTTTTGTTGATTAGAAAGTAAAAGATAAGCGTTTACGAGTGTATTATTGGATGTTAAAGTGCTACATAATCCCTCGAACAAAAATGTATCACTTTGCTTTAGAACAGGAATTTTTTTGTTGATTAAAAAGTAAAAGATAAGCATTTATGGATGTATTCTGTGATGTTAAAATGCTATAATATTCAGCCCAACAAAAATGTATCACTTTTTGTATCACTTTGTGTTAGAACAGGAACTGTTTTGTTGATTATAAAGTAAAATGTAAGTGTTTAGGGTAGTTAAATTAAAAAGAAAACAAGTAGGGGTTTGTAACAGAATCTGTCACTCGGCCCGCTTCCACACAACATTTGTGTTCAACAGGAAAAAAGTCGTCATACACAATATCAATTCTATTATACACCTTTAAACTCTTAATTTGGCTAGTTTCATTTATTTTATTTCGAAAATTCAATAATTATTCAATAATTATTATAGTTTTCCAAAATAAATTTATATTTCAAAGAATAAATATGCAATATTCCTCTCTTTTAAATAGAACCAAAACATTTCATTAAAAATAAACAAAGAATCTCTTAGTGAAATATATTTGACGTCATTTCAAACTGATCGATGTCGCAAAAATAAATTTCTTTTAATCTATTATTTCAAAGAATAAAAGTTTCTCGAGTAATTGTTGCAAATGGCAATGGTGATTTAATTCTAATAAAAATGGTTTCTTATGTTTTTTAAATGAGCATTAAATTTTGCAGTTTTTTAAATAATTAAATTCGAATTCGAATTTTTTTTCTGAGATTTCCAATGTCTTCTAATTTCGATGCGCTGAATTTTTTGACGTATCGCATTTTTCTGTAGCATTTGTAGTTTGGGCTATGAAAATGGGTGACGGACAGACAGACGGACTGAACGATTATAATACCTTCCACTTTTTACGTTATAAACGTAGTGTGGAAGCCAAAAACAGTATGGTTGTAAGTGAATTGAATTGTAACAACTGTTTTCTTAAGATTTAACACTGAAACATATTTACTTTTCTAATATTAGTTTTCAGCAATTAAGATAATTTCGTTTCTATCGAAATATAAATTGATAATGCCTGAAATTTTAATGCAAATGTTTTGCTATGATATTTTGAAATTTAATGGTATTCCCATTTTTATGTGGTTTTGGTACATTTCATACATTTTTTTTTGCTATGTGAACCTCAGCACTTTTATAATGGGTATTTCTAATGCCTCTGATAATGAAGTATTTATATTGAGTTCCTGTAAAAATGAACTTGGGTTTTTGGTTTACATCACAGTAGTTGAAAAATTTTCATTTGCTGTTTTTACCAACCTCTCACCCTTCTTTATCAGCTTTTGGAGATTACAGTTTTTTCGTTCCAATCATTTACTGGTTAAAGAATAGATTTTTTGATTTAAGTAACAGTCGTCAACGCATTGACATCTCGCGTGGGCAATAAGGTACAAGGAACAATTCCACATGCATTTAGTAACTGAAATAGTACAGCTAAACTATATAAAAGAAATCGCAAAATCTACTATTTTCATACACAAAAAACAATATAGTTACAATTAATATATTTTCGTATTTTTAAAAGTAACTATTACAAAATGCGAATTCCTTGTAATAGTTTTATCAAAGTAACACTATTATATCTTAATTACGTTTAATTTTCTCCTTGCTGTTATCTTCTACGTAGTACACAGGGTCTCAGGGCTGTGCATAATTGTTTGCAAATTTTTCTAGATGGGCCTGCTGTTAAAAATTATAAATTTCACTTGTTTGAGATTTTTAACATCATTTCACTCATTTCAACAATTTCTATCGCAGACGCGAATTTGGAAATCACATGAATTCTTGCCGTAACGAAAAATTAAATTAACTGAAGAGAACTGTACAATCCCTTTGAGATCACGTGATTTGTTTGCTCCCATGCAAATTGACTCATTAAACAAGTTCCTTGATTAGTCAAATTTGCTTCTTGTGAATTAGTCAACGCTGTGCAGTCAACTCACTCATTTTTATTAGTAACACGACTCTTTTATTCTTCTGTAGTATGTCTCTTAAATTATTTTCTAATTTCCGCGTTACTCCTTAACGCAACTTCTATTTTCATTAAATCCTACCTTTAAAAACTTCCGACTATCCCAATTTCTACAAACACCCTTTCTCCGAACAAACAATCCCCTTCAAAATTAACCTGTTTCCTGGAAGCATTTCCTTTGTTCAAATTAGAATTCAAATCCTTCCCTAACATCAATATAAGATATTCTCCGTAGGACATGGACAGAATCTTGGCGAAAAACTAAAATAAAAAAGAGGGTTTCGAAACCTAATTTAGCGAAGTGGCTCAAAGTCAGCGGCCCCACGTTTTGTGTTCCTGATGGATATAAATGGCATTGATCAGGGAACTAGGTAGAAAAGTGGGGGGGGGGAGGATCTACTTTAAAGTTCTCGGGAAAATTTACGCCATTTGCGACTTTTTAATCTTTTTTTTTGTTCGGTGCGCAAAGTGATTTATGCGTGTTTTAAAGAACGTGTCTCTCCGGAAATGTCAATGGCTAGACCCTTTTTTTTCGGTCCGGTTGGCGATGTGCTTGGCGATAATAGATGTACGTGGTAACGTCCTTGATAGTAGAATTACGGAATTGAGAACGAAGAACAGAATTGAGAACAATTGCGGAATTCAGAACGAAGAACAGAATTGAGAACAATTGCGGAATTGCTATTGTCGTGGATAAAAAGCCGATACTGAGCAAATATTATTAAACAAGATTTTTAATTCTTATGGTTACAAATTTATGTGCTACAAAGTTATAAAAACACTTTTAAACAATATAGAAATAAATAAAATTTCCTTGAAATCCATACTCGCGTACGCGGTTAACTCTCCTCGTACGCGGTTAACTTCCTTAATAGTAAAGTTAGTTGAAACCATATTTAAGTGGGTATACTGTGGTTGCGATTGGATTGTTGTTTATAAAAAACTAGCTTTATAAACCAGTCGTTACAAGAGTGTACCCTTAATGACCCTAATTAGTAGTTTTTATGTAAACTTTAATTTTATGCCAATTGATCCCCTCTCCACTGGTCCACTCCATCAGGGTATTATAATCTCCTCCCATTCTGATATGAGGGGTTGATTGTATCCAGGCCCTTTCTGGAGTTAAAGGGCTTTCCCATATGCCCCTGTTCAAATTTCCAGAACAGCTATGATATAATGGCCTGTTTCTATTTCACGATTAGCTCAACGAAACTGCCCAAATATGTTAAACCCCCATTCCACTGCATATTTCATACAACTCGATAGGGCTGGGGGCCCAGTCGGTAAAGACTTTCGCCTTGCATGTGGTAGGTCCCAGGTTCTGGTCCGGGCATCACCGAAATAACTGCCGACCTATAAAGGGCTCGTGCAGCCAAAAAATGTCCGAAGAATAATACCCCGTGTAGAGGAAGAACACTTTAAATATCCTCCAAATTCCCAACGCTGCGTACGATGTGGCCCTTAAAAATTGCATTGGGTATCTTTTCATGTTTCGGCTCGTAACTTGACTGTGGTTCTAAATAACGACTGCCGTTTCCAATAGCCTTCGTGTGTAGCTCTAGTGCGACGATATTTCAAACTAACCCTAACCCATACCACTGGATGGGAATAGCTACCCTACGTTAAATATTCAACTTCGCCAAAAGCCGCCATGCCAAAATTAAATCGGCCATTAATCCATCTTAACATCAGAAAACAAAACAGACATTCATCCTCTTGTATGGTTGCAAAAGTTTTATAAAGTACAAATTCCTTATTTATGCTGAAACTATTCCTTCATATCTTCATTTCTTCCCATTTTTAAACATCAATTAAATTAAATTCGGAAACATAATTAAAAATCTAGATTAGGAAATCTGATCCACCGTAAAAAAATCAAAAGATTTAAAATCAATAAATAAAATTAAATACTCATATTCAGATAACAATCCAGAAAATTAAACCCACCTGCTCTTTTTTTCTTTTCTTAATTTTCTTTCACGCTGAACGCGCTGAAATTTCCTTTAAATTGAAATAAAAAGTATAAATTCTAATCTTACAATGCTATTCCTATGGGGAAATCGGCTCACGTTTTGCACTCCTACACCCGTTTGTTTTCGAATTTCGAAAAATCGCTTCTTAAATGACGCCTACGATATAAAAAGAATATTTTCCTAAAATTTGGTAGCTGTTCCTCCAGTAGTTTGGGCTGGGCGTTGATAAGTGAGTGAGTGAGTCAGTCAGTGAGTCAGGACACTTCGCCTTTTATATATATAGATAAACAATTATTAAACAAGATGTTCAATTTTTTATGAATAAAAATTCCTTTGTTAAAAACGATATAAAACCTATTTTAAACAACATAGAAATAATTGACATTTCATGGAAATGATCTTTATTAAAAATATTACAAATCTATTATGTTAAAAAAAAATTGTGATGATTTATTTTACTATATCATCGGTTCCAAAAACTTACTAAGTAGCGTATTTTAATATTAATATCATTTATGGATTAATAATTTAATGATTATATTTTAATCCAAGTGTTGTCCGTTTTATACTTAAAATAACCATTTGCTCTGATTTGTCATTGATCTGAATGTATTGATACACAAATGGCAACCATACAAATTTGCATGAGAAAAATTTTAATATTTTTTTTCCTCTTTTACTTTTTTGATACAAAAACTTTCCAATCTTTCCACAAATAAACTCTTAAGAGGAATTGTCAGTCCCATAGAGCTAATGTATTAGTTTCGGAATCACAACTTCCGCAGAAGTATTGCTTTGCCATGTTAGCCTTTTTTCCCCAGGTATGGGAATCAACATAACATCGAAATGAAACAAATTAAAAACGAAAGTTTATAGTGAGGTTGATTATAGTTTAATTATAGTGATATATGAAGTTGTTTAATTATATATTTTTGAATGTTTTAAAATGCCAAAAACATACAGCAGATGACGACACAGTTTTAAAATTTTATCAATTAATAATTAAATAACCGGATGTTATTTTCTTTTCAATTTTGTTTTAAGTTGATGTTATGATGATTCCCATACCTGGTGAAAATGAGATAACATGGCAAAGCAATACTTCTGCGGAAAATTGTGATTCCAAACCTAATGCATTAGATCTATGGGACTGACAATCCCTCTTCAAGCCTATGAATAACTTTTCTACGTCATTCCGTACTTGGCGACTTATAAAATCTCCAAGTTTGGCGGTAGTCCCGGAAAATGCGCCCAACTAATCGACAAGTCGCGACAATCGAGATTAATGATGTCGATTGGCTTAATGGCATCTGGCAATGGTTCGTGGGACACGATTTTTTTATTGTTCTTTATTCCCGTATTGGGTAACGAAAGAAGGGTTTTTAGAACATTCTGTTTCCTCCAAGTGCAACGATGTTGTTTTAATTATATGCTCGGGTGTTCATAAATTATCTACTGCTTCAACAACATACCACAGACATTTTTAAAAATGAGTTTGTGTATATAAAAAAGTACCATTTAATGGTGGTTGAAGTATAAACGGAATTGTTGTTTGATTAATATAAAGTAATTTGAACGTTTAGCTTGTTCTTAATACAGTTTCAGTGTTAAAGAAAAAAATGTATCTTGGTTAATGTGATATTTAGTATTTATAAGCAATTGCTGCGTTATTGGGGAATGTGTGTGTGGTTTTGTTTTTAAAGTTCTGCTAAGATTGTGATTAGTTTTTAAAGTTTTATTAGTCTCAAGTTTTGTTCACAACGAATAAAATAAACGCTTTAATAGATAATGCATTTTAAACTCGCCTCTCCTGTCTGACTTTGTAAGCTGCAGGTTTATGATTTGATCTAGATGTCGCTAATAGAAGATTGAAAACAACACAAACCTCTTTCACTTGTATATTCCTATAAAAGAATTAATTTAAATAATAACACGGGACTTCAGAATAAAATATTCTAATTACTTTTATTTAATAAAGATAATAAACAATTGTATTACTTGCTGCTAATTTTGGGTTTCAAATTTCAAATCATAATCCTTCAAGGAATATTCAAATATGTTTTAATCATACCACACATATACATTTCTCAATATACTTCCATAAAATAAAACCACACTTTTGATAAACATATGTTCAGGTTGTTTTCTTTCTTAATTCGAAAACAAAATCTTATTATCCCCATAACAAACTATCATGCTAACAAATTTTCACTAACACAAAACATGTTAACGAAATCAAACACGATGCAAAACACTTCAGACGATATACAAATTGAATTTACTAAATTATTTTTATACTCTGTAATATAAAACGAACCCTCTACAAAATCCTTCTCAGCAATATATAGTTAGTTTAAACTGAATCGCCAATTGCTCAAGTCTACAGTAGACTTTCCCCCCGCGATATTTCATCTAACGTTTTAATAAAATAAAAACCGTATAAGAAAAGCTTCCTGTTAACTTGATTCTGTTTGACGTTCAGCGCTGTAACTACAAAGGCTTCGTTCGTCGTGTGCCTAATAAAATTTTTAGAAGAGTCTAATCGAATCTAGTATAACAATTTCCTCGAAAATGCTCTCGGGTCACAATTTTAATCTTTTACATTACTTTATATACCAAGAATATAAGCCTGATATTTCCAAGTAACGTTTAAAAATAAAGCGTTTCGAGAAACTTTATGTAATTCATCTCCGTCAGGATTTAATTCTGTTTAAAATAAGAAGAAAATGGTTTCTTGCTGTAACACTTTGAATATTATTTAAATTCGTAAACTGAAGAATAAAGAAGTGTTTTTTGTTTGAAAGTGAGATGGATTGATATTGTAAAGGATAGTGCTGTTGTTTAATGTAATTTTAGCATGGCGCTATGCAGTTTTTAACCAATTTGTAAAAGATTATTTAGGAACAATTAAAAAAACATTTTTAAAACGTTTTATAAAAACTGTGTTTTTTTGTATTAAACAAGTAATATAAATAACATTCATTTAAAACCTAACAAGCTTCAACTGAATTATTAAGGCAATTCAATTTACATCGCACAGCGCCTACAAAAGTAACAAAATCTGACAAGTTAGATTTTTAGCTTTCACATTACGATTATAACGAAAAAATTGAAAGCTTTTCATATGAAGAGTACAGGGGAAGAACCGCTTGATTTATTAGGAGTCGTCCCGTAATTGTGTCTGCTTGGTGGACATTGGCGGCAGGAAACCGGTTTCTCCCTTTCTTCTTCGCTTGGTCCAAGCTTCGGAATCGTGCATCGCGTCAATCTCGTGAATCATCGTGTGATACGTAAAACGAATCCGCGCATTGAAACTAGAACTCTTTGAAAAAATCATTAAAAAATTCGTATTCTAAGTACTTCAATGGGCATGTTTCAGGTCGTGAGTGGCAACAAAAATGCGGAATAATATAAATCGTAGAGCTTCGACTGTTGAAACAATGTCACGTCGAAACAGATCACCATCTGGAGAAGCGATAGAAGGAGAAACAGGAATGAAAGATTCAAGGAATTTCGTCATCTGAAAAAACTATTATAAAAAAAACTGCAAAATTTACTACCCATTTAAAAAGCATAAGAAAGTCATTTTGATGGAATTAAATCACCATTGCCAATCACAAAAATCGCAATAGAAACTTTAGATTTAATAAAAAATTAAAGGAAATGTATTGAGAGATATGAATAACACACACACACAGTTTGGAATGGTGTGTAACATACATCATAATGAGATTCTTTGTATTATGTGTTTAGAAAGAGGGCAAAAGCAATACTTTTTTATTTTTTAAAATTCGGACGTAATTTTTCATTTATTTTTATGTATTAATGATTATGATATCTCAATACAAATTATTCATTGGAGATTTTTTTCATTGTTTTCTGTTAGCTAGTTTTGAAAGTGATGGATAATTTCGAAGTTTTATGTTGATATGAATTGTCTTGCTTATACTTAAGTGTGAGCAATATAACATATTTATTCTGCGAAATTAAAATAATATTAGCAAACGATAAGAAAGTTAATTTAAGCTTATATGGTTAGATTTAAAGAGAAATTTTTACGGTTGAAATGGCAACAGCATTACTAATTCGTTTACTATGTTAGGTTTAAAGAAAACTATCAGCACCTAAACAGAATTTAGACATGTTTTCTTCTATAACGAGAAATTCTAAATAGTTCAACCAATATTAAATACTTTATCCAGCTTTAATAAAGTACTTTATTAAAATATAAGGAATCTAAATGTATTATGTTATTTTATTCTACTTAAAGGTCACATGATCAACTTAAAAAAACAAACCCAAAACATAAAATCATCAGGAAATGTTTTATTTTCTTTAATGTACGACATCACAAACACTCCCTTCCTCTTTATAAAAAAATTCTCCATAATATAACGTTTTCTTTTCAAAATCTCATAAACTTTCATCTTCTCAAAAATACCCCATCTCTTTCACAAATTATCCTCAGCCAATTTATAACCCGGCCTATTTAAAATACCCAATACCCGTTGCGTCTAAACAAGGGTTCTGATGTATGAGTTCGTATCTTGCCATGCCCAATTAGACCAGCAGCCTAGTAATAGCACTTGGGGCATACCCATAGATATCATAGTTAAAGTATTAGATTGGCAGATCACGTGACCTCCAATGCAAACGACGGGACGCGCGTGGAGGCCAAATAAGGGGGCAAAATGGCCAGTGTTGCTGTCACTTTAAGGAGAAAAATACTACGAAAAAATACCATCTAATTCCAAAATTACAAAAAATATCATAAAAATACTAGCTGCATTTTGGAATCTTTTTAGTGACTTTAAATCCTTTCATAGTATTTATTTTTTTGGTAATTTTAGAATTAAATGGCATTTTTTCGTAGTATTTTTCTCCTTAAAGTGGCAGCAACACTGGCCATTTTCCCCCCTTATTTGGCCTCCATGCGCGTCCCGTCGTTAGCATTGGAGGTCACGTGATCTGCCAATCTAATACTTTAACTATGATATCTATGGGCATACCCAACACATCTTGGCGCGTCTTTGCTTTTATTTCCGTAATTTAGCCATGTTTTCTCCTATAACTTGAGAAATTCTAGATAGTTTAACGACCGCTCATTACTACTGTATGTAGATTTTGCATTTGCTCTACTTTATATATCTTATAGCAAGTAGTTTATTAAAATATAAGAAACATGCATAACAACATCTTACCTTAATCTACTTTAAGGTCACATACACAACTTAACATTACGATTTAACACACAAAAGCAACAAGAACCGTTTCATTTCATTTAATGTACAACATCAAACACACTCCCTACCTTTATAAAAAAAAAGATTCGCATCTTCATTTTAAAATCTCATAAACTTTCAGCTTCCCAAAAATACCCCATCTCTCTTTCACAAATTATCCTCAGCCAATTTAACCTGGCCTATTTAAAAATCCCCTCGCCAATACCCGTTGCGTATCTACAAGGGTTCTGATGTATGAGTTCGTCTCTTGCCATGCCCAATTAGACCAGCAGTCTAGTAATAGCTATCGGGGCGTACCCCATACATCTTGGCGCGTCTTATTGGCTTGGCGACGTCCCGACGTAACAAATTGTGCCAGGGCATCAGAAGTTTGTTGTTGAAGAAAGCTTTTCGTCATTGTCGATTATCGGGTGGCAGTGTGGAATGAATGGAGCACACCCGGGGGCTTGGGATGTGCAGAAAGGGTTGCGCGTGTAGTGAATCAAGTCGAGAGTAGTTGAAGTAAAGTTTTATGCACCAAAATGTACATAACGTTTAGAAAATATCAAATAATGATCTTGGATTTAGAAGGAATGGTGAAATAACGTTATTATTAGTACGTTAAAATAATGACTTTGAAACACTATTGTTTGAAAAACATAATAAAAAATATTTAAAACTCAATTAACTGTAGCTATCCTCAAATAGCATCCACGCTAGATGGCGCTGATTTACTACTGCCTTACTACCTGCCATCTAGATTATAAAAAATTATTGCAGTGCATAAATCGAAGCAACTTGATCTTAACTTTGAGGTATCTTTTGGTGGACACGGGCTGTTTTAATATCTTAGGCAACTCTATGTAATGAAGAAATTATTGTTAACTTTGGCCTGAATGATAATAATATATTTTTTTAGAAGAAAACCTTGAGTCAATCAAGGGAATATATATTAAAATAAATTTATTTCCTTTGTAATGCATTCTATGAATTTTTAAAATGAAAAATCTGCATTGTTGTACTAAAATAACAATTAAGACGCAGTTTTGATACTCAAAAGTCAACACATGTTTCATATCCATGCATTACATGCATATTACGAAACTACTTTTCAGTCATTATTATGCTGCCAAACACATTATCAGACAACTTGCAAAATATATTTCCTTTGTCTTTATATACACAAGGATAGGATATAAAGTAATTTTTATAGCGGCTTTGTTGAAAAGATTTAATTCAAAATGTGGGTATCTTAGTGAACTTATTCTATCAAACACTTTCCAGTGGATATTTGATTTTTAGTTGTTCAATGCTCAAATTGAACGAGTTTAACGAGCAAACGATATTATACAAACGATGTCTATGTATACGATATTACGTCCCAGTCTTTGGTTGACTTGTCCCAGTATGGCATTGATCGCCTCATATTTGAATGGCCAGTGAGTTCCTTGTGGAAGTTTCCAAAAGGAATTGATATTGATAGCGAAAGTTAAACATTGTGACGTGTGAATGAAGCTAAGTAATGTAATGTAATGAAATGAAATGTAGCAGTTTCCGGCTGCCTATTTCTAGCCTCATTTAGGAACTTTTACACAGCCAATTACGCCTCGTAATTTGAAACCCTTGTCAAGTGACGAGGAAGCTAAGGGATATAGTTTGAGTTATAGTGTCAGAAACAGAGTTTACTGTAAAAGATGCAAAAAAACAACGCTAAATGCCAATAACATAGTGTCCGTGATGTTAAGAGGCTAGATATTAATAGCTACAATATTAGCAAAGATGTATTACTAGATAAAGTAAAGATGATGTAATAAATATAGGCACAAGTACTATGACTGAAATAGGCTTCTTATTACAGTCGTCAGAACGTCCGCCTTTCTTTGAGATGGTTCAGGGTTCTAAACTTGTTACATTCTATTTGTAAAGAATGTTTGTTAACAAAAATAAAATTAATGCTTTTACGAGGTTCGCCGAGTACTCTTTGACGAAGTATACGTTATATATATCTGTGGAGTCTAAAGTCCACAAATTTAACGCAGATTTAAAGTCCGCTAACAAACGATGTCAATCGGCGTTCCGTTATGTTCTAGCTCAGGTGTCAATCTCGTCACTTGACCGTAGTTCAAAATTACGAGACGTCTGTCTTAAATTCTTCTTGAAGGCTAGAAATAGATAGCCGGAAAAGTTCAAACTAACCGAATCAATAACTGAAAATAATATTATTGATCAAGCACACAACCGGAATATATATGTATCAACCTACCTACCTAAATATTATTATTTTTTAATTATTATTATTAAATATTTATCATAATTTATTATTATTCCCTATTATATAAATTTTCCAGTATTTTTAACCTAATACAGATGGACAAATGGGACTTTGTTTTACTTTTGGCAGTCATTAAACACAAAGCTCAAGATATTTTATTACAAAATTATATATTCTAACGATGTGACAATTCTTTAAATATTACAAATGAAACCATGAAAATACATATATTAAAATGCATGTTTATATTTAAAAACTTTTGATACTGAATGCTTAAATAAATAATGTAAGGTATATTAACCGAGTCTTAATTATTTTTTAAAAGAAAAATAGTTATTAATTAATATTGTTTAAATATCCTGAATGGATTCCCCATTTTTTTAAAACAAATATTTGATTACTTGCTAAACTGGTCTGTATTTTTTTTTAAATATTCAACAAAAAGAAATCTTTTCATATCAAAATGCCATTGTTTGTCAAGTACTCGGAAGAAATGGGAAAAAAGAATATAGTTACTTAAAATTTTATACAAAGCAACATTAAACAGTTGATCAAAGAATTATTTAACAGAAAAGGGGAATAAAGTAACGTAAAAAGTAAAAATCAAATTTTACTTAAATTCGTTATTCATAAATAGCGAAAAGCTGTCTTTCTTTTATCATCAGTCTTTTATCATCATCTTCTGAGGGATACGCAAATGAGTTAAAGTGTAAACTTGTTTAAAATTGCATAACATTAAAATTAAGATTTTTAGCTAAAATAATAATTTCATTAATTTTTTAATTGGATTTTGGTAGCAGATAATTAAAATTAACTTCTACTGACTTTAAATTTTAAAATTTATAATTTATAAAAAGTATGTATGTTGCTGCAAAATTTGACAGACTGGTTTTTCAGAGGATTTTAAATATTCATACTGTCTGTTGCACAAAATGAAGTGAAAACCACATTTTATTGATAACCAATAACAGGATCATAGATGACAAAGAATGAGAGCATATAGATCTATCTTGAAGTCTCATGTATTTTTTTTATTTCAGTGGTCAAAAATAAATAATTTATAAAAAGTAAAAAAAGTAAGTAGCGTTTTTTTAAAGGAATTTTTATACTTAGTATGAATGAAAAAAAAATAGAAAATGTTTAAGAATGTAAATATAATTGAAAGTTCCTGTTTTGAAAATTTCAAGGAAAAATAACTATAAGATAGTCTTGGTTCAAAATTGATTCAGAGCGCCAGTTCAAACATCGTGGCAACTGGAATTTATCGTTTAAAAAATTGATATATTATACCAATAAATGTAGTAATTTAACTATTAAAAACGTGTATATTGTTAAATTGCTTTTCAGCAAAAAACTAAAAACATGAATCTTTTAACTTAGGTTTATTTTTACTATCCTCTTAACCATTATGTATTTTCTAAGTATGTGTTTATAAATTTTATTATCTAAAATTGCCAAATTATAGTATCGTTGAAACTCTTTTCTGAAAACAACAAAAAAACTATGCCCTTTTTTCTTCTATTCAATATGATTCTTTTAGAACTTATGTTTGTTTATAATATACGTGTCATAGTATTATATTTTTTATACAGTTTTATCATTACTGGCCTAGACTATTCATTTAACTGATTTTAAAATATTGTAAATAATGCTAAATAATATCATCGCAGTTTTAAAAAAAAGACTTTCTTTGAAATAAAATTTATTTTTTATAAACCAAATAATGTCAGTTTTCCTTAGGGAAACATTTATTTCGATGGTAAACATGGGAAAAATTTTTAAACAATATAAAAAATTAAGAATAAGGTAAAGAAAAATGAAATTTAAATTGATTTAAAGCAAAGTAGTGTGCTGATTTTAATTAAGTTTTTTGCGAAAATCTTCAAAAAAAGTGAATTAATATTATCAAAATAAGTCATTTAAATGCCGCATAATATAAGTTATTACATATGCAATTTTTTATTATTTTACAATGTTTTTAAGCAGTTTTTTTTCTACTGAAAGCTTACATAAATGGGCTTTGCATATTAAAATGCAAATAATCTAAAACACGAAATTGCTTCATTGCTATTTAATGAATTGTAGAGTAACGTTTTAGTGAGCGCGTATTATGGTATTTTTTATAATCAATTATAAAAACAATAATAAAGCAACTATGTTATTTAACTTTTTTTAGTGTTGCATTCAATAATGATGTTGAGAAAATGAAGTTTTTTGTGTACAAATAAAAAAATATATTCTCTCGACGAATCATTATAATTTTACGTGCCGATGTCTCCATAAAATTTTATTATTTTTATACATGTTCATAAAAACCTTACATGCGTAATTGTATAATTTCGGTTTTAGATTATACATCTATTTTTTGTGCTCCCTTGCTAATATTAATGTAAACTTAAAACGAATTGTGAACTCAGTCTAATATTCTAAAAATCCATTTTAATATTTTAAGACATTTTAATTAAACTTTAAAAAAATTAACAATATTATGTTCTCATTGTACTTCATTGTAACATCTAATTTTTGATTTTAAGAAATGAATGTTTTGAATTTTCATTTATTTTTTTCTTTAAATTACAATATATAATATATATTATATATAATATTATATATATATATATAAATATATATATATATATATATATATTATATATATATATATATATATATATATATATATATATATATATATATAATATATATATATATATATATATATTATAATATTAATATATAATATATAATATTATAATTATATATATATATATACTATATATATATATTATATATATATATATATATTATATTATATACTATATATATATATATATATAATATATATATAATAATATATTCCAGCTTGTGTTTTGATCAGAGACCCGCTTATAAGCATTCGTCAAGTATAACAGGCACAGAAAGAATTTTTACTGTCACAGAGAAAGGAAGTACACCCAGGGCGGAGGCGGGAATAGAGCCCGCACCCTTTACAGCGCGCAGACTGCTAGCGTAATGGTCCAAACCACTCGGCCATCCCGGCTACTCTATATTTGTACATAGTGAAATGAAAATCTACTATTACAGTGCAAACATCGCAGTAGTACAAACATATATTGGCCATACATACATTGCCCCATCCATACTTATTTTACATGCGTGTCACTCTGCGAATACTCTTTCTACATCTTTCCCATATCGAGCCATACCTATACATCAAAATTCCATATAACTCTCCATATTTCCTTAACAGTCTTCCATATAAAGGAGTGAATCTATAAATTCTCTTTCGCACATAGGGTATCTTCTTCGAAACTGATGAAAAATGCATCTCGAATTCAAGCTCGGCCCATTAAAAAAAAGATTTTTTTTCTACCGGTGACCATGACCACCTTCCGAACAGGATAGTGTCGATATTTATAACAGGGAGTTGGCAACTGTTCATACCTGAAATGGTGACGTATGCGATTTTTCCGAAGCATTAAATTTAGTTCTTTTTTTATAACGTGGAGTCTTGTTCAGTGGAGTCTTATTTTTGTGTGGCATGTCGTTTTTCATAAAAGCCATTTTATATTGAGAATAAATTTTAAAATGTATATTGGTTGTCGGCCCATATAGCTCAGGGGTAATATGTTTAGACATTTATCTGTTATTCGACGTCCTTTGAGATTAGAGGTTCAGTACCTAAGGTTGCGAGTTCAAGCCCTGGCCGCCGAAGACCCGTGTCCCCTAATAGTGACTGGTGCACATTAAATTCCGTCGTGGTCACAAAGTCCTCCAAGTTCCCATACCAAACAATACCTCTGGGGGTGACAAGTCAATTCTGGGGATCCTCTAGTTGGCCTCTGTCTCTAACAATTAGATGGATCTACTTACGAGCGGTAGTGCTGCCCTCTATTGAGAGCGATTTTGCTGCTATTTTTGTGTGTGTGTTGTGTCTGTCTTACTTGACGAAGGCTTATAAGCGGGTCTCTGACCAAGCACACCAACCTGAATATATATGTCTACCAACCAATCAATGTGTTTGAAAAGACAGATTATCTAAGGTCCATACAGTCATGGTCCATATCAATTTCATTGTCTAAGGTTCACATTGTCAAGGGGACATAGTGTCTACGTCCTACCAGTAAATTAGAGGAAATTGGTTTACTGGTAACATCCTCGTAAAATACTTTGTTTCGATACTGCTATTGAAATACTAAATACTCTATACCAAAACAGCTGAAATGGGAGAAAAAATAAACTGCAAATCTCGATACGCAAAAAATATTCATTACGCTTTTTTAAATCCCTTCATATTACAATGCTTACAATTATATATATACACATCTATTTTTACAGTTTAATATGTAATTTACGATAGGTGTAAACTTATTGATATTACATGTCTTATTTTTTAAGTTTATGTGTGTAAATGTCAGCTAATAATCCATTTTAGTCATTTTGACAAGAAAATTTATTTGAAGTCAATTTTATTTGCCACGAGGTATAGTATTTTCTCGTTATTATCGCATATTGAGCCTTTCTGTCTCAGAGTGTCATATATATCTACAGATAAAAATCTTCTTAAAATAAAACTATACGTTTGCCAAGTATAGAATATAACTCTTGGAATATAAAGCTGAAAATAAAGTTTTCGTATCACTTTAAAAGAATGAAACTATTGAAATGTTGCACTCTAGTAAAATATCAGTCTTGAATATATCACTATGTTTGTAAATAAATTTTGAGTTGAGAATATTTCTAGGATAGCTAATATAGAGTCTCGGGAAAAAGTTGTAAAAAATTGAAATTTTTGTTTTTAAAAATAAAAACTTCCATGCCCATAAAAAATAATTCTGAAGAGCTTTTTCAATTTGAAAATACTACCCGTTTCAAATTATGTGTAATAAAGTAAAAATTTAAAGTACTTTCGATCTATCTTCACAACAAATTTTATTTCTATAAAATAATTACCGTGCATATGAAGGTGAAATTCTAAGCATTTTTTTTTTGACTTCCGAATTTTATTCTTGTTTCCATACTTAATAATTCTGATTTTAGATATGATTTTAAGCATGGTAACAATTTACAGTTGACACACCAGCAAGACATTTTTCTAGATAAAAAATTTTCACTTTATAGTGGTATAAATTCCGGACTTGGAAAATAAATAAACTATGTAACTTATTCAACCAAACCGAATTATCAAAGAAGTTCCTTATTATTTTAAGTTATCAATAGTGAATTATTCATATTTTAATGTTAATTATTATTTTTTCCATTTTTGACGCAAAATAGTAAAAGTATTATATCTTCAGTGATTTGTTTTTGTGTCTATAAAGAACATTAAACGAGCATAACTAAATGATCTTTAAAATCGCAGGAAGTCTCAGATGTCTTTACGATTCGTCGAGAACGTAAAAAGTGGTATTGGTTTAGCAAAGATGACGTGAAAATTAAAATATAATAATAATATTTATCATTCAAACGATAAATGAAAAATATAGCTGTGTGAATATGCGCCAAGAGGGAAATCAAATCCCATTCAGACAAACAAAAGAAAACTCACATAAATTAGAAACTAAGGAAAACAAAAGCATAAAAAAAACTCAAATAAAATAAAAAAAAAGTTATCACGATTCAAATTAAAGAGAAAAATAAAGATCATATTCAACATCATTTTAATATTTTTTAAATTAAAGTATAAGTAAATATTACAGTTTAATATTTTTTTATTTCGAGTCAAAAAAATTAAACATCGGCCTAAAAAATAACCTGGGTATCAGTGTATATACTATCTAATATCTACCCTTAACAGAATTGCTGCGTTTCAAAACTAACGAAACGCGAAATTCTTTCGCCATTTTTTTTTTTTTAAACTTAGAAAAGACGCCACTTTATTTCGCTCGTAAAAGTCAATTGGGACGATAAGGCAAAATAGCGTCGTTGTTCCTGTCGCTCGCTAACTTGATGACATCTGCTTTTCCGGAAAACGGGAAAAATTCGCTTATCCCGAATATCCTGTTTTTCCACAGAGGGATTTATACAGGCCGTATCTGGGGGTATAAAAGACACGGAGTTTAAAATGGAAGGTGTGATGACATACGTTTGGGATAAGGGGTATTTTCGTTCGTGGCTGTTTTGTAGGGATCAAAACACAATGTGTTCTATTTAGGGGTTATGTCAGAAATATGCGTGGTTTATTAAAAAAGTAAAATGTGTGCGATAAGTTTTATTTATACTTTTGGGTTGAATGACAAAATAGTGAATATAAATGAGAGATAGAGAGATGAATGTTTGTAGATGTTGTATTATTTATTAGTAAATGTTGAAGCGATGCTGAAGATATAAGAACGATTCATTTCCTTTATAGAGTATTTTTAAAGGCATATTTGAAAGCTATTCTTATAATAATATAATAATCGCCCTATTTAATAACAATCTCATAAAAATTTAAATGCCTCAATAATTTTTATCACTGACCGAAAAACTTTAACACACTTTTCCATATATTTAAAAGCTTAATTTCATATAAATAACGAGTAATATTACACAGAGTAATATTAAAATCTTCTCTTCTTCTATTTTATTCTAATTTCTGCAGAAAATATTCTAATTATTATTATGATTATTATTATTATTATTATTAGCAATACATTTTTAAAAGAACTCCGGAACAAACACAAAATATGTATCTCTCTTTAACAGTAGAAGTCATGTACAATTTTTTCTCTTTAAGAAAACCCATAGAAAGTAGTTTAAACTAATCTAAATGCTATGTTATCATAATCTTTTTTTTATCATAATATCGTATCAAAAGTTTTTTAATAATTAAACAATATATTTTTAAGCATGAAGAAAACATCCTAGTCTCTATGAAGGCCCGAAAATGAAAACCTTCGAGCTTTTAAACTAAAAGCGGAGATTCTGATTCTTTTTACTAATTTATGGCCTATATTTATGAGTCGCACAACTTACAAATACAGAGAAAACTTTCAAGGCAAGTCACATTTCAAAAATGAATTTCACGGATGTCAGTTTTCACCCATTCAAAACCAACTACAAAATTTCAAATACCAACAATAGCACTGAATGCATGCACAATCGCAATAGAATACATGGCGTCAGTGAAACCATCCAACGTTTTAAATATAAGTGATAGCCAAACTAATAGCAATAAAAAAGAATGAGGAGGGGACCCGATGAAACTCTAATTTTGTGAGAAAGATTGCTAGATTTGGCAACTTATTGCAAATGTTTTAGTGAAAAAGAAAATAAAAAATCTATCATAATACTATTTTGGTTTCAGTTTTCTACTAATATGTTATTAGTGTTGTCTTGTCTATGGATAGAAATTTTGAAGGTCAAATATTTCAATGCGTGTTCTACACAGCCTCAGCAATATATACTCAGTTTTCCGAATAATGATCGTCGTAGAAAGAGTTGCTTATTTGCTGTATACTCGCCAATTAAGATGGCCGGGCAAGATAGGACGTGTTTGGGACTTAGATCTGTATTGTCACAGTTTTTTTTTCAGATGGGATATGTTCTGGTTCCCCCCGGCTGAATTTTCATTCTTCTAAGGTATTCTACTAATATCTTTTCCACAGATGTTATATTTTATAAAATGTTACATCCATTTTAAAACATTTAAAAAGTGACTGCATCGTGAAAATTTAGAATGATGCAAATTTCCTCTGCCATTTTTATAGGAAAGTCACATGATTTTCTCATCGATGAAGCTCATCTTTTAGGTTTGCCAATGCGCTTCCATTACATCTAAAATCTCAAGAAGTCAAGCCCCGGCCTTATATTTGTCATCTTGTCCAAAGAAAGAAAGGGAAACGGTTATTTTATTTCTCAGCGAGTATTTCCGTTTTTTATATCTATTAAGTTGACACACCGACGGAACGGAGAGGGTAAGACCAATAAATCATCACTCGTGACACGGTCGAAAGATCGCCGATTCGAATTACAAATCGACCAAATTTTCCTCGAAGGAGGAAAAAAAAGTTATGGGATTTTGCTAAAAAATCAAGTATGTCGAGTTGCTCTAGATTGATGACGCTTATTTATGCTACGGAATGCACTTCTGAAAGAATTTCTGCATTATATTATTTCCCTTCCCCAACCCTATACTTTATAGGGTGTCAATTATATTCTTTTATAAGGAGACAGAATAATTTTTTTGTTTTTTTGTACGTTTAAGAAATAGTAGAGTTTTTAGACGGGTTTCAGTGAGGAGTATGAAAGAATGTGCTGGAAAGATGTAGTTTGAGATTTATTTTGACAGCGTCCATCAATTTTATGTTTTTATTATAAAAAGAAGTTCGTATTCATGTAATAGCCATAATACTAACCTTAATAACAATTTAAAAAGCCTTTCAGTAGAGGGATCGATTCAAGTTATTTTGTGAAGATATATATTTTTTGTAATTTCAGGGAAAGTTTTATCAAAAGTCATTGAATTACAATTTCTTTCGTCATTGAAGATGAATATCTTAAATTGAAAGTATAGTTTAAGTAAGGCCTTCTTTCTAGCCTGCGATGGATCTGTAAATTGAACTTTGATGACTAATTTTTATGTAGTTTAAGACGATGAGTTGAGGAAAACAAGTTTACAAAAATTGTTTCTCTCAAATTTTAACTAAACTGAATTTAACTGAAACTATGATTTTTTTTCATATTTTTGGGAACAAAATTGTTAATTTTATTAATTTTATTGATCTAATAACAATATTATTAGCCTAGTATACTAAGGCCATTAAATATCCCCTTCAGAATCTCCAAATTTCTGAACGAAATCTATTATTATTTATTTATTTTACACCATTCAAATAAAAAAAAATCTAATGGTTAAAACAAATTAATATTAGTACATTTTATAGTTTTAACAAACAAAAATAGTATTCAGTATATAATTAGCTTATAAAGAATACAAATATGCATAAGGTCTCCATTTTTTGGTGGCAAATAGTTTTGAACTACACAATTTTGGTTTATTGTTGTGCCAACATAAATAAAAGTAACCTATTAGTTGACCTTTAAAACAAAATTATAGAGAAGAGGTTCTACTTTACAGAGGTATGTACTATGATTCATTTCTTACGGGTTACTCTATGCATGCGTGTCATAAATGTCAATAACAGAACCGTAAACGCATATTAAGGATGCATAAACATTTTTGTAGGCTTTTAAAGCAATTTTATGATTTTAACTATTAATTATCCACACTTAATATTGGATAGAAAACTATTTTTTTTGTTATTACTGCAACATAATTTTCAGAAGTTTTTAAAATCCATTGCAAAACAGAGTGTTTCGAAAGAAACGAAAAAAATTCAAAGAAACATAAGATTTACGACGTTTAACTTATAAAAAAAATATTTTTATTATCCTAAAAATTTCACTTAAGTGTTGCCAATTTTCGTTATATTTTAAATTTTTCATATTTATCATATTTTTGTGAGCTTTATCCTAACCAAATATTTATCAAGTTTTTGCAATATATTTCGTGCAAGAAAGACACTTTAAAACCGCTTTGAATCAATTAGAAATTTGTAGTTAAATATATTAACGCTATTTTTTAAATTTTTCGAATTTAAATAGTTATTATTCTACTCAAAATGCTATACAAAACAACATATGGTCTTAGAATAAAAGCAACAGCAAAACAGCATTTAGAACAGTTTTGCTATGTTTCTTTCAACATTATATACCCCGTATAGGTTAAAATTGGAAAAATCTGATACTTTTCTTGGTATTCCAGAGTGAAAATTAACGAGAGAGGATAGGGAGAGGAAGAAAGAGCAGTTCCTGGTTTGGTTGTCCGCTAAAACTCGTTCGAAAGTTTGTTGAAACTGCGAAAGAATTCCTTTGTACAAACTTAAGTTACTTAAGAATTGAAGTCTTTATTCGAACTGTATTTTTCTGTTTTTGATTACAAACGCGGTAGGACTTGCTTCATGCAATAAATATCACAGTTCTTTATTAGGGCATTTCCACGCGTGACTTACACTACATCGGACGATTTAACAAATTTCGTTTGCGTAGTTCATAACTATTTTCTACTTATTCAAAAAAAATATTGTATGCCAGTTTACCCCTGAACATATACTATTTTTAGAAATCATAAAAAATCATTTTCATTTAGTATTTCACTAAAAAATAATAAAAATGTCATACTGTGACTTACACTACATGAAAGGAAGTCGAGTTTTGTTTATCATTTAAAACTCTCATTTCTTCTTCATAGTGCAGTAAATCAACATTCTACCAGTGCTGCTTAATTTAAGTAGAAGGTTTAAAGCTAAATAATTTAATTGCAAAAAAGTGTGGAAATATCATAGGAAATAATTTATTAACATTTTTGTACGTGACTTACACTACATTAAATTTGTGACTTACACTACATCATGTGAATTGTATCAGAGATATGGAAATTTAGGCAATAATAACATAGCATATGTAGATAATTTTGAACATGGTAAGTTAAGCATTGCATACATGGTAAAATCATAGTTAGAAAAAGTTACACAACGTCCCCTAAAGTTGGTTTCTGGTAATTTCTTAATTCTTTCTTCAATAGAATTGTCTGAAAAACCTTCCTTCTCAGGTCACGTAAAAAGACTTCCTGACCATTGCGGATGTTTCAGTTTTATTGAATAAGCATATTTACTTAACATTTGCCCCAAAAAATATTTAACGATAATTTTCCTACAAAAGGAACTAAAGCTGTTCTTTCAGCATCAAATTCATTTTCAGAATTTTGCTGAGAGGTATTTCCTTTTGCAACATTTCCATTTGTTTCATCAGCCGTGTTGTTTTTTTGGGGATTTAATGAAATATTGGCAGTTTTAAGTAAGTATTTGTTTAATTTTAAAAAGCAGAGCAATTTTTGAGTGTCAGGAATCGGAAATATTTATTTTCCTTTGATGAGCAAATACCATTCAATCTACCTATTTCGCCCTTTATACAATTGTCCGAAATGTATAATAGTGATATGTTTGGGCAGATTTCTTATGCAAAGTGAAAAAATCTTTAGCAGAATGTGGGTCAATTTTACTGGAAGGTGTGGCTGCTTTTATCCCCTCCTCACTGTATCACCAAGTCCATCAAATGGTCCTTTTTCATGACTAAAGGTAAATATGACCAACATTGGTGGCAGAGAAATGCCATTCAATGTTGTCTAACGGTTGGAACATTGCAATAGAGATGGTGTATTTTAGTTAAAGTGTTGTCCGAAAAGTCGTTTTTGCTTTCCTTTTCTTTAAAGGTTTGAAATTTTCCATATGCTTAAAGTCTTTCTCTTTGCTCTTTATTTTCTTTTAACTGTTGATTTAGCCATCTTAAATTAAAATTATCAAAATATAAGAAATCTACAAAAATTATAGCTAATCTATAATAGATAAATCAAACAGAAGCTGTGACTAACACTACGTTGTGACTTACACTACAAAGTTAAAATGTTTTATAAATAGAGAAAATGCTTTTTATTTTAAAATTTAAAGGTGTGGAATTACACAAAGGTTAACATAGAAAGAAAATATCTTAAAAATTTTGAAGCAAAGCCTTCCTTAAAAAGTTATAGAAACTTTTATATATTTTCGTGACTTACACTACAGCCAAAACAGGGGATGTTTATCTTTCTAATTAAGTAACTTTTATTTATAAATGCCGATTAAAAATGTGTTTTCAAGATAGTCATTATAGTGTGTTTTAATAATTTTACCAAAAAATCTGATAAAAAATAATACTTAACTTAAAATTTAAGAATTCACAATGATGAAAAACCATAACACATGCTTTTAAAAAAAGCAGCCACTTTAAAACTTCAGTGTTGCCACAGAGAAGAACAATAATAGTTTTTGATGTAAAATTTTTATATTTCAAACTTTTCTAAATCAAAATAAACTAAAAGTTTCAACTTGAATAAAAAATATTTTTAAAATTCACTTGTGGTATGTATTTACGTGGAATTTACCATTAGCTAAATGTGCGTGTTTTTTTTAATTTAACAAAATTAGAACATTTTCCTGCATCTAAATATTGAAAATTTGCCTGAAAAAAATTGAATAAGAATAACATATAATGTTTCACTCAATAAATAATTTTTATTTAATTTAAATGCACAAAATTCTTAAAATACTCCATCAGTTTTACTCTAAAAGTATATATTAAAAAACTTAACTGATGTCAACAGCTAAGAAAATTTATAAATTATTCGTTATAAATTATCGAATCTTTATCAAGAATCGAATTATTGAATTTCACACAGAACGTTTTCAAAGGCAGCATATTTAAATTTCACCACCTATTCCTTTTAAAACAAAGCCTCGTGTCAATCTAGTGCGATTTTATATACACCCAACCCATAGCTTTGAAATCTATTTGAATACTAGATTAAATACAATATTCTTGCAAATTTGGCCAAGGCTAAACTGTTGGATGAAAATAATAGGCTTGGTAACAAAATACAAAGAACATACATTTCTGATAAATAGCGGTGTAAAATTTTAATTTATTGTTCTAGAGCGGTATCTAAAATATTTTTAAGCAATATTAAAATTATTAATGACCTTACAACCAAATTCCAAAAACCATTTAGAAAATGTATTACAATTTTTTAAACGGAATAAGTAGAAATAATATTTCACTTCATTGGAAACTAGACGAAACAAAGTGTGGCTCACTATAACATAAAGGAATTCCAAATAATTTACACACATTTATCACTTTTACCACATTCTATCACGTTTTAGCAGCACCGTTTATTTCACCAGTTTCCGGCAATCAATATCCCATTACCAGTCTTCCTATAGAATATCAAAGGCAGTCTAAAACGATCCCGAGCCATGGTGTGACATACTAAACAGTAAAACAATTTCCCACCACAAGCAGACATCATAAAGGTTTTTCGAAACAATAAAACGACCACTGAATCGCTAAATATGAAAAAAAGGTCAAGTATTTTGGAGAATTTCCACAATGCATGTATTCCTTCAACATTTTCATGAAAGAAAAAGTATCTGTGGAAACCTTCCTATGGACTTGACCTCTTTTTAAATTTGGAAATTCAATTTGAGAGGCAACTCATCCATCATTTTATATGGCAGTGATGGACTGAAATATCAAGTAGCGAAAATGTGGATGGAGGGGGAAAAAATCAGAGATTGGATTTGGTCTTGGGGTCGCCCGTAAATGTTTCCATCATTTATCAGATCAATTGGTGGGAAGGACGTCAAGTGGGAATCGAATTAGGAACCCGATGTACTAATAGTCGTGTTGAGAGTATTTATTCTTTTTATTTTCTTAATGGTTTTGTCTGAGCGATTGGATAAGAAACATTGTTGTTATATGAAGTGACTGTTGAAGAATTTGTTGTATTGTTAACGGTAAAAATATCTTCTCATCGTATAAAATATCTAAGATGTTTTTTTATTTACTAATGGTTTACCTTAAAGGTGGGAAACCTTTGAGGCGTATGTATGAACTCATCGAATAAATTAAAGACAAAAATACTTATTAAAATGTTGGATAATAGAAGAGAGGATGAGCCACATAACAAAAAAATAGTCATTTGAGATACTGCCACATATTCCAAGATGTGACCCCACGTTCGTTTAAGAGCTACCTGATTATATAGAAAAAATTAATGAAAGATAAATAAAGGAGAATTAAATAGAGGTACAAATGAGATTTATTAGGTGCTGAAGTTACTTTAGGCAGTAAGAAGGTATGGGAAGTATCTTTATAGTTCAGTTTCTTCATCTAATGGCTCTTACCCTACCATTAACAAAGCATCTGCGTGTCCGGAATAATTACAACAGCTGCTTATTGATTACGACTATTACTCCTGGCGGGACTCGGTGTGTAGATATATAAGAAAACCAATGCATTAGGACACCTGAAATTTTTTGGTGCATGTAAATGGTCGCAAATTATATACTTTTTATGGAATTTTCAGGTTTTGATTGAAAATTCTTCTTTATGCCTATTTTTGGTTTTTTTTATATTTACTTAACATGTCCTTTTTATTCACCTTAATTGTGAACCACGGTTAATTGACTGGGAGGATGTCTTACGCTACGTTGGAGTGACAAGTATGCATACGTGAAGTCAAGACTTTGGATGGTAGCAAAGACCCGGAGGAGATATTCTTTTGGTTAGAATTAACAAAAGAATACTCTCCTCTGGGTCCGGGGATATTTTGTGCTGTAGCAAGAGAAGTGGTTCCTTAATCGCGTTTACAAGTCGCCCATCCGGTATGGTGGTTTCCATCCTCGCTTGTCATGCGAATGGGCCGGGTACGAATCCAGGAAAAGGCAATTTGTGTTGAATTAATGTGAATTTTGTGTTAGAAATTAAAGAATATTTGTGTTGTCCCGAGTACATGAGGAGAACGTACTCTTTAAATCTGTGAGTACGAAAGTCCAGTGGGTGGTCATAGCTTAGTACCATGGATGCAGGTTGTCTGGAGAAAATCACCCCTCCTCTTTAGAGACGTACCTAAATTGAGAAGGTGGTACCATTTTGGAGCAGAAGTCAGACCTCCAACCCCCATGGGTTCTCAAAGCCTTATGCCAATGGAATTGCTACTGCACCCCCTCTGCCTTCCAGGCTATACCACGACAACAACAACTTGTTACAGTCGCATGGGCCTGTTCTGAAGAAATGTCATATGCGCTCAAATTGCAATGATACATGTGACATCGAATATAGTATGACAGACATGAATATCAAGTAGTGAAAATGCGGATCAGGAGGAGAAAAATCGACTTTGGTCTTGGGGTCAGACCGTGAATGATTCCATCATTTATCAGATCAGTTTGTGAGAAGGACGTCAAGTGGAAATCGATTAAGGGATCTGGTAGACTGATAGTCTCGTTGAGTGCGTAGTTCCTGTTGTATTTATTTTTGTTGCTTAGGTTTTGTTTCAAGCTATTAGGGAAAGAACAGCTTGGAATATGAAATGGTACCAGAGAAGTTACTGTGCTAATTTTGAACGAGTTTGATGAGTTATAACTCCCTTAAAATAGAGAAATCTTTCTAACTTTCCCTAAATAAATCAATTGATAAGTTTTAATAAATAAAATAGGCACCCGCAAGCATTTTCAAACGAAATATGGCAATTACATAGAAAGTATAACTTACAACTCTTTAGATATACCAAAAGCCACAACATGCGTCAGGTGTCTTAATGCATAAGTTTACTTAGATATATACTTATCTATTCCTAATAGAATCATCAAATGGGTGTCAACCATGGTCCCTAAGGTGACCCCAGGAGTAATAGTCGTGTTCAGTAAGTGGCTGTTGTAATTATTCTAGACACACCGATGCTTTGTTAATGGTATGGTAAGAGCCATTGGGTGGGGAAACTGAACTATGGCCATAAATTAGGTTATCAGTTTTGAAGAGCTTCTTGGAATTGAAATCAAGTGTTTGCCTAATTTAAAATGTGCACACTATGTAGCTACGCAAGTGCATTATGTTTCAATTATTTTAAATTCATTTAACTTTTTTACTGTGTCCATACTGAAAAACCTCTTGAGCATTGACTTACCAAGTTGGTAAATGCACAGCCCTGCCGTATGCAGGTAAGCTGCAGTAACCCCGACAATTCATTGGTTCTTTTATAGCCCCGAAAATAACCAGTATTTTAGTACACGTTCTTATCGGTTTGAGTTATTGAGTGCCAACAACAATAGTCCAAATCATTATGTATTGATCCTGCAGTTTACCTTTGCATGGCAGTACAACTTTCTGCATTTTCCAAAATGTAACACAACATTAATGATATCAATAAATTATCACATGCGTCTTAAGATATTAAGTCTAAATCAAATAGTCAAGAATACAAATATAATTATCCAATGATTATTTACTATTTTGTTTCTATAGAACAAAGATATTTTTACAATATAAATATACTCAACGACTTTTTTTTCTAAAGCATTTATTAAAATTTTGAAACTCTCCATTTTAGAAAATATGCAAAATAAATGATTGATGAAATTAATTTAATGAGTTATTGCAACAAAATTATCCTTTATTTTATACTCCCACTCTTGTTGATGTAATTAAAACTTCAGTAAAACTTATTAATTGATGATATCTTCAACAAAATTATTTTCACAAACCGTCTCATACGAATTTCACTACCCGCTAAAAACTAACATCGCTTTATCTTCAACGACCGAGTTAACCCTGCGTCCATTCGGCATTGAATTTTCCGCCATAGCTCCTGGTTTCCGCGGCCATTTGTATCCAATGTGTCGCCAATCCCTTCGAATACAAAAAAATAGACGCCAAACAATAAAGAACGACCAACTTCCGAATATCGTACCAAACAGCGATATCGTCCCTTTCCCCTTTCCCACAACTTATTAAACGGTAATCCTACTGCAGAATCTTATGGGGGAAGTAAATTTTATGTTCAAATGTTAAAAATATGTTTTAATGTTTTAAAAGCTTTTAATTTACTTATTAAGTATTATTTTTTAGTAATAATGAAAGTATATAGTTTTTTAATCCTAAAAAGATTAATTTAATAAAATCAAGAATACTCTATAGTATTAGAGCCTATGTGGAAAACATTTGGCCTTCAAATGCGACTATCAGATTAGTCTTTGAAAATATAACTAATAAATCTGTTGAGTAGTTAAAAATCAAAAGAAAAACATGATCGGGCAGAGTGAATAGTACTTTTAAAAGCGTACGATGTAACCAATTGTATTAATGAAAAACTACAGCGGCTACGCCAACAACAAGGTCACAGTTACGCCAAGTATTGTCTTCTATTTCACAAACAAACAACGCTCCGTCCCATTTGAATCGTCCATTTACTTCGAGATTAATCGAAACCAACCAACCTAAAATATTTCCCAGCAAATTTCTACCCTAACAATTTGTTAAAATGAATGCCGGAAATCTGTTGAATGTTGGCAATCACCATGGAACATCCTAAACATTTTCTAAATAACCAAAAAGAGATTTCATAGATCAAAATATGTCCTTCAAAGGTCAACTTTGACTTGATATATGAACAAATATCTATTTTCTGCTTGATATACATGATAAACTTAAAAATATATTAGATTACCTAGCAAGAAAAATTACTCGGACTTCAAAATTCACTCGGAAATTCAAAATTAAATAGCCCGTTTATAATTAAAGTTTTTTTTTATTGATGTGAATATTAACAGAAAATATGGAATAATTTATAAATAGAATTTAAAAATTGTCTTTTGAATAAATAATTTTCATCTCTGAAATCTTTATGAGGTTGTTTAGAAAACGTTTCGGACATTTTCTATTGATTACCAACATTCAACAGATTTCGGACTATCACTGTAACAAATTAGTAGAGTAGGATTTTGCTTGTCTCAGGAAGATAAAAATCAACGAGGAGAGTTTATAAACGTGCAGAGATAACTTTTTGGGTTGATTCGTTTCGATTAACGGCGAAGTAAATTGATACAATTAGTAACATCGTATGCTGATAGCAAGACTACAATAGATTTAACGAAAACAATTCAACAGGCTCGATCATTTTCTTTCTGACCTAGTTCTAATTTTCTAAACAAATATTTAATTTATTAAAAAAACTCATTTTAAATTTATGAAGAGAAAGCAACCATACAACCCTTTTGTCCATTTTCTGGCCGTTCAGAAGATTAAGAAGTATGGCCACCATTTGGTGATTTGAAACTCAAATCCCTGACTTCGCAATGGACATCAAACAAAAAATTCATTATCATAGATTAATTTCTTTCGGAAAAGTTGTTTTATTTACTTTTCCCCAAAATTGTCGCTAAAATCAGCAATTCTTCAAGTATTTACCGTAGTCTATTAAATTCTAAACATTCAGCTGTGAGAAAGTGATGATTTTAATGACACATGATTTCTTTTATATTCTTCACAAGCCAACAGTGCCCCACTAGTGGGAATAGCCAAGAAAACCTGCATTTGAAGGGGGCTTTCAAAGCTACCGGACTTTCGGCCTCCAGGCCTTTCCCGAAAGTGGGGCATGGCAGAGGGCTGATAAGACTGGATGCGCCCCATTTGTAATCCACGCTTCGTTTGGCGAAAAATGGCAACAGTTGCTGTTGGAGGTTTGTTTGGAAGGGAATCGTTGGGGAACACTTCAATGGGGAATTATTTTGCTGAGGGATCGTGATTTGGCTAATAATCGGTATTTTGGCACATTTATAAGATACTTTCTTTGTTGTTAGTCGAAAGAATTATAAAATGGAAAGTAGGTACTGACATCATCGGGAGCTCCTTCCGTTAACCCTTCTGTCTGTACCTCTTTCTAATTCCGTTCTAACAAACCGATTCAAAAAACTTCTCTGTTTGTTATTAGAAAGATATGTAATCAGATACTTACTTTTTATATCGATCGGTCATTTAACGTTTAATATAATTTTAACTTACATTCTGACCTACCGAATTTAAAAGTTATTTTATTTTTATTAGAAAAGCATGTGTGACAACGGATACCTATATTTTAAACTTTTTGGCATTCTGCACTATAAGAATTTCTGTGAACATTAAAATAACAGTAAAAGTATGCTAGCTAGTATAGTTTTTTCAAAACTTCTCGTAAATTTTGCTCTATCTGTCAAGGGTTGTTGGCAATTTAAACCTAATTAAAACCTAATTATTAACGTACCTTTAAATTTAAACCGAATTTTACCCTTACTTTAAATTAAAAATTTTGTGACATTCAGTAAAAACATTTTAGCTTCCACACTACGTTTATAACGTAAAAAGTGGAAGGTTTTATAATCGTTCAGTCCGTCTGTCTGTCCGTCCGTCCGTCCGTCACCCACTTTTTAAGACTCAGTAAAAGTTTACCTTTGCAACGTCATCTTTCAACTTCAAACTTTTAAAATTTGATAATATCTCATTTTATCTCAGAAATAGATTCCAAACATCTCTGTAAGTTTTTATTAAGAATATATTTTAATTTGTAAATTATTAATTTATAATCAAAATCATATATTTGAATTAATAATACATATATTTGTCAATTATTGAGAATAATATTTTTTTATAGTAGATTGGTTTTTTTTATTCCTTGATTAAATATCTTTAATCAAAATCATATCTTTGTATTATTTATACATAAGTTTGTCAATTACCAATGACTATGCTTTTTTATGGTAGACTGATTTTTATTTCTTAATTAAAAATATTTTTAATCAAAATCATACCTTTGCTTTATTTTATCAAGAACATTGGCGAAATACCTGCATTTTCCTCAGCTTAGTTGTTGCTATAGCAACCCTAGCCGCCGTGTAGAATAGTGGATATAAGATAAGAATAATATAATAGCCTTGTTAAAAGAAAAAAATAATATACATTGTGTCTACAAGTACTTGTTCAGAATGTTTCGAAATTAATGGATTTTAAAATAAACTGAAGGATAAACAGATATACAAAACTTTGAACTTGCTTTAAATGCCAAAAACTAAATTTAAATTTACAGCACATTATTTTAAAGAAACACAATTAAAAAATGAATTTATACAGTAAAGGTTGTTAAATAATTGTTTTAATATTTAATTTTTAAAAATAATGAAAAAAATTATAATTTATTATGAAAAAGTAAAACATGTTTCTTCGTATAAAAACTGAGAATCTCTTTTATGCAGTTAAATCATGCAAAAGTTTAGAAAAAAAACTGATGGTGTGTGAAGTATTTTTTTTTTGCTGAATTTTGCAATTTTCTTATATTATTATAGAAAAGACGATTAAAACAGTTTCATTTTTTAAATCTTTTAACAGCCGAAAGGACTTGAGACCCATTAAATAAACTTTAATTACAATTTATTTGAGAGAAAATATATTAATATCAAATCATTATATGAAAATAAATTGAGTTCCTCTTTTTTGAAAACAATTTATTTCATATGTTTTGATTTAGTAAGTTTGTATCTTCATTATCATTTTTAAAAGATACAGCCTGAAAAGTTTTATGCAAAATTCATTTCTTATTTTATTTATGCGATGAAATATTTATAAAAACAATTGACGTATTGATAAGAAATTTTGTTAAAATTTAACTACTTTTTCTATTACAAAACAATAAAAATAAAAGTACATTTTCTTTGTAAAATAATAACTTTTCTGTTGAAAATCAGTTAATAAATTTTCATAGAAAGTATATGTTAACCAAATATTTCCAATGATTCTACTTGTTCATTAATTAGTTTACAAAACAAAACACATACTAACTCAATAACCATAAAAATTTATTTCAATAACCCACCAACATAGTTTGTAACAAATACATAGTTTTAAGAGAACATGATTAATTATCCTCTTTCAGTTCATTAATTTTGAATCTAAAATAAAAATCCCAATAACTTTCTACAAAAATGCAACACAACTTTAATCTTGTCATTCAATGGAAAACTATACAAAAGAAATTCCCATTCCTCGTTTCCCATTTGGTAATCAATCAATTGTCCGTCAACAACTGACAGGACGGTTCCAGGATCTTGTTAAAAATCTTGAAGCCTTTTAATAATATATTTTAACACTAGATTGTGAAATGAGAATAGTCAATCATCATGAGAATGGTTGAGATAAACTTTTTAGAGTTATACTGGATTAGTTGTTTCCAAGATGGCGGCCGATGATGTTGTGCTTTTTTCTAAAGATTTTTTATCTGACTATCTGGATAATTTATCTGGTATTTTCAAGTCAGTATGCGAAAAAAAGTCATGTACAATCAAAGTAAGAGCTGAATTTGATTCGATAGTGAATAATATATTGGAGAGTTTCGACAAGTTTTTAACGGGTTCGAGTTCGGAGAGCACACCTACTCACGATGTTTGTGGAAGTGACGCGATGTTTGTGACAGTATTTGTGGAGGTGATTTCAAGAAGTTAATGATCAGTGTGGAAAATATTGCATCTGAACTGCGTAATTTCAAACAGCAAAGCAGTGATCGCTGTACGTCTTTGGAAGAGATGATCATACAAACTAAACCTGGAATAAACAAAGTTGTTGATTATGATATAAATGTGTCCTCTGTAAATCTCGTAGACAGTATCGATAGAAATGGATTTATGACTAGTTCCGGGAAGACTTTTGCTGATGTTGTTAGTCTAAGCGATCCTTAAATATTTCCGTTGAATCAAGTGAATAAACATAGACATACCGCTTCAGAAGTGTTGGGATCAGCTACCAAGAATTCTAACTATTCTTCTAATGTGCCTCATAAACAAAGATCTAGACGTGTTATCAACGGAATTGGATGTGCGGGGGGTCTAGCACTGGCAGTCTAAAAAATCTGCAGTTTTTGTTTCTAGAATGGATAGTTCTACACGGGTATGTGATATAGAGACAGTTTTGGCCGACTTACAGCTAAGATTGAAAACCAAGCTTGTCGTGCTGATTTTTCTGTAAAAGTTCTACCTGATCTGTGCATTAATAATACTTCTTGAGTCCTTAGCATTATGTGTGACAGCTCATTTTGTGAAATATTTTATTTGTGTGGTTTATATTGTGCCTGGTTCTACCGCTAATGTTTATGATGATATCATTGATACTCTTGACAATGTTTTGAAATATGACTTTTCCAATATCTTAATTTTAGGTGATTTTAACATTCCCACTCTGGTGTTCAGATATTTTAAATTGGTTGTGAATAATTTAAACATTATTGAATTTTTGGTTTATAATTTTTTAGAATTTCACAATTTGAATCAATTCAATAATGTCCCTAACTGTTTTAACAGATTTCTGGATATGGTGTTGTGTAATTTTGAAATAACTGTCTCTCAATCTGATGAAGTTCTTTTGACTGAAGATCAGTATCATCCAGCTTTTATGTGTGAATTAAGTACAAAAAGTAGAAAATTTGAGAGAAAATCTTGTGATAATAAATTAATTTTAAAAAAGCTAACTATTTTGTACTATTTAAGGCTTTTAATGAAACAGATTGGAACTACCTAAATGAGTATAGTGGTATTGATGATATGGTTAAATCTTTTCATGATAAATTAAATCACATCTTATCTGTTTGTGTCCCTAGATGTAAAACAAAGTCCAGTAGAAGTTATCCCATTTTTTTTCACAAGAGATATTATAAAGCTCCTGCAGGTTAAAAACAGGCTTCGTACTAAGTGTAGAAAAGATTCATCTTCTATTTCTTATAAACTTTTCAGTGATTGTAGGGCTGAGCTGAAACGGAGCTACAAAATCGGTTTATAATGATTATATTTCTAGAATTGAAGAAAATATTTCTGTTGATCCTAAATCCTTTTGGGCTCGCGTTATGTCTAAAAATAAAAATAAAAACATTTGTGATAATCTGACGTACAAGTCTCATAATTTTTGGGACATGATTCTATTGCATGTGGTTTTGCGCATTTTTTAAATTTTGTACATAATGTCTCCTCGGATGCTGACTTATTTACTGATTCTGGTTCGGATGGTGCTTCTGATGTCATTGGCCTTTACAGAATTAGCTCTGAAGATATTTCTAGAGCTATCACTAAACTCAAGTCATCAAGAGGTTTGTCCTGGGATATGTACCCTAGTTTTATACTGAAAGCTTGCGGGGATATTTTTATTTACCCAATACTTATTATTTTCAATAAATCTGTTGTTGAAAATGTTTTTCCGAATTTGTAGAAAAGAGCCTGAGTGATCCCCATTTTTAAAAATTCAGGTTACACATCTAACATTGAATGTTACAGACCAGTATCACTACTATCTCCGTTCTCTAAGGTTTTCGAGTATGTATAGTATTTGATAAAAACTTTTGCACAAGGTTGGGAGGTCAATTTATTCTAACCAACATAGTTTTATGCCTAAACTATCAAATGTTTCTAATCTGATCTGTCTTCATGGCGAAATTTTAGGGGCTTTTCGTGAAGGGGTGAGGCCCAGTGGCTTAGTAATAGTGCTTCGCATTGCCACGCCACAGTTCCCGGGATCGAATCCCGGACCTGTGGCGATTTTTGATATTATTTTAAAAGTATCCTAAACAACTTGATAGAATAAACATGTTTATAATGAAACAAGTTTTATGGTTAAAAAATACGAGTTTAGGAAGCATACTTCGATAGAAGGGCAGCGTCAAGAGTATATGATAAGTTAAATTATAACAGTTTTAATAATCAATTAGTCCATGCAAAAAAACATTAATTATGGATACAAAAAGTGGACTTGATGGTAACAAATGAAGTCCAACAATAACAAAAACATGAATTTTACATCATCCTACATCTTAATTCAAACTCTTTATTAAATATGATATTCCGACTCAACAATGTTATAGTTTCCAAATAAATATGTAATTAGCAAAGTAGTATAAATAGCAACATCATGTATTATTTATCTTATCAACATATAGGTTCATATGATAAGATCCTCTTTCAATATATAATTAATACCTTTCTACTGTTAGCCAGATATATTAGTTAGCTTACAATCCTCTTTCAATATCTTATTGATATCAATACGACATTCTGCTTTCGTCCAGGTATTAGTTGAGGATCACTGATCACACAATATTTTGCGCTTTTGTGCATTATTCCCCTTATAGTCATTTTATAAATTAAATATGAAATTATTTTTTTGTTTGGAAATGTTTGTTTTAAGATTAGTTAATATTGTAAATGCGTATCCTCGCTTGGTAATTTAGAAGCTCCCCATTCTAAGGAAAATAAAAAAAAAAGCTGCACTCTGAATAAAACAAAATACGGTACATTTACATCCAAAACATGCTGGAAACATGAGATGCTAGCATTTTAACTATTTTTTTACAGCAATTTAGTTTTTTTATTAGAGCAGCAGCGTCATAAATTTAACATTATTTTTTGCTGTTATTTTACCACTGTAAAAATTTAGCGACACCATACGCTAACGCAATCGGACTTTGTACTCTATATATTTGATAAGCATGTCGGCCCTAGTATACTTGGGGAACCCTGTGATGTCTTAGAGATAAAGTAAATTATTTTTGAAAGTACGAATAAATTTATTGTATGGTGTGTTCAGATCGTGAATTTATCGATATTTGTTGCTGTTTTTTTACCATTGTAAAAATTGAGTGACATCGTATGCAAATATAATCGGACTTAGTACTCTACAAATTTAAAAAGCACGTCTGCCCTTGTGTACTTAGGAACCCCCGGGGTTTCTCAGGGATATACTAATTATTTTTAAAGTACAAATTTGGTTTACAGTATGGCTGCGTTCAGATTCGAGAACCCACTCGATGAAAAGCCGATTATCAACCTCGGACGCGAAGACCCCATATCAATACTTGTTCGTCTTCATTCTTGCTAGATTGTAGCAAGGGGAGCTATTCTCTGACGTATTCTTTTTCCAATCACAGTAAAAGGAATTGTAAACTTCGTTTACAGAAGATGCTGTTACGTATTCACAACATTTTTTGTTCATTTTTCAACGATTTTTCGATTAATTGTCATTTAACACCATAGAGGAATCTCATTCTATAAGCATACATGTTCAAAATCATTTAATTTTCTATAGAAAAATCATATATTAAATACTTGCCGAAATACGAAACTTTTGACCACTAATCTTTGGCCATCACCTTTCAAATACAAATGATTAAACCACGACTTCACTTATTTGGTATATTTACTCTTAAAACAAACATCATTATTTCTTCTTGATTCATGTATAATCATCCCAAGTTCACTGTTTAAGAGAAACTATTTGCTCAAAATTAATTTTCAAAAGTATTAAAACGCAAACAAAGGACAAGCTAATGAAGGATTGTTTCTAGGCCGTGCGTACAATGAACAAATTGTGCTGCTAATCGCTAAACTGCGACGATTAAACTAATAAATGCATCATCCATCATTTGTGACGCAGCTAAAGACATTTTAAAGGCTTTATTAAATGAGACACTTTCGAAAATTTTAACATGGTTGCGTCGGTACCAAATTCTATTCAGTTTATGTTGTAAAATAGTAAATGATATTTAAATATTATATTTTTACTGAAGGTATTGTGATGGGGTTGAAAATCGGAAATGGAGTTTTGGGGGTTTTCTACATTATTTGGAAATTATGAAAAAAGTGGGTTTGTAGCATTGATTCTTCTGTCAGATTGTCTGTTTATCTGAAACCACTAAATGAGCTAACGACTTCGGATTCGCGTTCTTCTTCGGCACACGAGTTCCTAGTACTTGTCGAACGTCATAATAACGTTTTCGAGAATATAACTCATGCACTAAGAGCAGTTACTATATAATTTTTTAACGGTATTGAAATGTCATTGTAGTGTATATATACTTAAAATTAAATGTATTGAATTTTTGTGTGGCAATTGAAAATCGGAAAAAGTAGTACATTATAGTAGTGCACACCCTTAATTTTACAATTATTAAAAAATATATATAAATATCTCATGGCCTTTAAAAGCAGTATCAATTTATTTCGTAGTTAAAAAAAATCTATTTCTTATACTTTTTTATAAAAACGCAGATGTTCTTCGCATAAGTTTTAAAGCTTAATCCCTTGTGCTCTTCAGTTTTTAACTATTAGCCTGACATCATTGAAAAACCTCTAAAAAAAGTTATCAGAACTTTAATTAAAAATATAAGGTTTCAAGAAGTAATCCATGAATAATCTTTAGTTATAACTATCAACGAAAAAAACTCTTCTTTTGAACCCATTTTTTTTCAGGGATTAACTAAACATATTATCTGAAACTTTTTAATGAAAAACGTTAAATGACACCATTGAACCTACAAAAAAATATTTTCTTATAAACTACTTACAGATTCCTGTTAAATATTCTTGTCGAAAAGGAAATATTATACGTGATCCCCAAAAAACTCATTACTAACTTCAATTTTCTTTCCCACATATAGGAGTACATATATTCTCCTTTACTTATAGGGAAATTTTAATTAGCAATTGAAAAATGTTCCACGAAATTTAAATGAATATTTTTGAACGCATGAACTTATAGTCAAAAAAAATTATGAAACCTGATACCATTGGTTGATTATATCATTCCTCAAACTGTCTCATTGGGTATGCATTGTCTTGTAAATATTTTCAGTTAACTAAAAGTGAATTGCTTGAAAATACTAACGTATTCTTGAATAAAAATTAATTAAAAGTGTATCCGTTAATTTAAAAGGAGACAAAATTTTATTTTATCTGCTCAGGTTTGCTTTTTTAGTCAGATTAATAATTTCAACTTGCAATACCCACCCTACCTTGTAATAAATTGAAACCTAGATTAAAACTTATTTAAAAATAGGTTGTGAGCTTTCTTGTTAGAAAAGACTCCAAACTCCATCACCATTAACGGCAACAAAAAATGCAATTTATACTTTCAATGCCACCGTAAAATAATATTTTTCCTGCATTTTTGTAACCAAAAAAACCAAAGAGAAAACGTCTGTGCTTCCAGGAGTATTTTTATTTTACGACAATAACTTTTATTATTGACAGAAACATTTATTGAAAGTGGTTTTTTTGCATACATACACACAGGATTACATATTAATGTTCACTACGCAATAAAATGCTTGAGAAAATTTTAATTTTTTCCACATGTCGCTTTGTGCGATGCATTATGTAGCTGTTTTTGACAGCATAGAAGAATAAAAATACAAACATTAAATTAATCCGTGACAATATGTCATGTATAGCTATATCTAAGTGGAAAGAGAAGAGGATAATTCATAACAACATATTACTGGTAGAAATAATTTGTATTATTCCATCGGATGGGATTAAATTTTTAAAATAACATCACAAATAACAAAAATTTATTGAATTTTTAATAATGGATATTTGAAATTGTTTAAGCTTTTAGTGTTTATATTTTTTTATACTTATAAAGGAACAGCTATGATACAATGATCAGTCTCGATTTGGCTATTTGCATTACGTTGCCAAGAAACGAAACTGTCCAAATGTGGTAAACATTTAATGTTTTATTCAACTCGATAGGCATAACAACCCAGGGCATATTTTAAGGGGGGGGGGGTTTAGGGCAATTGCCCACACAGTGAAATAAAATTGCCCCCACAGTCAAATAAAATTGCCCACGTACATTTTTCTAAATTTTTCCAGCGGTTATGTGTTTCTATAAAAAAAAATATTTTTCTGTAAAAAAATCCCACATGGAAGCGTGACCCCTAACCCTTCCCATAAGCAAAAGAGTGAAACAACCAGGGGGGTTCTCTTTCTTTCCTACTATGGGATGGGGAGGTGGGAGGTATCTTTATATTCCTATGTCACGGTCACGCGGCACAAGGAAATTCAGATATATGACCACGGCCATCGATCGTCACTACATACGTGTAGTGAAGGATCGATGGCTGTTGACATGATCTGATTCGTTGCATGTCTGATTGACTCTTATCTACCGTAGTTAAGCCATTTTTTTCGGCGAAACCGGAGGTTTTATATGAAATCTTTTTTTTTTTTTAAAGACAATGTTATTTGAATTTGGTTGCATTAAAATGAAAATGAATGGTTGTATTATAATGAATGAAATTAAAATAGCTCAAAAAGTCACAGAGTTTATGTTCCTTACACTCTTTTCCTATCGAACAAAAGGACCATTAGCAATAATTTACGTAATTCCAATTTTCACACCCCAACTCTTTTTGACGATTATTCAACTAAAGAAACTGCACATTTACAGTCCCCCTCCCCTCGGAGGAAGTTACAGTTGCCCACACAGTCGAAATTCTTTAAAATATGCCCTGTAACAACCTTAGGTTAAATTTTCAAGCCCGCCAAAATCGTGATTATATTATAGCTGAGCCCCAATTCATATTACTGGGCAATTCCATAAAAATTTCAACTTTTTGAAATGTCATTTTCTTTTTAAATATTTACTAATTAGGTTTTAAAATGTATTCCAAGCTTTCAAATTATGGTTTAAGAAAGCAGGGGCGATAAAGGACAGGTATTCACATTTCCCGAAAAGAAGATAGATGGCCGTGTGGACAAAAAAGATTTGTTTTCTCGGCAAATTCAGCCGCATTTCAACTAGTTCTAAATCGACCTCGATAAGTGTTTGAAAAACCTTTCACAAGTGAATAAATGTATATAATGTAATATTTAATACCTTTTTAGTATTCTAGATAATAAAAAGAATTATTACTTTACACACTTTTAATTTAATATATATGTTTATGGGCAATTCCATGGTTACGGATGTTGCATTTGAAGGCCAATATTTGTTTTGTTTCTGAATTTTTTATGTTTCAAATTAAATTTCATGGAAAATAAAGACACACATTGGAAAGAATATATAACTGTTGTATATTTACAATATGAAAAATTGCATTTAAATACCATAAAAATAGCAGAAAATGCTTTATGAAAATGTGTTACGGATGTTACAGAAACGGACAGAATTTTACATGTTGATTCATTTATTAGCAGATTTCTCTGAAATTATAAAACTTACAAAACTACTTTTTATATATGTATGTTAAATACATTATGGACAATTTTTCAGTTTAATATAATTTTTTTACTCAAACAAGAATTATTGTTATGGATTAAACATTGAGTGGTTACAGATGTTACATTGATTGTTACGGACGTTACCGTGCAAAGTATGTTATAATTAAAGGAATATAATGACTTTAATTCTGGATGTTATATCCAGAAAGTGAATTGGACATTGGAAATGTAATTTTCCCTCTGTTATTTATAGTAGGCACAATTAAAATCTTCTTGATGTCAGTGCGTAGCACCTGACTTCGGGCTTGATTGTCCTAGGTGAAGACAAATTCAGTCTCACTAACACGGTTTAGTTTCAAAAACTTCACTGAAAAGGAATTGTTTTCTAGCGCTTCTTGTATCTGCCCAACAAAATGATATATTAAAAGCTTTATGGACTTTATCTCCACTACAATCCAATCCCTTAACTTTGCTTTTGTAATGGGAATTTGCACATCTATTTGTTTATCAACTTCCATTTCTTCACCCTCTTCTTGCTTAAATTGAAACTTGGATTTTATTGTATCTTCAGACAAAAGCGAGGTCTTAACAGTATTTCTGGAAATAATTTCAACAGAGTGGACTTTGTGAATGTTAGGTATAGCCTGCACATTTTCCAAAGGTGCATCAAGCATTCCCTTTTCTTCTTCAATGTCACTATTATGTACACGGTACTCATGGTAGATAGTAGTTGAAGTACACAATCTTTTTGCGACATTGACAAAATCTTTGCAATTTAAAACAACAGACTTTTTTGCAAGTATACTAGTCCATACCATTCTCTTTGTATTTCCACCAACGCCATCTACAGCACTTTTGCCGTGAGATGTTGCAAAAAGTTCCAACAGATTTTTAATGATGCTTCGTCACTTAAATATGTTGTGTCTTCTAAAGTATACTTCTGGTTAAAATGCTGCCCTGCTCTATCAAAAGTAAAAATTATTGGCAAAGTGTGAAAATTAAATTTTATATTCCTTTCATAAAATAATAAAGTGAAGAGGAAAATTTGAAACCAATAGTCAAATAAAAAAACAAAACAAAAAATATTTTTTTTTAACTAGCCATTTTCTAACGTGATTTACCCCTGGTTTTATATTTATGAACTATTAATAGCACATTGCAATATTCATCCAATAGGAAATTAAGGTAGTTTTTGGTTTTAAAGTGCTGTTTAACAACAATGGTCTAACATCCGTCACATGTAACATCCGTAACAGTAACGTCTGTAACACAGTTTACATTTAAACTAACTGTTTATATCATAAACTGTTGAAGGCTTATTAAAAGGTATAGTTATTAATTGGAGAATATAAAATGATATTAGTAAATATGCAGCAGTTTATTCTAGAAATAAATAAATGTATCTTTTTGTTACGGACATTACAGATATTTAATGACTTCTATAAATGTCTTTAAACATAAAAGTGTTACATAATATAATAAACTAATATTTTTTGCATTATTTAGCAGCCTTATACATGTGCAACAGCATAAAGTACCTTTATTTTTAAAATTGTATTCAACCACTCGGTAAACATTTATCAATCACTGCTTTAATTGCTAACATGATTTTGAGATGAAAAACATATTTATGTTTCTTAGGTTATTAATGCATAATAGGTTTATAAGATTTAAAACTTTTACATCCATTGAAAACTTTACTTAATTACCTTTAATTTGATATATAACATGATACATTAAGTTGAAATTTAAAATTTACTCTTGTGGTTGACATTTGCTTGGAATGACCCTTATGAAACTTTTTTGTCATTCCGTAACGTCAAATGACAATTAATAACTTAAATCATGTTACAGGTAGGTTGCTCTAAATTATAATTTACATGGCTTATATATCATATTTAAGAAATGCATTATTTTAAAAACTCAATGTATTGTTAATTCACAGAAATTTCCATTTTTAACTACCAGGATGCAGTCGTGGTTGCAAAAATGTCATTCCGTAACACAAAAAGAAGTTAGTCAAAAATGAAATAATAAATTACTTTTTTTTAAAAATTCAACTTTTTTTTATAATCTTTTATTCATTAACAGTAATATATAAACTGAAAAAAAAAACAATTTTCCTTTGAAAATAGCTTTGTGGTAATTGTTTTACTTCATTTCTACAGTTCAAAATGCCATTCCGTAACGCATGGAATTGCCCTTGATTGCATAAAGTGAATAATTTCATTTCCATTCATTGTTATATTTATCTTCACTAGACTAAACTCAGTGTCGTGGTAGCTTATAGAGGCACAAGGCATGCTGTGTCATATTTAACTCATGAGACCACAGGGAGATGGGATGCAATGCAACAGATGTCCCAAGTTGATTACTCATTTATTAATTTGATACTAGTACTTATTTCCCAATTTGTACTCGTTTTATAAATTAGCACTCATTTTATCGACCCACTGAAAACATTCGAGTTTGAGTGAACCTAGTGGGTGGTAGCGCGAAGTAATACCACTGAGTCAGTTGATCTATTCATTCCACTAAGCTTTTCGCCTTACTACAAATCATAAAAGAAAACCATGCCAAAATAAAACTCAAACCCATAGTTTTCTTTTGACAGTTAAAAAGCTAACCAGAAAATCATTCAACAAATGTAATTGAGTTTTAAATATTATATAACTAACTTTTGATTCCTATATCTAAACATTTTATTTTTTCATGAAAAGAAAACACATTCTTACACTGTCTTAAAACTAACACATACACATTTCAACAGAGAAACAAACACAAAGAATAGGAACCGAACAAAAGAACTGTCTTTCTTGGGATAACATACAAAAAAACTAATCCTAAGAACATTTCCACCCACACCAGTAACTGTCTCGAAATGGAACTTATGGTCAGCGGCGTTCGAACAGCAGAAAACTAGTTTTTTGTTCTGCTGTGGAACGAAATAAAGAATGTTCGAAACAAATAGCGAGATTAGTCTTTTGCTTTGGGGCATATCCATCATTATGTTTGGCGGGTGGAAGAACACAAGGGGAATGGAATGTTGGAATGAGAATTCGAACAGTTCGAACAGCTTTTGACGACAGTCCATCGAGACAACCATAAACTGCACAGTTAGAGGGGTTGAGGAATTTGTCGTTCTCCAATTGAAAAACGATTTAATTTTTTTTTTGTTCATTGATTTTCTGTTGGTAGTTTTCAAAAGAACTTTGTGTGTGCTAAAAGCAGTTAAAAGTTTTTTTCAAAGAATTTTTGGTTTGATTTATGTTAAAGTAAGGTATAATTTAGCTAAACTTTCATGTGTAACAAAGGATACGTTTATGTATGAAGGCGATATTCCCTAGTAATTAGGATTTTTAGTGTATAACGTACGGGATTGTAAAAGTTAATTGTTTCAATATTTCAACCTTATTTTTGTTAAATTCCCAAACTTTATAAACATATTCTTATCATTATTATCGCATTAAAACATATTTCATGCAGAATAGATGACGGATAAAACTGCATTTCTTCTTGTAGATCACAGTATAATTTATTCTTAAATTCAAATTAAGCTATGTATTTCAGCTAGTTTTAAACTAACTGAACTGTCAACTTGAAATTATTAACTTTAAGCTTGAAGATATCATTAAAAGAGGACCATTACATCTAGAAAAATTTCCATATGATGAAAATTATCACCTTCATTTTTCATTACGTTTTAATATATCTTATTACTGGTATTTTACTCGTGATCAATCCAAAACATTAACCAATAAATCAGTTAATGCCAATGCTAATTAATAAAAGCCAAGCCAAAAAGTATTTAAGCTAGCAACAATCAGCCACAATTTCCCCATGAAAATCCCCCATGGCTCTTTCTAATGAAATATGGCCTAATCTTTACACCAAACCTCGTTAAGCCATTGAACTTACGTGACACTTTTCTTGGAAGAAACGTAGAGGATGACACAAATTGGAGGACGCAATGGACCCTATCCCCCATAGAGCTAAGAAGAAGATGGAAATGCTTGGTGCAAAGAAAAAGTGAAGCCGTCAGAAAGTCACCACATAACCTTAGTAAGCCCAAACAAACCGATCACTCAACGTTATTTCAGTGTATCTAAACTAAACTCCTCAGCTCAACAGCCCATTAGTGGGCCAAGGCCTGCCGTGCCCATTTCAGCTTTCGTGACCTAGGACTCTGGGGTGCTAGGCATATGTCCCGGTAAAGTGGTCAGCCTCACGCGGAACCCCAGTGTTTAGTTCCCAAGCATGCTTGGTACCCATTTTATCGACCCACTTAAGGGATGAAAGGATGGGTCAACCTCGCCCATTCGATCCCCGGACCTGTGGCATGACAATGCGAAGCACTACCACTGAGCCACTGGTCCTCTATTTCAGTGTATAACGCATCATTTTTTTCTTTTTTTTTTTAAAAATCGTGTCTATGGACAATTAAATCGCCTCTTGTGAATTTAAATTGTGTAAGAAATCTGTACTGTAGATGGTTGGTTGGTTAGTAGACATATATTTTCAGGCTTGTGTGCTTGGTCACAAAGACCCGCTTATAAACCTTCGTCGAGAAGGACGGACCCGACATACACACACACATACAAGACAGATGCTACCATCTATCGCCACCTCCACAATTTAGACATGTCCCTGAAGGGGGTGGAAATAGTCTCCAGGGACCTGTACCCGTGGTAAACTGCGCAATGACCGACCACAAGACTTTCGGACCCAACAGATTTAACAGGCACGTACTCCGCATATACTCGGCAGGTCTTCAGTGGTACCGGGACTCGATCACGGGACCTTCCGATCTCGAGACCGAGACGCTGACCACTAGGCTCCCTACAGCCTCTGTACTGTAGAGGACCTCTCGAAAATCTGAAGTCAATGCCACCCTACCAAGTTGTAAAATACGTGGCCTGGGAATCGAGGCACTCGAGAATGTTATGCAGAGTAAGTTGGGCATCGGTGAAGTTTTTCGTTAAAAGGCGTTTATTAAATGTAAAATAAAATTGCGATTTGCACAGTTGTAGGCTCTAGCACGAGATCAGGATTTACACAAGACAATAGTAATTCCACCCAGAAGTAAGAAAAATCCTAGAAATTATAGTTTTTTAGATAGCCAAAAAGTCGCCAAGTCGATGTAGTTAGCCTATTCTAACTGCACTTTAGAATCTTTCCAAATAATTCGTTTGTTTAGACTTACTGCAGAGCGATTGATGGCTTCACTTGGCCAACCGGTTTTTCTATTGGTTTTTGCCTGGCAGCATCTCCACCTACTTCTGAACTCTATGCTATCCACTGAGCAAATATGGACCTGCCGGCAATTGATGATCACAAACTAGCATCTCTAAATACACTAAACAAATGACACATCATGGAAGGTTGGGAGTATTTGGCCGATTGTCGCCCGAATTGGCTGAAATCGCGTATTTCAAAATTGTACTCACTGAGGGGTTCGTCTGCTAACTGTTACGTTTGCCAGCAACAAACATTTTTTAAAGACTCTAAATTTTATGATTTGTATTAAATATTAAAATTTTAAGTATTGAATAGTCTTCTAAAATTCTTTACAATTTTAAATATACATACAAAAAAAATAATTTTATCGCTGCAAATTCAAATTGAAATTTCATTCAGTGAAAACAAGTTAAGTGTTAACTTGTTTTCATTGGCAAAAAAAAAAAAACTAAACTCAGAGGGTTGAAGTTTTTGCACTCTATAAGTATAATTAAAATGTATTATAGGTAGATTTTACTTGGTTCTAAAAATAAATTGAATAAATAATATTTGTGCTGTTTAATTAGTTTTTATAATGTTAGTGTAGCAGTAACAATTTTCTTAAATTTTTAATTAAAAGTTATTAACTACACAATATAATATTATTATTTTATAAGATTCCCTAAATTCAATTCATGGTTTCTCAAAATTGATTTTTTTTTTGTAAAAGGTTTTCCCATTTGAAGTCAAAATGAGTTGTCTTTTTTTTAAGCTCTATTTTTTTTTGAAGTGAAACCAAAATATAGGGGAGAGTGGGGGCTAATGGGACAATTTTTTATTAACTTCTGTATTTCAGCAAAAATACAAGAATTTAAATTTCTTTTTTTACAAGCACGTAAACTGAAATTTGTTTACTTAAAAAGTCATTCGACAGATGTTAACACATTACCATATTTTAGTTGCTGATAATTCTAAACAAACATGTAAATGTCCCATTAGCCCCATAAGTGGGGTCTAATGGGACAGTGTGCAGGGCTAATGGGACATGGTAAATTTTGCCTTAATTAAAATTTTTAAAAAAATGGAAAAGGAATCAGAAAATGACCAGAAAATAAAATTTTAAAGCAAACTCATTTACATAATGTATAACATAATAAAAAAAATTTAAACAATTATATCACATTGAAAGGTGAAATATCAAAGTTGAAACTCAAAATAGAAGATGCTCCTATAATTTTTGTTCAATCACTGGAAAGGATAGTTTTTTAACTAAATCTTCACAATTTATTCCAAATTTGTCCTCTTTTCATGGTAAGTGAATTTAAAAAGACCGTCTCTATCTTCAAATAGCTTACCCGGAGTTTATCGCTTTCTTTTTTAGATATCAATCCAACGAAATAAAGAACAGTTTGCTTTCTATTAAATTTTAACAACACTAAATCATTTACCTTCACTAAGCTCAATTTAATTTACATCAACAAGCCTTTTCAAATAGAATTTATGAATTTACTGGTGGCAAAATATATAACCAATATAGATACTTGAACTTTCACTTATTATGCGACGAAAAAAGTTTAAAAAGTTTAAAATTAAAAGTTTTTTAAAGTTTTTGACAACTTGACTGAATAAGTTATTAGAGATTTATAAAGATTCTTCAAGAGAAGCATACAAAGCTAGGTGTATTCGTGTCCCATTGGACCCCACAGTTTCTGTCCCATTAGACCCCACCATGTTATTATTTATAAATGATCCAACACAGAACCACGTGTATTTCACCGCAATATTTTACATATAATATCTTAGTCTATGCCTTCTACCTAACACTATAGTTTATTTCATGAAAAGTTTTTATTTAATACTATAAAAGTGTATTTATAGATTCACTTTTAACCAATTTTAGCCCCTTGTCCCATTAGCCCTGCGTCCCATTTGCCCCCACTCGGGGTTGGTAGTTGAAAGGGGTCTTTTTGTGTGGTCTACTAGTATAGCAAGTAAAAGATGGGGGTATGAAAACCTGAAAATTCTCCGTGGGCAAGGGACATTTTACTCGTCCCAACTGCCGCAGGCAAAAGGTTAATGATATAAAAAAAATATTCTTTTACCGTCCATTGACCAGTGGACAAAGGGATGCTCTCCCCTATTTCTAAGAAATCAAACAAAGAAACTTTAAACACGATGTTTTTTTTATAATTTTTATTTTCCTAAATACTTTAAATAAATAAAAAGAAAAAAAAGAAGAAAGTTCCAGTCTTTAAAAAATCTTTTCTTTAACTTCCCAATTAAGTTTATTACATGGATATAAAAAAAAGTTTGCTTTTGATCTTCAAGTCATCTTTTTGATTGAATAAAAAACAAATTTGTTTTTCTTTTGTAGAATTTTTTGCTTACTTACGAGAAGTTATTTAAATTTAAAAAATATCCTAGATTCACAATTTTCTTTTCTAATGTCTCTAAACATAAATGTTTATGTAATAAAAGAAAATAATTGATACAACACGGTTTTTTTTTAATATTCTGTAATTTTAGAGCTTTGATAACAGTTTTTGTTTCCTTCAAACACATTTTGTAAAATTTTGTCCAGAAAGACACAAGAAAGTACAGATAATATAAAAAATATTTTCTAAAAACATCTATAGATATTTATACCACTTATTTTGTCCAGTAGCTCTCTAAAGATTGTAGAACTTCATCACAAAATCATATAAATTTTTATCATGCATAATCATATAAAATACAATGGATGAAAAATTAGGAGTTTTATCGTAGGTTTTTTTTCATTTGATAACACTGTTAAAGAAAACTATTACAATTATACATTCAGACTATGTCAATTACATGTTCTTACACAAATTTTGCCTTGAATTTCGTATACTAATCTTTTAAGGAAATTAATTTTTGTTTATTACCCCTCTAACTATCAAAAAAATATTTTCCAGAACTAGAATTTTTACAGAACATTCGACTAAATATTTTAATTGTTTATACGAATTGCTTTTATTGCATCTACTACATTAATGCAAATACAATTATTTATCAAAAAAATTGAGAAAAAAAAGCATTCTTTTCTGTTAGGTTCAAGTTAAAAAAATTCTTACACCATTTCCATTTGGCATCAGATCTAATTCCTTCCCCGCCAAGTCCTAAATTTCTTCTTTGGGGTTATAATCGTGGCTTCTTTGTCACCACGGAGATCAGGACCAGAAATCCGGCAAATTTATCTCCCTCGTTTATTTCACCCTGCGCCACAGAAATACATTGCGGCATCTAGAACGAGTGGGCCGCATACAAAATCACACCCTGGGGCCAAACTAGCAACGGATTTATACTTTGGCGACATTTTTCCATGGGACTGTGTTGTATTATACGTGGATTTGTGGTATAACAGGTTGACTCTCTAAGGAAGAAGGCCGATTCGAACTCCAGTTCCTAACTCAATCCTAATTTTCCAGTTATATTGGGGTAGGGTAGGTACATATATTCCGGCTTGTATGCTTGATCAGAGACCCGCTTATAAGCCTTCGTCAAGTAAGACAGACACAGAAAGAATTTTTACTGTCACAGAGAAAGGAAGTACACCCAGGGCGAAGGCGGGAATCGAACCCGCACCCGTTACAGCGCGCAGACTGCTAGCGTAGCGGCCAAACCACTCGGCCATCCGGGCCCCCCAGTTATATTTCAAGACTAAAGGGGAATGATATTTATTAAAAAAATGCCATTAAGGCCTCATTCCGGGCAAACATAAATTAATGAAAAAATAATAATTTTTAAAATAAATATCGACTCAATTTGAATCTTTACATTGTTTTAATGAAAAAAAATAATTATTTTTACAATTATTATATTATATAAATATATATATATTTTATATTTATTAATATAATTTTTAATAATTATTGTACGGTTTTAATATTATATATATATATATATATATATATATATATATATAATATATATAAAATATATATATATATATATATATATATATATATATATATATATATATATATATATATATATATATATATATATATATATATATATATATATATATATATAAAATTTTATATATATATATATATTATATATATATATATATATATATATATATATATATATATATATATATAGATATATATATATATATATATATATATATATAATAAAATTATACTTTTATATTATTAGCGATAATATTTGGCGAAAATGGTCATGGTAATTACACAAGAACCAAATATTGTGATGTAAGGATATATTTTACTTGACATCTGTTTCAAGATATGTGGAATGATGTTACTCAATTGTTGTTTGATTAAATGTTGTGTTCATTGACATTTTCAAAAGTTCTTAAGTTCTTGATGATGTATTTAAAAGGTGATAAGATATCCAAGTGGTTATCCTAAAAGTTATGCTATCCGAGTTGAGTCACTTTTCGTCGTACGGTGTTATTTTGCCCCTGGTCGTATATTGTGGCCTGGATTACCATGGCAAAACCCGGAATAGTCCTTTTTAATGGAGAATATGTTGGCCCGATGTATATAAAAATCTACATTTTGTTACACAAGATTTTATATAAAATCTATTTTTGGAAAAGGAAATAAACTTTGAACACTATATGCTCCAACAACACTGAATGTAGCACAAAAGAATTTCTCAAAAACAGGAAAATTCGAGGTAAAAAATGTGTTAAAATAAATACACGAATCAAATTTATTTACTGTATAAATCTTTTTCCGAATATTAAAAATTCTCAATCGTATGTTTTTATGTAACCAATTTATCTAAAAAGCGGAAAAGCTATTTTTCTTAAATATCTCTCTCTTAAGCTATTTTACTTAACATTTAAAATACTTATTACAGACAAAAGTGTTTCTAATAGAAGTTCATTGTTGAAAAAATAGTTTCAATTATTAGTTAGTAAAATTTATATAAAAAGTATTTTACTGAGTAATCATCTCACCTTCACAGATATGACGACAGATGTACGATCGCTCATCCGACACATTTGATGACAAAAACCGGACATTTTACCGAATGTACCGGATAAAAGAATATGGTTGGACGGCTTTAAAATACGTCGCACTACATCGTACCAGTTCTGTATCCGTTAATTTTCTGTCTTCTTCAAGCAATTAGAATTAGACTACAATTCCAGTTTTAAACCGTAACCATTTAACCGAGTTTAAAACTTTTTTCATTAAACTGTGTGGTAACGCTTTGCGATACCCTTATTTGATAGTCATAAAATTCTGCCAAGTAATTTTTTTACCCTTAAATTCAGCATGAGTTTAAATAATATTTCTTGGGTTTATAATTTCAGAAATGAAACCAATTAACCCTTTCAGTCCCAGTGATGCCATTTGGCATCATCATGTTTCTGATTATAATTTTAAAAAATAATGGGGCTGACATCTATTGGGATTAATAAAAAATATATTCTAATAGAAAAAGTTTGAAGAATCGAATGATGTGCTTTTTGATATCTTAAATGGCTATAGACGATCGGGAAAAAATTCTAAAATGATGATGCCAAATTGTCTTTGGGACTGAAAGGGTTAAATATATACTTTATCAAATACAATTATTGGACTATTTATGGTCAAATTATCTGTGTTTCTCTTTCAATCTTTGTTTAAATTGTATTATTTAAAGTATAACATCTAAATTGTCCATAATAATCACTACGTTATTAGATGTAAAAAACAATTATATAAACCAAAATATATAGTCAGGCTTCTCTTTAAATTTAGAGTGCAAAATATGCAATTTAGAATTTCCCTATAAAGTATATTTTCTTATGGGTTATGCAAACATTGGAAAAATAGTCTGTGTTTATGCTATGGGATTATTAGTAAATATTATGCATGGGTAATAATAATAATGATTTTAAATTTAAAAACTAATTATAGAAAAAGTTTTAAAAACTAACCTAAAATTTTAGTTTTGAATAAAAGGCGACAAAAAACTGAAATTGATACTAATATTAAATTTTTTATGTTTTTCGCATAACATTTTAAGTCTAACTATTCAAAAATAGTAAACATATATTGTCAAATAAGATGTATAATGTATAAGTAATCCCTTTAAACGGAAAAAAATTATTAAAAATTAAGTCTTAAAATATTTAATAAAATGCATAACTAAACCAATCTAACTTTTCTTCTTCATAAACTAAGCTAAAATAAAAAATAATAATAATTTATAATTATTAAATTAACTTTACAACTCTTCTGAAAACTAATTATAGAAAAAGTTTTAAAAACTACCCTAAAAATTTAGTTTTGAATAAAAGGCGATAAAAAACTGAAATTGATAATAGTATTAAATTTTTGATGTTTTTCGCAAAACATTTTAAGTCTAAATATTCAAAAATATTAAAAATATATTGTCAAATAAGATGTATAATGTAAGTAATCCCTTTAAACTGAAAAAATAATTACAAATTAAGTCTTAAAATATTTAATAAAATGCACAACAAAAACAATTTAACTTTTCTTCTTCACAAACTAAGCTAAAATAAAAAAAAGTAATAATAGTTTATAATTATTAAATGAACTTTACAACTCTTCTAAAAAAGAGCTCTCATAACATAATTTCAATGATTAGTAAACAATGCCTACTCAGCCAAAATTAAATAAAAACATGCTTCCAATAACTTAAATATTCTTTTTTTACATAACTTCAATTTCCCGTGTCACAAAAAATAAGCTCTTACACCAAAGTACCATTTTAACGCTCATATTGTCCCCTAAACAACAGCGGTATTTTCTCTTTTGTTCAAAATAACGACATTTTTAAAGCAACCTTCAATCCAAGTTTGTGTAACAAAAAAGTGTATACATATTACAATGTAAGCACTCCACCATAATTAGAAAGAAAATTAAGTTTGAAACACTACTTCCTACTTAAAATACTTAACTTTTTTTTTTGTTTACGCAAAATGTTTTTTTAACTTGTTAGTATTTTCGGAAAACGTTTTGACTTTTTTGTGTTTTATTTAAGCATGGCCTAATATAGATTTAAGTACATTTCCTTGTTCTTCATAGGCGACGAAAGTTAAAATTGTTTTTTTTACTGTAAATCTTATCGATAATTCTTTTTTGTTATTTCTTTGTTGGATTAGCTTATATTTTTTTGAATTATTATAAATTATTATTTTAAAACGCGGGATTATTGCAAATATTTTTACTTGCATAGCCTATTTTTTCCTTACTGGGTATACATTAATAATTCTTCTGCCAAATCTATAAAACAAACTATGTCGTTATAGTTCATAGTTATTATTGTTGTTATATTCGTTTTAAAATCTGATGTTTTTAACAATGCAAAAAATCGTTGCGAATAGTACAAAGTAACGATTTTGTAACCATTTAAAGCGTTGCAAAATTAATTGGAAATAAATATTCCTCAAGAGACACATTTGTGATTTTATTACGTTTCTTGAATATTTTTTATGAACGAAACAACATTTCGTTTTTGTGACGTTTTAAAAACGAAAAGAGTCCCAATTTGTACCTAATTCCCAATGAATGATTTCAGCCATCTCATCCTTCCAACATTTCATCCATCGTTACATAGAAATTTCAACCATAACCCAAACATTCTATCCATTGGCTATCCATCAATACCTGACGGATCCTTTTCATTGAAAATGTACAGCATTGAATGGGTCCGTCTAACTTGGGAACGGATCCTCACGAAACACGATCCGTTCCATCGGTTGATTAATTAAAAGTATTTGCCGAAGGATGGCATTTTGAATCGTGCTCTTTGTTTGTCGAAGATGCATCTTACTTGGGATATTTATACATGAATCACACTATAATATAATATGGTTGAATCATAGTTTAAGGGCACAGATATGTACGCTAGTCTAATTTGAAACTTTGTATTTTATTTTCTAATTTTTGTAGTTTTGTACGTGGCATTTTCTAATTAATTCAAAATCCAATCTAAGCCAAAGACATTCACATTCAAATTTAATCTGAGTTATAATAAAATAATAACAAATCCTATACTTGCTAAATATTCGCCAAACTCTCATATGCAATCCCGCCGGGTTTTTTTTTCGAATATTTAACTCAATCTGCTCAACACTACGTGAGATGAACATTCTTCTATAAATATAAAATGTTAAGTCTTTAATAGTTTCTTTGCACAACTACTTCTACAAAATTTTTATTTCGAATAGTAAAAAAATGCATATATTTTAAATTACAAAATTTAATAATTTCTGCTATAATTATATCGGCAATTTAAACTTTTAATGCACACAATTTTAAATTTTAAACTTAAGGGTTGAATTATTAAATACGGAAGAATATTGATCGCACAATTATTGGAAGCACTTGATGTGCAGGGAATAAAAAACTAGAGGTGGAAAAAAAGAATTGGTTTTTTAAAAAGGGGGTTTTTTTTGTTCTTTTTTCACAAAAATGGCACAATATCAACTCTTACCGTTCAGAAAATATCCTTAAGGTAAAATCTTCTTTCATTACATGAACGTGCACAGTGTGTTGAGGCCATTACATCACCACCTAACTTCACGCCAAACCTGTGAGAAGCAGATGGAATGTCTGATTGTTACAGCCGCTTTTATGGCTTTTCACAACTACTGGACAATTCTTCTGACTTGTAGAAGCTATGATAGGAACCATAAATGTTGCAGTTCAGTTTATTAAATAGAAGCCAAGGGGGCGGAATCAAAATAATTCGCCGCTCTCTCGAAAGAAGTGATTTTTGGGAAATTGAAAAAGATGATGTTACAGTAAAAAATAATGCGAAAAAACAAGAAGTATACGTTGCTTTTTAGTCCTTCTGTATTAGTATGTTAATTCTTCTCAAAATTTGCATTGGAACCATACTCCGTAATAAATATTTAAAAAAATAACAATCTATAGCTTTATTTATGTTTAAAGATTTCCGTTTTAGTAGC